>WBNM01036417.1:212402-408486 GCA_013399055.1 Ramphastos sulfuratus | reverse complement strand
AAAAAAAAAAGAAAATCAAACTCAACTGGCCCAAACTGTGAAGTCAGAGCAACTGCAAATACAAAAAAATTATATATGAAGCTTGCAATTGTATGGGGAAGGAAAAAGCATTCAGACAGTTAAGCCATACGTAGTTACAGTATGGGATTTCTAGTCCTGAGATTTCTAGAGCTTCTTAAAGGATCTGCATGCAAATTTTCCACTGGAATTATGTGCCTCAGATGCTTGTTTTGGAAATTAAAAGTAAAAATATGAAAGTTGGTTAAGATTGCTTTCTGTGGCTCAGATGCAGCACACAGTTTTGTCAGCATGGCAACTTCCAAGGAACAATTCCTCCTCTGCAAAGAGAATTGCCATCTACTCAGCTAAGCCATTTTGGAATGTTAGAGCTCCATCATGGGTGTTTGTCCATGAGCTGAATTAATTTCCTTTCCCATTTCAATTCAAGTGTGCTTTTCCATCTTCCAGTGATTTGGTAATGGCAACCCTGTTTCTTCTCTGTCAAGTGCTACCTACAGACATTGCAGTTGCCCCTGTCACAGGACAATAGCTTCAAATGGGCCCAAAACTAGCAACAGGTTGCTAAAACCAGACTAACAAGATGCTGTAGATGTCCCACTTGCCACTGCCCATAGGCCTACAAAACACAGCAGGTTACAGCTCTCACTCTCTTCCCTCCAGTGGATCCAGCAGATTGAGGGAGCTGAAGCTGCTCTGCATCAGAAGATGATGGAACTGGAAAGTGATATGGTAAGCAAACCTTCCTTAATACACATTTTAGGGGCAAGGTACTGAGCACGTCACATTTAGTTGGTGTGCAGAAAGATAAGTGAAAAGGTCTTTTGGCAGACGAAGTATGCAGACTTCCTCTGGTTATTGGTGAAGATGTAAAATTGTTACTGGTCTGGTTCAGATGGTACAGCAGAATAGCACAGAAATAGTGAAGGTTGAAAACTTCCCCTGCCTGTCCATCAGGATGACTATTTATTACTAAATACAGAGCTCAAAGGTTGCTTGATGATCTTCAGGGATGGGAATGACTTCACTCTTTGTCTCCTAAAGTTTACGCTCTGAACATCAGCAGTTGTATCACATTTTATTCAACACCGATAGTGTGAAACTAATGAATTATCACACTGTTCTTTTTCATTGCATTTTAAGCCCACACCATCCTAAAGGCAAAATATTCCCAGCTGAGCTGAAGTTGCTGTAACACCAGTAAAGTTAGTCACTTTATTCTTAGTCTAGTTAATGGAAATAACCTACACAATGAACAAGCACAAGTGCATGAGCTGGATAGCTGTAGTGGTTTACATTCTGTTGCTGTGGTGTGTCTTGTACTTGAGTCAATTCAGCTTCAGGTAGCCCAAGAAGTTGAAGTACAGCAGCTTCCCCCAGGAAATGTGAATATGGCTAGCTCCTGTCTAGTTTATAGAATTTTCATGCCTCTTCCAAAATAAAAGAAAGCATGAGAGGAGTTATCCATGATGCCAGAGGAGGTATCCTCTGAAAGATCACAGTAACTCCTAAATTACACTAGTGAAATTCCAATTGATATCACTGAAGTCACAGAGAGGTGGTGGATTTAGTTCCACATAGGTAGATGTATTATCATACAAAAGCAATCCACAGCTGTTTTATCTTCCTTCTATTCTAGCTGAGTCAGATATTAGTAACTCTGTAGAGTGTCAGATGAGGACCAGCTTCCTAGTCCCGAGGCAGATACGCAGAGTTGATTTAATAGAACTTCCCAAAGTATTCCAAGTAACTAATTAGTTTTTCTGTCCAAATGATCCTTCGTTGTAGGAGCAATTTTGCAAAATAAAAGGTTATTTGGAGGAAGAATTAGACTACAGGAAGCAAGCTCTTGACCAAGCATACATGGTATGTAAAAAGGAAATTCTACAGCACGTATTGGCCAGTGTTATGATGTGACACAGACTCCTGCTGGATCAGGAAGAGAGGGTTTGGCCTTTTTTTTTAGTGTCTTTTTATTATTCCTTTTTTCACATTGCACTACCATGCAATCTACACAGTTTCAACATGACACCCAACTTTTCCTGTCACAAAAGGGTAAACCTGAAGTTGGAAACTCTTTTGTCAGTTAAAGGCAGATACTGCTCATTAATGTTGGCTTGTCCAGTGGGAGTCAGTATAACCATCTGGAATTCAGATCTGGAATCTTGACCATTTTGCATGTCATAGCAAGAGGACAGTATGCCATGAGAAGAAAAAGTTCCTGCTCTAAATGCTGCTCTGACAAGCTCTGATGCATGGGTCTGATAACTGGCTGTGCAAGTTCAGCACCTTTGGAATGCTTATCGATTAGAAGAATTAAGAGCAAGGTGGTCTGACAGTGACCTGCAATCTTTCCTCTTTTATTTTTAGCACAATGGGTCCATATATCAGAATTGGTGAAATATTCACCTTTACACTTACAAAATAGACACAAAAATTCCATCCAACTGCTTAAAAAAAAAAAAAAAGTCAAAGTGAGGGATTTCAGTGAAAAGTAATATTACAGTATTTTTAAATGGAAGTCCATCTCCTTTTGAAAACACTGATCCATTTTATAAGTCCAGTTTTTCACATTCTCACACACTTGAGCACAGGGACCACTTCTTGTGCAGGTGCCTGAATCTGTCACCAACCCTTCAGTTCCCACTTGTTTTAAATAATGTTTCATCTCTAACTGGCTTTTGGTATTGCATCAACCAGAGGATCCAGGAGCTTGAAGCCACCTTGTACAATGCTTTGCAGCAAGAAACGGTGATAAAGTTTGGGGAGCTACTCACTGAAAAACAGCAGGAAGAGCTAAGGACAGCAGTGGAAAAGCTAAGACGTCAGATGCTGAGGAAAAGCAGAGAATATGACTGCCAGATACTTCAGGAAAGGATGGAGCTGCTCCAGCAGGCTCATCAGGTAAGAAAAAAGAATTAAGTACATGTGTATCATCTCTGCTGTATAAGAACATAGGCTGAGATCACATTTAGGCAAGCTCCATCCAGCTCATGAGGGAGCCTGTTTTATATTTTGTCTTTACTGTGTACATGAACACACGTGATATGAGCTCTTGGAGGATTGTTTTGGCATACTTTGAGTCCTAAAATTCCAAGTGAATGGTCTCACCCAGAATTCTGTCCACATAAGTCTGCCTTTGCAATAAAAACAGTCACTCCTAGTTACTTGTCTAGGCACAAGAGGAGCTGTCTGATTGCTTCTAAAGACTATACCTTGTTTATAAGCTACACCTGGCCTGCTTATGACAGAATCAGGGGCCTACAGGAAGGCTGGGGAGGGATTATTTACAAGGTCTTGCAATGACAGGACAAGGGGTGATGGGTTTAAACTGGCAGAGGGGAGATTGAAACTGGATGTTAGGAGGAAGTTCTTTACAGTGAGAGTGGTGAGCCACTGGCACAGGTTGCCCAGGAAGGTTGTGGCTGCTCCCTCCCTGGAGGGGTTCAAGGCCAGGTTGGACGAGGCCTTGAGTAACCTATGCTAGTGGGAGGTGTCCCTGCCTATGGCAGGGGGTTGGAACTAGATGATCCTTGAGGTCCCTTCCAACCTTACCATTCTATGATTCTATGATTCTGTGAATCAGCATTGTTGTAGTATTGTGTACTTTTATAATTTCAGATCTAAGAACAACACCACTTTAATCCTCTTTCAATACACCAAACTAAGAGAAATCTTAATGAATCATGAGGTAATTTTAAAAAGTATGACCTTACACTTCCCATCTATTTAACATAGACTTAACATAAAATAGACAGTGTGAAACAGATCCACTTTTGACTTTCATTTCCTGCATTTGAGGATGCAGTCACATATATGCAGTAACATATTTTGAGCAGTTGTGCACATGGTAAAGTCGTGGTTGAGCAGGATTAGTAAAGTCATGGTACTACACGAGATGACCCCTGCAAAAGAAATGCATTTGTTAATTTCTAGGCTTTTGAACACTTGGAACATTGTTACTTGTTCAGCAGAGCGAATGTACTGAGAATTTAGTTTGGATGCTTTCTTCTTTGATTTCCAGAGGATACGAGATCTAGAAGACAAAACTGACATCCAAAAGAGACAAATTAAGGATTTGGAAGAAAAGGTTGGTTCTCTTACACTTCTGAAGTATGATGATCAGTTTTTTGAAAGTAATGATCTAGTTCTCTTCATGACTTTTATTTAGCTGAATCAACTGGGAGCTGCTGCTGTTGCTCTGCTATGCTTTCTTTTCAATTTGTGTTTCAGGATATACAGATTTAATCTCAGAGTCCCCTCCACAACATTCCATTTTAAGAAATAAATGCTCAACATTTTGAATTCTAGTGACTGATACTCTACCAAATGATGAAGCCTTTACTTGGCTGCTAAATGCTGTTGGTAGACAGGCAGTACTTCCACTAAAGGCAGCGTGAGGCTAGCAAGCAGGAAGGACTAAATGAAACTGAGTGAAGATTTGAAGATTGTCCTTATCTGGCAGGACTAGGAGGTTCTGACACTGTCTTCTTTAAGGAAGCTTGTAATTGACTGTGCAATATGAATATGGTACCTGAATCTTGCTCTTACACTGAACTGATAAAGAACTATACACATTCTTNTATATTCCTAAGCTATTTCCAGCGTGGATTGCAGGCACCGTTTTAAAATGCACTTAAAAGTGCTACCCATGCTATTTTTATGTCCCATTTTGTGACCTCAGTCAACCCACAGTGGTTCATAATGACAGTTACACCTCAGGCTCTCAATATGGTGCCAATTGTAATCACCAAAATTATTGGGATCTGTTTTTTAAGCCTGGGAGGTGCAGAAGTAACTATGGGCATACAGTGTTTTCTGAACACATAGTTATTCTAACTGCCCTACAGAGTGCAAAAATAATCCAGATGCTTACAATGCCATGACCTTTAGTTTTTACACAATCTTCTTTTTCTTCTGCAGTTTCTCTTTCTATTCTTGTTCTTCTCTCTTGCCTTTATTCTTTGGCCTTGATGTCAATGTGCCTCTTGGAAAGGTAAGACTATTTTATTTCTTTCCTCAAAGCTAGCACTTCTTGCACAGAGCTGAGGATCACATCCTTATGTGTTCTTGTGTATGTCTGGAGTCAGAAAATTCAGCAGGTTGTCAGTCTGTAGTAGCTCACAATGGAGGGTCCTCAGACTACTGAGCTGCCACAGGAAGCTGCAGTCAGACCAACACCATCCAACAGGCTTGCAAGTGAACTGCCAAAGCTTGCTGCTGATACTAAACTATTCAGAATTGCAAAAATANGAATCAACTGGGAGCTGCTGCTGTTGCTCTGCTATGCTTTCTTTTCAATTTGTGTTTCAGGATATACAGATTTAATCTCAGAGTCCCCTCCACAACATTCCATTTTAAGAAATAAATGCTCAACATTTTGAATTCTAGTGACTGATACTCTACCAAATGATGAAGCCTTTACTTGGCTGCTAAATGCTGTTGGTAGACAGGCAGTACTTCCACTAAAGGCAGCGTGAGGCTAGCAAGCAGGAAGGACTAAATGAAACTGAGTGAAGATTTGAAGATTGTCCTTATCTGGCAGGACTAGGAGGTTCTGACACTGTCTTCTTTAAGGAAGCTTGTAATTGACTGTGCAATATGAATATGGTACCTGAATCTTGCTCTTACACTGAACTGATAAAGAACTATACACATTCTTTATATATACATATACACACATACACACTGTCTCCAACAGCATGCACTGCATTTTCATGGTGAACAAGGCCAACTCCATCACATGGAGTTTTGCTCCTTCTAGACATGCCAGACTGGTGCAAGGTGCATCTCCAGTGCCAGTGTACTTAGACTAGTAAAGCTAATGTCCATGTGTTGGCTATAATATGAAATACTGGCTGTGTCAGTACAGTGAGAGAGCAGTGCTAGCAAATCATTTATTTGTGTTCCTACAGTGTACATAATGCAAAACTTGATGCACATTATTATTCCTGCTTTTCTGCCAGTGTTTTTGTGATACAAGGACTCAGTCATAATCTGTGATCAAACTGAAACAAACAAAGGAAAACTTACACCATGGCTGGATGAGACCTTGAATGGAAGATTTTTTTTTAGTGTTAATTTTCAAAAGAGCTTTCAGCTTTCCAAAATTCACATTTCAGAAGGCAGCATGTTCATGATTAAAATGAGACATCCAAAATTATTTGATTATTGAACACTTAATGGTTAGGGTTTGANTCTGGAGTCAGAAAATTCAGCAGGTTGTCAGTCTGTAGTAGCTCACAATGGAGGGTCCTCAGACTACTGAGCTGCCACAGGAAGCTGCAGTCAGACCAACACCATCCAACAGGCTTGCAAGTGAACTGCCAAAGCTTGCTGCTGATACTAAACTATTCAGAATTGCAAAAATAAAAGCTAACAAGAATTTCATAGTATCAAACAGCTGAGAGAATTGCAGGTGAAAATTACCGTTGGCAATTTGGGGACAGACCCATGGCTCTTAGTCTGTCTCTTGGCTCTGGCTTGAGCTGTGTCAGTTGAATAAATTCTTCTGCCTTCACATGAGGCAAGGTAAAGAATACAGCTATGTGTGAAAGATGTTTGGCCATGCCCTTCCACTGTTTCTGTTGGTGCAGTCTTTGTTTCCAGGTGCAATTCAAAGTATTGTAACTAAACACATGGGTCCTTTGATGGGTTTCCTTTTCCCTCTAAGGGAATCACAGGTGGTGCTTTCTGGTTTCCTCCTTTCCCAGGGCGAGCATAGCACTCACTGCTGTACTTTGCAGATAAGGAGGGACAAGCATGAGTGAAACCATGTGCAGCAATATAGAGCATGTAGACCAGAAGCTCTCTAATTCCTGTTTATGTGGGATTTTCCTATCTCTATATTTTCTGTTCATTCACTTATTTGCGATCACATCAGGCAGCCTGGTCTGCATGGATTTTGTGCTCAGTGACCGTGTACACTTCAATGCTGAAAGAACAAAACTGAGCTATTCCTTTTTCTCCCTGATTTCAAATCAGTTCTTTTCCACAGGCAGTGAAGGCTTTCTCAGAGCAGTTTGTATTTTCCTCATTGCTGCGTTAGCCAGAGTAGCCATAGGACCTACTCTCATGTCTCCTGTCACTGGTGAAATTTAGGCAACTTTGGTTCAAGAGTTATTGAGACTAGTGCATAAATATTTATGCCTACAGGGACTTCTATGGACCAGAGGGTTGTACTTTGTAGGGCTAAATGGACAGGCTTGGCAAAATACCCAGAATTTTCATAAATGCCTGTCATACGGACAAACAGAAAGAGTTCAGCACTTAACACTGTAAGAACAGACCTTTTCAACTTCTGATTTACAGACCCACAGCTTATCAGCTGGGATAGGTAGGCAGAGGAAATTGTCACTTACCTGATACAGATGTTGTTCTTTTCTTTCTTTGTTTTCAGAGTGCCCGACCACACAGATATATCCTTATAAAGGCAAATGCTTCCACCCCCCTCAATGAAGAGAACATTGTTTACACCTATTTAAAAAAGTATAAAAATGAACAACTTGTAGCCAAGACTGCAACCACCTTGTATTTTAAAGCCATCACTCAAGATTTGTTACTTGACAGTTCCTGTCTAAAGCTATGATATATGCTGCATCTAATGAAATTCTATATGTTGAAATTACAAAAGAGGAAGGAAAATGACCTGTAAATCTATGTCACTGAGGAAGAACTTAAAGGGAAGGAACCACTTTCAGCTGATCAAGTTGGTGTGTCTTGGGCATGGAACCAAAGTTACAACAGAAAAATCTATCCCTGCTGTGCAGGGCACTCGTTTAAATGTGACTCTGTCATCCCGCGAATGGATCAGAAGTTAACAGGACAGAGCAGGAGAAACATGAGCCGTGGAGAGATGCTGACAACAAAGCATTGGGTTTGAACTGTCTGGCTGTCTCACTGCAGGGACTCCTCTTCTCCCTCTTTGGTTTGAACCTCAGGAACAAATGACAGCTGCAGTGTGGGGAGAAGAAAGAAAAATGGTGTTCTGTTTTATTGCAGGATAGGCAGGACAGGGTACCACGTTTTGGTGCTTGAGAGCATAATAAAGCATCACCCTACTCGGCAAAGGAAGGGAAGAAGAGGGTGTCTGGCCTAAGGAGGATCTCTGACAGAGTTGTAGCCTTATCTCTCTTCACCCTCCCTCCACGAAGAACAGCCTGTCTACTGTCAGATACTTTTCATACTCTTTCAAGACTGCCATTGATATAATAATGACTACACTTGGGTTTACTATTTGAATAATATGCTGAGGATAACTGGACTGGACCTACAGAGTAGCTTCTGAAGAGGAAAGGAAATATGTCAGAGGATAGAGGGGAGAAACCCTCTTGTCCTTGTGGCATGATCCAGAAAGCATCAGCTTCCAACTGTTTTGTCCCAGCCTGGGAGAAACGTTTTGGTCTGGCTTGTCAAACTAACTTTGTTGGCTGGCTTCCCAATCAATGACACCTAAACCAAAAATGGGGAAAAGCTGTGTGAACACATCCTTGTTATAAGTAAGAAGTATGGCTAGTCTGTGTAGATTTCTCCACAGTTAGGAATAACTAGAAGTAGTTTGCATTTCAGAGCATCCCTTGCCTCTCCCATCACAAAGCCTGGAACCTAGTCCTGGTGCCTCCCTGATCCATGTCACAGATCCATGACCCCTCTGCCCCCCATAGTCAGTAAGAAATGAACCCTGAGGAGTGTCACACCTGCAGCAAGCAAAAGTCCAGTGCCTGCTGGGGTGGGTGCAGCTGCACCCCTTTTCCCTTCCTCACCAAGGTGCTGTATGAGCTGTTGGTGGCTGTGCTTCTCTGTGCCTGCTTTCATTTCCCCGCAATCGAAGTCGTGCCTGTTCAGACTTCAGGTTCCTGTGGCAAGGCTCCTCACCTGAGCTGTGTCTTCCATGATGGAGCCTTAATTTTAACTGGGAGAAATGGATGTCTGTATTACAAATCCAGAAAGCTAAGGGCCAGAATGCAGCCTGTGCATTACTTAAACCTTCAAAACAGGGCTCACATGTACCAACGTCTTACGCACACAGACTCTGCCCATCAGAAGCTTTAAAAATGCTTTACAAAGAGTCTTTCCTTTGTTTGCTGTTTTATTTTTACAGATGAATCAACTGAGGCACAAAGCAGTGAAGTAACTCTGCAGGTCAAAAGCAGCTCCTTGGCCATAGCAAGGATGGAAGTTTCTCTAGTATCAAGGATTCCTCCCCCTCACAGATACATTTTGACCAGAATAGCCTTTAATTGTCAATGCACATTCACCCAACTGGATTGTAGTGCCGGGCTCCATTTCTTCACAAAGACTCCAAACACCCTTATTTCTTGCATGCTCTCAGATTGTGTTAGCCTTCCATCAAAGGTTAGAAGCTATTAGCAAGTGATTTTTTTTTTCTACTTAATTTAAATTACAGAACACATCTCTAAGTAATCTGCTTCAGGCAAGAGGTTTACTGAATTCTGCACCAACTGTATGTTTATAGGTTCATTCTATTAAAACCAGACTTGTGGGCAGGTGTGGTAAATGAATACAGGTATGTTGCATGCTCTTTGTTCAAATTCTTTTCCCCCTGCAGCAGAATCTGTGGATGAGGCTGGCCCAAACCTACATGTACTTCCCAAGAGTGCTGATAGCAGCTCACCCCTGAAACACTGGAGTCAGGTGCTTTGAGAGTCCTGTGACACCATTAGATTACTAAGCAACTTTACAACACCTTGTTAGCTACAAAAAGAGCATTTTCTTCTCTGGTTATTCCCTCTTCGCGCTCTCACTCCTCCTTCCCCTGTTGTAGCTCCAGTTCATTTCATACCACTTGGTTGCAGTGTCCTGCAAGTAAATAGGGACTGGATGCTGCTTTCCCAGCATGAAGGCCAGCAATTAAACCTTGTGCTCTTGCTGCGGAAGAGTGAGCAGTACCTCTTTTCTGTGGTGGTGGAAGAACTTCCACCTCTCTTTCAGTTAAAAGGAAAAAGGAGGACTAGAAACCAAGCAATCATAGGGAAGGTTCCTGGCACAGACAGAAATCAGAAGACACCTGGCTGATCTCGTGACAGGCTTCATCCCTGAGGCCCCCTGAACTGTGCTGCACAGATCTGAATTAATTTCTCCTTTTTTGTCTAATCGCCCTTCCCTTACTTCTCTGCACATATACACCCGCAGGTGCTCCGTGTCCAAGGGCTGGGGGTAGTAGACAGTCCACAGCTTATCTTGGTCTGCAAACCTAAAAGATGGTGGTGTTCCCTCAGAGAGCTGAATGACAGCTGCTTTGCTCTCCTTGCAGCCTAATGCAAGCCATGCCTAAAACACACTTGCTGATAGGAGTAATATAAACGTCCTGCTGTCAGCTAGATCCAAATGAGTTTGACCTTTGTGTGTATATATATATACATGTACCCATATAATAACATATGTATATGTACATATATATACATATATATGCATATATCTATTCCCTATTGTATATAGTAAATTGTTGCTATAGCTTATGAAAGTATATTTCCAATCTAGGTATGGGGAACTGAATCTCAACTTGTTTAGCTGCCCCAACTGGTGCACTCCTTGCGGTTTAGTTTTACATCTCATGGGCAACTAGTATTTGGGTCTGGTTTTTTTTTGTGGTCTGCCCCTTTCTCTGTCCCAAAGCTGTTTGTCTAGGGCTTCCCGCTGTTCCCCACGTCCCCTGAAACAGCATATTTCAAGTCCTCCCTCAAATTAGTCACTGGAGCCAACCTCCCCTCTTCAAAACCACCCAGCAAATAAAAATCAATTTATGGCAGCCTTTGAGGGCAGTAGATAGAGCCCTGGGTTCCTTCATCTGTCTGCCCTAGGCTGCAGCAGGAGTGCCAGCACTCCCAGCTCTGTGTACCCTCAGAGCCACATCATGTCAGGTTGATAAGAGTCTGACTTGATGATGGGTTGTTTTTTCCACTGACCATGTCAGGAATTTCTGAAGACTATTCTTTCATTGAAGCACTTCAGATGAGGGCCTAGTTAAGTCAGATGCATTTAGGCAGCTGGGGTTGCAGAAAGAAACAGGGCTTCTTGCAGTATCATTGCCTGGCTCGCAACTCCAGCCTCTCTTGTTGACGTGTCTGGAGGATCATGGAAGCTTTTTTGTACATGTATTTAATTTTCCAGCTCCCTGCCCTCATCTCAGTGGGAAACCTCCTGTGAACCCCCAAAGCCTTCTGTTCCATGGCTTCCCACAAAGACTGAACAGGCCAGGCTCTCCTGCTCACCAGGGCAAGGTTCAGTAAACAGCCACACAGCTGCTGGTGATTCAAAGGGTTTTCCTTTTCCCTGCCCTCCCTCACATCAGCACCTCTGTGTGTTTTTATATCTGCTTTTTGTTCCCAGTTTTCTGATGTCTGTTCCAGAACAGAATTGTAAATGACTTGGCAGAATGACCCTTTGATAAACACTGGACATGTGTCTGTACTATATGTATTCATGTGTAGAAGAGAATCCTTATTGTATGTAAAGTTTTATGAATGGTTATTTTTTAATTTATGTATTTAATATAGGATTCAATGACCTCTGGTGTTTTAGTTTGTATAAAAAAAAATAAAACAGCAGCATTTTTAAAAAACAGTATCTCACTTTACATTCACAGAGATGCTCGATGTCTGTCTGTGATCTTTTGGGAGGAACCACGCTAAAGCTGATCACTGGAGATGCCTGCTCTGTCCCTGACTCGCTGGTACCTAGGGGAGACAGGGGCAAGGCTGCGCCCCGAACAGCAGGGGTTGAACATGAACCCTCGGTGCACATCCCGGAGCGGTAGGGTGATGAGGGCGGGCAGGCGGCTTCCCCAGCAAGTGAGTTTATGGGGTTATGCTAGCCCTCTGCAAAACAAAACAAAACAACAGGAAAAGCAAGCTGCTGTCTTTTCGGTCGATGAGGGGAACTACTGTGTGTGTGAGCATCCCCGTTAGCTTCTTGCCCCAGTATGAAACAAACGGCCTTGGGCTCTCTCTCGTTATCCAGAGCCTTCCAATGCTGCTCGGCGCTGGCTGGAACCTTCGTGTGTTCCTCCCTGTGAGACACGGGCCTGGATCAGGCTCCGCCGGACCTTCGCCGCAGATAGGCGACAGCGGCACGGCTACAAGCTGCGTCCCCACTGCGCGGCCGGGGCCGGGGAGCCGCTACTTGCCGCGCTCCACTCAGCCGCCAGAGGACGCCACTGCCGCCCGCCGCGGCGGGGCGCCGCCCCGGTGTGGCCCGCCCGGTGTCGTTGCCCGCAGCCTCGCAGCAGCCCCTGGGCAGGCGTCAGTGCTGCGGGACCCTGCGGGCAGGGCGTTAGCAGCTCGGCGCTGCCCGAACGCGTTGTGCCGAGCCCGCGGGCATTACCGGCAGCAGTCTGCCAGCAGTGGGTGCGGGCTGCAGGGAAAGCTGAAGGGGCCCTTTCTGTAACCAGGACTTGAGAAGCCTTGGGAACCACTTGATGGAAGCTCATCAAAGGGAGAAACACAAAGCAGTAACAGTGGTGATGGAAAGCTCCGAATGTTGTTGCCAGACCAGGCCATCCCCAGGCGCTGGTGATAGTTTCCACCATTGCTACCAGTACTACATTTGTACGTTTTGCGTTTTAAAGTCGTCATTCCCTCTGGAAACCACTCTGCTACCGGATTTGTGCCATTTCTCATCTTAAAATGAACTTCAGATTACCACTAAAGTGGGGAATAAAACTCCACAGCCCTAGAGTTAGCATTAACGAGCAGGCATTAGTTTCCACGGGGGTGGTGCAGGTCTGAGTGGTGGGCTCATCGCACACAGCCAGCACAGCAGCTGACATCCACGGCTGCGGGGCTGCTCCTCCTCATCACCCACAGCTTTGTCTGTTGCTGGCTGCCCATTAAAGCTACAGCTTCTCTGAATTCACTGCGTGTGAGGTGTTTTGTTTTGGGCAGGGGTATTCCAGCTAGGAGCTGTGGGCTCATTGATCTAATGAGGCTGGTTTAGCCTGGAACAGTTTGGAGCCAAACGCTGACTGTGCTATTTAGTAGCACTTTTTTTTTATGTCCTTATCTAGGATGTTTCAACTCTCAAGGAACATCTGGATCAGAAGTCCCTTTCCTCATTGTTCCAGTTTGTCCTCCAAAATTACAGTTTAACCCTGAGCTTTTTTAGTAACAAAATGGTCATACTGGCAACTATGACTGCTGTGTATGACACAGAACAAAGCTGCTGCTGGGGAATCTCCTGCAATCACTGAGAGAAGCCGAGACACCCAGGCAGCTGCTCAAAACTGTTGAAAATATGCCCAGGTCTGTCAGGATAAAAGATTAATGACTCAACTTCAGGCTCCTTTTCTGGCTTTATGGATTCTTACTGAAAAGGTTTAGATTGGCCACTTTTCACTCAAAATGTACTGACCTGCTATCTGTTGCTACCTGCAAGGCTCAGGAAACTGACCTTCTCTGGAAGCCTCTCCAGGAGAACAGACTGGGCTTGTCCCATTTCTTCTGCTGAGGTTTTCATTTTCATGAAGAATCTTCATGATGGGAATTGGGGCAGCTGTGAACAGCACTGCTTTTATTACATTTGTTGTCAGAGAGACAAAATATTATGCAGCCCTACTTGGGAAGCCCATAATCCCAGAAGTGAAAGGCAGCATAGCCTTTGGAAGCTATGTGCATGGCAGAAAAGAGCTTTTGAGAGGAAATTGCCAAGGAAAATCTTGGAGGAGACTGGAAAGCACATCTTGAAAGTGCAGAGTTGTAGCCAGAAGTGCTTTGCTCAAGGAGTGAAGACAGGGTGCAATGAAACCAGCCTTGGTGTCAAAATCCGTGGTCTGCTTTTGCCATCTCCTGTGCACATCTGGAAGCACAGCCATCCCAGAGGTCATTTTGATGGCAGCAACAAGAACTCTTGACACCAGAGTTTGGATCCAGAATCCAGTGGGTGTTTCTCTGGAACAGCTGCAAGACAATAGAAAGGATGGATAATGCAAGGCAGTCCCAGACCATATAAACTACGGCCAAGAAGAGGGCAGACGTTTTGTGAGTCTGTCCCTGACAGCACTTGACCTCCACCCAGGTAGAACATACCCGGGTATGATGGTGTGGTGGTAGCCAGAATCAGCCTGTTTGGGCTACCTCTGAGGGATGTCCACTTCGTTCTGTCTTTTATCAGTAAGTAGGGCTTTGGTAAGAAGAGGACTGAGCTGTGTTAGAGGTGTGTCTTTCAGGGCAGGCATGGCCAGTACTCATCGCTTGTGGAAAGGGAGTATGACTGCATGTTAGAAGGTTTCTGTGTTGTCTCTGGAGCCCACGTGGATGGCAGTAGTTTTCCATTGTTTGAGAGATTGTCTAAACATAGTAAAAGCCCTCATCACTGGCAACATGCCATCTGCTCTGTCTTGAAGGGTGCTGAGTTTCTGAACATGGCAGAAAAATATGTTTCAAAGCCCCATTCCTGCTTGGACAGAGGAACGTCCCACAACTTGTGCCACACTGACAAGAGGCCACTGTGCAACGTCTGCTCTGGTGCCTGGCCACCAAGTGACAGCCATGAAGAGGCTGCTTTGTGCAACAAAGAAAATCCTGTGAAAACCATTTTAGAAGCCTGGAGCAGGACTGAGACTAGAGATATAATGATTTCAGTGTGTACAACAGATGGAGACTTTAGGGCATGGAGCCACTAATCTATGGATTACAGACACCCTAATTATAGGCTGACACTTACCATTTCTGAGAGGCATTCGCAGATGAGAGAGAATCTTGCAGATACAAATGCCATGTTAGGGATAACTAGGGAAGGGAAGAGACTGGAAATTTTAATTGTACCAAACTCTTGCTGATTTGTGTCTTGGAATGCTGCATGGAGTTTGGATCTGCTGCAGATCTTGAAAAGAAGACAGCAGTGCTGGAAAAGATCCAGGAGAGCCTGGCATGCATGCCCAAAGACATGGACCACAGCTGTACCCAAGCAGGCTCCTCAGCCACAGGCATTCCCTCAAGGATGAGCCATCAGTCAGTCAGTCACACATCTGTCAGCATGAAGAGGGGGGTCTGTAAGAACCAGTAATAAAATCAGATCTTCAGCACCTCCAGACACCAATCTCAACATTAACTGCAATACCAGTTCCAGGATGGTCCTGTCTTATTGACTCCTGGCCTTGGAGGAGGTGAAAACTGCATGCCACAGCTACTGGGAAGAATCTTGGCAAGCTGGGTTAGAAGCTGAGACTTAATAAGTGAATCTCACTCAGCTCATAAGACAGTGTTTGTTCTGTGAATAAAGAGCACCCAGAGCTCTCCTGACAAGCTTTAACTAAAAATCACACAAATATGCATGTTTATTAGATTCTGATCTTTACAGAACCTGGGGACATGAATTCTTATAAACGAAGGTGGCTTGAAAAAACAATCTGGATACTGTAAAAAAAAAATAAATAAAAATTGCATTGCTTCATCTGGTTTACTTTAGATTCCTAAACCAAAGTTGCTGAGCTATTGCATTCCTGGTTGATGTCCTACATGAAATCATATTATTAAGTCCAGAGGCCCAGCTGACTGTTCCCTGGTCTGTGTTTCACCATCACTACAGCAACGGCCACAACAGCTTTGCAAACCCCATTGTTCCTTTTGGGTTTGTTCCTGTCCACACTCCTCACTCCTATGGTTCCTTCCAGCTATGGCTGGGACAATTTACACTGCCTTCAGGCACTGATTCTTTAGGTGTCAGAGACTGAGGAGGTGAAGATAAGTCAAGAATAGTGAGAAAGAGGTGGACAGTGAACAGAGTAAGGAAAATCGCCAGCACAGCCTTGGGCAGGGCACAACCAGAGTAGCACAAACCCTCACCAACAGCTAATACTGGATTATGTCCCAGAAGAATATTATCTGGTGGTTAACCTCTCCCAAGGCTTGTTTAAAGTGAGATATCTGATGTCAGTTGAGCATTTCACTGTTGTGGGGTTTCAGCAAGTAGCACAAGTCAGCAACAAGGTTGTGTTCTGATCATGCTTCAGCCAGCAGGAATGGCTCTTGAGCATTGTTGCTGCTGATTTACAGGTGTGACAGAGAGAACAGCCCAGCCAAAGGCTCCAGAGAAGGTAGGTAGAAAACTGACAGTAAAGTCAGCTCACTGCCTGAGCCCTGTGCTGGTCTGTTGCAGATACCTGAGGCCAAGGCATGAAGGCTTGGGTAGGAAGCGCCTGTGTCTGTCATTTTAGTATTTTGGTGTGAGAAATGTGACAGGGAAGTGTGATTTTATGAGTTCAGACCAATAATGGAATAGGAAAAGTAGAGTCACCTCCCATACCCACCTTAAAATATGACCACAAGACCCAAAGAAATCTTGAGCTACTCTGATAAAAACTTTTTGATTAAAATTTTAGCAGAAACGTGAAGACTGACTGCCAAAAACTGTACAAGCCAAAACTTGTCCGTGCTTGGCTTTAGCAATTATGAAATGACTGAGAGACTGAAATCTGACATTGGTTTGGAAACTGGAAGCAAGTCACTAGAAATTGTTTTGGAAGTGGTTTCCTAACAATTGGCTAAATATATAGCTCAATTCACATCGTAAACAAGTGACCCGGTGAGCAGAAAAAACAGTTAAAAGCTTGCTCCGTTCAGAAGGAGCAAACCCACCAGCTGCAGTTGGCGGTCAGGCCATGCCTATGCCAGCGGCCATGGGGCTCTGCCTGCTCTCTGCTGTCACTGCCTTAGCTGTGCCCCGTGTGGATGCCACCAGCCAGCAAGAGGGAGGCATCTGGTGGCTGCGCTGGACGATGATTTCCTTCCTGCAGTCAGCCACACGGTGATGATCTAACTGCTCCAGAATGCCTTCAAACTGCAGATGCGCAGCCTGGTACCCACCCACAGCAGACATCTGCTGCAGACAATGTTGCCTCGCTGGGAGGACGTGCAGCCCTCTCCATGAACTGTTCTGCAATGCTCCAGTTCAGCATCCAGCAACTACACCCACAACTGGCCACGGCTGCCTATCAGTACTTCTTGGAGGGGAAGATGCTTCTCTCTGTTGTTAAAGACACAGCAGAAACTCCTGGTGTGCTTTCCTGCTGTAGTCTTAACTGAGGCTCCAGTGAAGGCACACTGAGGGGTCAGAGTCTCTTTGGCTGAGCTCCACAGCTGCTCATTAGTGGCTGCTCACACCCAGATGCTTTAAGATCTTCTCTTTGTGAACAAACTCCAGAGAAATGCAGTGAGGATCATGTAATAGTGGCTCATTAATTTTTATTTCTTTATAATAGCCCTAATTAGGTTATGTACATTCAGAGATTTGAATGGAAAGCCTCTGGAACTGAAAGTCTTTTGTCTGTACACTTTTTGTATGTTTTCAACCATCCCAGAAGTTTAGTAATGTTAATCTGACACAAAATAAGATAATTCTGCTTTGCATAGTCCAGGGGAAACATAGAATCATAGAATCATAGAATGGTAAGGTTGGAAGGAGACTTCAAGGATCATCTAGTTCCAACCCCCTGCCATAGGCAGGGACACCTCCCACTAGTACAGGTTACACATGATGAGCTTCACTTCCTGGAGCCAGATAAAGGATGTCTGAATGCCTCCTTTCCCCTCCAGCAGGGAATTCTCTGCCACTCCAGAGACTTCACTTGGCAAAAGACAACATTTTCAACAGCAGTCTCCAAGTTAGGGATCAAAGCTCCTGTCCGGGCATGAAGAAAACACAACTGGATGTTTTCTTAGGATTAATGGAGAGTTTACACTGGAAAAGAAGCAGGGCAAATGGCAGGTTTGGAAGCACTCAGCACACATGAAAAAGAGTCTGGTTTCCTTAGGTAGCAAGAGCAGATTTGTATGAATGAAACCTAGGCAAATTCAGCATGATCATTCTGTCAAATAGCCCTGGCTGCTATTGTATCTTGGGTTCTGAATTTGCAAGCTGTGATTCTATCTTTAACTTGGAAGCATTCTAGACTGCATAACCAGTATTAATCATCAATACAGAATGCGTGAAATGTTTTCCTCAGGATTCCCTCAGTCAGGATGTTTTAGGGCAGGGTAAGGCCCACATGTGACATGTTTGTAAAGCAAGCCAGAGAAAAGCAGTGGGCAGCTGTTTGAGCTGGAGTACAAGTGCCCTGAGCTATTCTGAGCTTCAGAAGTGATGCTCAGAAAGCACTCTATACATCTCCCCACCCAGAACCAACACACACGCTCAGACAAGACTGTTGTCAGAGCTATAAATCAGCAGTGTTGTGCTTTCCCTGTAACTTCAGAGAATGAATGAGACAAGAATGGCAATATCCACCAAGGAGCATAATAAAAACACAACGACCTACAGCAGCAGTTTGGATTCCTTTGTATATGAAACAGGGAACTTTTAAAGTGATCAGTTCCCCAAAGGTTTGATCCTTGGAGCACAACTCTGCATCCACACCCCTACAGACCTGCGTGCCCAGGCTGGAGTGCAGTGGATGGGCAGGACTTGTGCGTGCAGTGGGATACCACTCCAGGAGAGATTTTCTGTGTTGCTGTTGCTGACTCCTGTATGCACCCACGGCACTCGCTGGTCTCCTGAAATTTGCAGCTGTCAGATGTACTATGTTGATTAAGTGAATACCAGTTATTTTTATGATGTGTTTTGGCCATCACTGACTCACATAAATACCAGAAAGCTGAAAGCAAATGCAGCTTATTATTAACCCTCAGAGCTTTCTGCTTATCTGAAAGAACATGATTTGGGAAACTTCCACAAGACCTCTAGCTGATCAGAAGGTGACATGTCTGATGTCTAAGGATCTAACAAGGATCTCTGCATTTGGGCCTTTTATCTGTTCTCTTTGGCAGGTAAAACTGTTTTAGTATAAATGAAATCTGCAGAAATTATCTTTTCATCACAGTGTCTTCCTTCAACAAACAGAGATTTCAGCCAGGACTTAAGTTCATCCTCTGGCCAACAAAGGTAAATCTCTCTTTTGTGATTCCTTCCCCCACACCTGCTTTCAAACAGATGGAAAGCAAACCCCTAGCTGTGCGCACCTGGCTCCCTGGCGTGGCTTGGAAAGAAACAAAAATGCTTGCAGACTTTCTTCTCGACTAGCAGAGGCCACAGCCCTTCCTGGTGATGTCAAACATAGGTTTTAGTTCCTGCAAGTCATTGGTCCCTCCAGTGTGAGAATGTTTTGCCTCCAGACTGACAGCGAATGGACTGACAGGCAGGCAGGCAGACAGGGACCTTTCAGTCACAGCCTGGTTCCTGTGGTTTGCACACAGCTAAGGTGCTTATGTCAGGGGTTACACCAGGGGTTAGATGGTTGTGGCAAAAACCCTACACAAACAGCTGCCCTGCCTGCCTCACGAGCTGGCCAAAATACATTTCACTGCTTGCTTCCTCACAATCACAAGAGACCATACAAACAAACAAACAACCAAGCACGGTGTCTTCAAATCCTCTGTAATTCTGCTCTGCTGAGATCTAATTACTGATTACAGGCATGTAATCACTGGCATGTAATCACTAATTATCTCTAGATACACCACCTGGTTTTGCTATAGAGCATCAGTCTACTCTCTTGAAGCTATGGGGAGGGCTGTTGAAACCAAGACCAGTTTAGGTCTGAAATGGTTGATTAGGTCAAGTGCAACACCATGGAAACAAGGAAGTCTCAGCTTAATCCTCAAAGTCTTTTCTAGAAATAAAAGCAAGCTCAGAGAGGAGTAGCTGGTGATGTCTGGGACAGGCTGGAATAAGAGGGAGTCACAAATGACTGACATTTGAAAGCAAGTCAGCATTTGCCATCACAGCAGAGACTAAAAGTGGAGTTCTTCAGTGAGAATGGCCAAGCTAGGCTTCACAGCTTGGAAGAGTGTACTGGATGATGTCATCCAGGAAACAGGGAATAAGCAGAACAGGTGGAAAGAGACTGATTTCAAGAGGCAGAACTTGAACTTGGAGGAACTGGGCTGACTGCTCTTGAAGTGAATCTGTCACAAGTCTAGCAGAATATTTTGGACTTCCAACTGGGAAAGAATGGGTGTTTTCTTACACAAATCCCTCTCACCCAGCCCCTAATGGTCCACTCCACATCAAGCCAGACAGCTCTTCCAGCACATGCAGTCTCACCCTTCTCCAAACTGTGATCCTGAAAATGCCCACTGACCTGCAACTTACAGAAAGATAGAAAAAGGTTTATTCTGACCTTCTAACCTACTATGTCCAAAAGTTTAGAACCTGGAGCATGGTGATGGAAGCATCAGCCACTGTCCTTCCTTGCTCAATGGAGACAGCAGACTCATCAGTCGCCTGCCCTTCATAAATGTGCCATTTCTTGGGAAATTAAAGATCCACCCATCTCTGACCTCTGCCTCTAAATGTAAGTAGGACAAGCAGATCTTCCTGTCAAGTTTGGCTCTTTTACTATTTCTTCCGTGCTTGTCCTTAGCCTGATTTGCCCTGAGG
Organism: Ramphastos sulfuratus; assembly: GCA_013399055.1. NCBI lineage: Eukaryota > Metazoa > Chordata > Aves > Piciformes > Ramphastidae > Ramphastos > Ramphastos sulfuratus. Next base: position 388,077 of record WBNM01036417.1, on the reverse strand, counting down.
AACATGAAATGCAATGCTGGAGGCTGTCCTGACATTGCTGCAAGAATGAATCAGCAAAACAATCCTGTTTCTCTGGCAGTCTCCTAAAAGAGGACACCCCAGTAAATCAGGACTGCGGAGTAAGCAAAGGCAGCTCTGGCTTTGCATGAATCAAGAGAACTCTGACTGATTTCGTCATTGCTACTCACCATGCATGTAATAAAGAGATGCAGCTTTATCAAACCCTGTAGGAAGCAGATGGGGATGAAGAAAGCAGTGTTAACATGCCACTACCACTGCCCTGCTGTTTCTCACTGCTTCTCCAGCTCAATCTACAGACCTTAAAAGCAAATGAGCTACGAAACCAGACATGCGTGTATCATGCTAACAAAGTTATGTTGTCATTATGTCCCTTTCATGCACAATTAAAGATCTGCAGCCTCCAGGCCTGCAGGAAAACCAGTGTAAAATCATTTTGTATTGATTTGACATCAAGGAAGGAAATGTCCTCACTCAGAGTACAGCTCTCCTTTGCCTGGGCATGTGAACATTCATGAAGGAGGGGGTCAAATCTCATCTAATGTCAACAGCTTGTTTCCTTCAAATAACACAGCATTCTCTAACGAGTCTAATGAGCATTGTGGTCATAGTTACAGAGTCTGAGACACCTCTATTCCACACACACCCTCATACACACCCCCACCCCCCCCACCCCCCCCAAATTCAGTAGTGAGCAGCTTACTGGCACAGGCAACATTATGTGAACAAGAAGCCACAATGTGGGACATGTTTTACTCTTTTTAAAATCCTTTTCTGGCTTTATTGCAGACAGAATTACATTGTGTAGAGCATCTGGGAACTGGGGACCAGCACAAGAGTTTGCCAACAGAGGATGCAGGGTTTTTCCAGTTAAGAAACTGCTTGCCAGCTTCACAAACAGAAAGTGAATTGTAAAATTAACAGAAAATACCCAGCAGAGAGCAACGATGCCTTGGCAGCAGCAGGCAAGATGACCTAATGAGACTTCTCTGTCAATACCTTTGCTGTTTGAATGATTCAGTTGGCAATTTAAATTCCACTCCAAACGTTAAAAAGACTTAGTAAGTGGGCAGCCTCAGGGAGAAAATGCTTGTGAAAGTTATACTACCTGTTCTGGTTACCCAGCAGCTTGGGCGGTCATCTCTGGAGCCAAGATTCCCCTGCACAGGTCCTACTGGGAAACCCGGCTGATGCCCTGGCAGCAGATGATGAGAACAACAAAGGAAACCAACACAGGGCTGAGGGCACAGAATGAGGAAACGCCTACCCCAGACAGGGTGATTATGTCTCATGTTGTTAACTAATCCTTTTGTAGAAAGGGATTTGCCTAAAGACCAGTTCCAAGAAGGCTGCACTACTGCCCCCATTCATAACCAGTGCAGCTCACCCTGCGGCATGGCTCATTTCCATTCCAGAGCAGTGGGCACAGCTCTCACCCAGCCAGAGAGGCAGGCTAGTCAGGCATACATTAGAAGCTTGCCCCTACAGAAGGTAATTTCTCACAGAACCAGTGCTGATCCTAAATCAGAATATCAACCTATTTATTTTCCTTTCGGATATGACCAGCAGTGCCCATCTGGCAGACTTAGACTCCTGACCCAGGAGGGACAGGCACTCCTATGCTGGGGTCACAACACAAAATGCAGTCCCTGAGCAAGTCTCCGCAGGGCTGATGTTTTGGTTCTGGTAGGTCCTACAGCAGCACCCAAGTCACACCCAATGTGTTGCAGTCCCTGCCATCACCATCCTCCTGGGGGTCAGGACAATCTCCCCTCTCCATGGGATTCCCCTGCCCTGATCTTTGCCACCCATCTACTTTGCACAGACAAGCAGGAAGAGATATGATTTGCCAGGAGGATTGAACATGCACAACTCATGAGTGTTTACCTCGACAGCATTTTTATCAGCTAGCAAATAAACATGATTTAAAGAAAATGTGCTTAATTACAAGGGATGGACATTTTGTCATCGTGTAATTGAAAGCTTCAGATCTGATCTGAGACACAGATATACAGAAACATGAGTGATGCATGCTGCTGGGCTCAAGAGCAAGGCCAGTGCAGGGAACACTGAACCCAAACTTCAGTTTTCTTTGTGTGCTTTGAAATAGAGGCCTTACAACATCCAACAAAATTAATCTTAAAAGAGAATGGCAATTTGAGACATAAAGAATTGTCTTTCATCCAGACAATAACTTCCATTAAAGGTCAGATTTTAAAGGCTTCACTTCTTAGAAGAGCCCCTATCCTCCTTCACTAGTGCAGATAACTTCAGTGCAATCATTTCTGCAGCAAGGCATTAGGAAAGATAAACATTAGAATCAGGATTTGAATAAATATTGCTATTAAAGTACAACGCTGAAACTTTGCACATTTGCAGAACCAGACAAAGACCAGGCCCTGCTCCAAGGAATTTTAATTCCCCACAAAGCTACACAACCATATGGAGAAGTCCCAACCAAAACAAGAGGTTCACTCTAACTTCACTGTGGTTGGTGCACAAAGCCACCCAGCAGTCTGTGGCTCAGGAGCTGGCTTTTTGTCCTAGGAAAGACTTGCTTCCTCAAGTGTTAGTACTTGGCAGCTAGAAGGCACAGCCTCTGCTCACTGTCTGAAGTCTCCTGGACACTGGTTCTGACACCAGCAGATGTGCACACTTCCCCCTTTGCTAGGGGCAGAAGCTGGCTGGGATGATTTTTAGCCCAGGTGGAGCTGCTCTGTGGATCCAACTTGCAGTTCAAGAAGGATAAATTCACTTGGGCTAAGGCAGTTTTTGAGGAAGGCAAAGTCTTGGTGCATCTGTCTGATACTGGTGGCCTTACTGCCAAGCAGTTAATTACAGAGGTAAAATGTTTGCCAGGAGAGCAGCAGTAGATGAAGCTACAAACCAAACTCACTCTGGCTATTTGAGGGGATGCTTCCTTCCTTGGCTGCCGGAAGCTGCTGCTCTCCCTGTCCCTGCAAGGTGACAGCAAGCACCACACAGGCAGCAGTGCAGGGCCCTTCCTGGGCGAGCAGCAGGGCTCTGGCTCAGCCTGAAGCCCACGTCACTAAATTCCGTGAAGCCAGAAAGCTGGGGCATGTGTATGTTGAACTTCATGTTAGATTGTGTGAACAATCGAATGTAACCTTCTCTGGTTTCGCTTTAGAGAATGTAAGGGCAGAAACTGACCAGTGTTTTACCCTGTAAGTGACACAATGCTGTTAGAGTAACCCATGCAACTTTGCTGACAGACTGTTTGTAGTGCATCCTCTCTTTTCTTAGCTCCTCAGACGTGAGTAGTCAGTCAAAAATTCAAGGTCGTGTAGATCGCTCCACTCAGGTGGAGAAAAGGATAGAGTTAATGGCACTGGTACAAGTCCAGTTACAAAAGCAGGCTGCTTCTCAGAGTGCAAAAAGGAAGGAAGCTATCCTAGACTATTTCCTCCCTTGTAACTTCAAGCCTCCGTCAGCCAGTGCCCCCAGACTCCCACTGCAGGCTAATCACAGGAGCATTGTTCTCCATGATAGTGCAGGCTCGGTGGGAATTATTCCATGAGTGAGAACCACCAGTCCTTGGAGGGCTGGCAGAGACAATGGCATCACTTTCTTTGAAAAGAAAATGTTTGGAAAAAGCATAACTGACAATGTATCATAGCAGATGTGTGGTGTGAGAAGTTACTTGGCAGGATGTTGAGCCCAGGTACTGGGCACACTTGTTCTGTATAAAGAAATGCACGTTTGGGAAAAGACTTTCCAGACAGAACTGCAGTTTTGGTGCCGTGGCACATCCCAGATCCAGCCTTGCTGTTGCTTTCCCCTTCAGGTCTTCGGCACTTTGGAGCTGAAGCTGCACCTGAGCTCTCCGAACAGCACCTGGACCCAGCCCACCCCTCGAGCTCGCTTCTGCCGCTGTGTTGGCGTGACAGGCCCACGGGTGCCTACGCGTGTGCCCCCTGGGGAGCTGGCATTGCTTGTGCCCAGCCCTAGGGTACTGACTTTGATGCCCGCCAGGGCCGGTGGCCCGAGAGCAGTGACGCGTAGCCATGTGCCGGTGAACAATCGCGACCGGGAGCCCACGAGAGTGGCCGCTGCCGGGGCAGGCTGTGCGCTGGATTCCGGCAGCGGTGAACGGCACGGGCAAAGCTCGGCCTCTCTGCCGAGTCCCGGCTCTATCCCCGAACGGCTGGAGACGTGTCCCGGGAACGCGGCCGGTGCCATCACGTCGCCGCCGCCCCTCGGAAACCGACGGCTGTAGCAGTGCGGGGCAGCGGTGAGGCACGGGCACCGGCACCGGCGCCCCGCCCCGCCCCTGGGGACGCGCGTGCAGCCGCCCTCNCTTGGCCCCCACGGACGACAGGGTAGGGGCCGACGGGGCGGGGGCGGCGGGGCGGCTCCGGGGACCGATGCGAGACTCGGGCCGGTGTTGACGGGGCTGGCGCTGACGGGCCCCCGCCATGGTGCCAGTGTGGGCTTCTCGGCTCCGGCTATCTGCGGTGACCTGCGTTCCCGCACGGCAGGGGCCTCGCTGCCCTCCGGTGTGAGGAGATGCCGGATGCCGACGGCTCTCCCCAGCGGAATCGCTCTCGCCCCGATACCGGAATGGTGACGCTGAGCGGCAGCCTGGTGGACCCTGGGAACTCGAGTTGGCTCCTTCTGTACGTGTGTGAAAGAATAGCTGCAACTACCCCCCCCCCCCCCAAAAAAAAAAAAAAAAAAAAGATTTGAGGTGTTTGCCCCNCCGAGAGCAGTGACGCGTAGCCATGTGCCGGTGAACAATCGCGACCGGGAGCCCACGAGAGTGGCCGCTGCCGGGGCAGGCTGTGCGCTGGATTCCGGCAGCGGTGAACGGCACGGGCAAAGCTCGGCCTCTCTGCCGAGTCCCGGCTCTATCCCCGAACGGCTGGAGACGTGTCCCGGGAACGCGGCCGGTGCCATCACGTCGCCGCCGCCCCTCGGAAACCGACGGCTGTAGCAGTGCGGGGCAGCGGTGAGGCACGGGCACCGGCACCGGCGCCCCGCCCCGCCCCTGGGGACGCGCGTGCAGCCGCCCTCGGGGCCGGGCGGGGAGGCGGCTGCTCGTGTCCCGCCCGTCGCCGGGGGCGCGCCCGGGCCCGCCGTGCACGTGGCTGTCCCGCGCTGCTCGCCGTCTCTCGCAGGAAGCCTGTCGGGACCGGGCTCTGCCAGACCGCTGGCGAGAACGGGCCCGCCCGTCCACCCGCCCTGCTGCCGAGCTCCCGCCGCCGACCCGAAGCCCAGCGGCGCCGGTGATCGGCCCCGCCCCGCCGAGAGCCACTGCCAGCCCCGCCCCGCACGGAGCCGCCCGCGGCCCCGTCCCGCCCGTCCCGTCCCGTTCCGGCGGCACGGCGGGCATGGCGGAGAGCGGGCGGCGCGACGATGAGGAGCTGCCAGTGTACCTGGCTCGGCCCGGCACGGCGGCAGTGCCCCGGCAGAAGCGCGGCGGCCTCTTCTGCAGCGTCGAGGGAGCCTTCGAGAGCAAGACCCTGGACTTCNAAAAAAAAAAAGAAAAGAAATGTTTGGAGTTGTTGCCCCAAACGAGGCTGACCCTTCTTTCGCATTGATACGAATCTGAAGTGAGTGGCATGGCATTGGTCTGGAAGGGGCATCACTGAAGGTATCATCTGGCACAAGGTTTCTTGACTTAAGCCAAGCTGAGGGCAATGGTCAGACTTGTCCTGCTCCCTAGATCCTCTGGCAGAGGCTGGGACAGTTTCCTGGTCCAGCTCTGGTCTCACCAGCCTGAGTTTAGCAGAGAGATGAGTGACTGAGTGTGAAGTGAATTCCTTAGCTGGGGCTGCTGTAAAGGGGTTGCTCATTCACCTATGAGACAAGTGAGGCCACCAGCAGGCCTGTGGGTCACTGAGTTCACTTGGAGGTGAACTTTTTCGGTAAACAGACATCTTAAGGGCACCGGTTCTCAAGGATCTTGTAGCAGGGCCTGGAGAGGTGGTGTGGCTGCCTTGGGCTTCTGCAAGAACTTTGATAAACTGCAGATATTTGTGATTTGGAGGACTGACCTCAGCTGCAGGACCCTGGTGGGATCAGAAGCAGTGAAGTGCAGTGACTTGGCCTGAGTTGGTTTGATTTGGGGGAAAGAGTCAGGCTGTCCTTAATGCCTGCTGTCTTCTGTAGAAACTTTTAATGGGGCAAACCTCAAAGTTGGTTTCTTATTGGCATAGGGTTTGGTTCCCGCTCGTGAGCTTTGCTCCTTTGCTCATTTTACAGAGTCAGGAGCAAAATGAACATTATTCCAGTCAGTACAATCTTGTCTGTGTGGTTTGAATAGCAGCTGCAGAACTGACCACTGCGCTGACTTCATGCTGCTGCTTGTTGGAAAAGAAACAGAAACTCAGAGGGGCTGTCTGCAGGCTTTGCTGTGAGCTTCTCTTTATTAGCTGTAACAAAATTTGAAAGCCTTGTTCCCTTTTAAGGACTTTGGAGACACTTATCTCTGGAGTTTTGTAGCTGAGGTTTTTCTCTTCCTGATGATTTCTGCTCCTAGATTTCTTCCTCTGAGGCCTTCCACCTGATAAGCATCAGCAACCAATTTTTTTTTTTCTCCGTGTCTTGCCTAAGAATGTGGGAAGCTTCATTTATATGTTCTTGTGTGTTCTTGGCTAGAAGGAGTCCTATGACTTAGTACCACAACTGATCAGTTTAGGACTGCGCCGACGTGCTACCACCCTGATGGGAAGTGCCCGCCGTGCCTGCTCCACTGCAGAGTGTTTGATCATGTTGAACTCTGCAGACTCAGAGCACACAAAGGCCCTTTTGTTGAGGCAAATCAAACTTCTTTGAATAATTTCACAGATTAAGAAACAGAGGGAGAAAGGTGAAGTCATCCACCCTTGGCCAGGCAATTTGGTTGTTAGGAAAGCTGGAAGTGAGAGCCTTGCCTGTGCCCAGGGCAGCAGGGTATCTCCTGATCTTTGCAGTGAACAGTTGCTTGGAAGTACAACAGACCAACACACCTTTTCTTTTCCTTTTCATGGCATTAATTACAATTAAAACCCCAGTATTTCTGTGGGAAGACAACTGCAGTGTGAAGCTGCCTTGATGACATGTGGTGCCATCTGACCTGCCAGTGTAGTACAGGCCCAGGTAGATGTTTTAACCTTGCTTTGCTTTATCACAAAGTCTACTGAGAGGACAAAAGCTAAGTTGTGGATTTGGGCATTGGGCAGCCACAGTTATGTTGCAGTGAGGGACATGACTAAGGGTGATGAGGTGCCATTGGTTGTGCTTCAGCAGTGGGAACTTGAGCTTTGCCCACTGGTTGAGGGACAGGGAGATGAAGCAGTTGTTGGGGCAGGATCAGGAGTGGCTACTGGAGGAGGCTGCTGCCCACCTACTGCTGTGAGCAGGACTACTGGACTCAGCTACATCCCAGTGCCAGTCGTGACACAGGTCTTACCCAAACAAGAGACGTGTCTCTTGGGTGCTCTTTGCTAAAAGCAGGAGGCTGCTTTCCTTGGTGCAAGGATCTGCTACAGCGAGAGTTGTTGCACTTGAGATTTGGAGTAACAATGCTGGGGGCAGATTCTGCTCTGATCTAGACTGTTCACAGAGACTGTTTAGCAACAGTGATTTAACTGGCTGCAGGTTTCCATCAGTAACAGCCAGTGTGGACTCTACCCTTAACAAAGTCTTCTGCAGCTTTTCTTGAGAGCTGCCATACACTTTGTCTCACCAGAGTGGCTTGAAACACTCACTGCACTACAGTGAAGCCAAAGAGGTCACAGATAACAACAGCACTGTCTGAATTCCTGTGGTATGTTCATCAAAGGCTAGTAATGTGTGAGTAGTTACTGGAGAGCTGCACTGCTGGGCAGCTGCAGAGGTAACACAGCTTCAGGGAACAGGGAAGGAGCTTTACACTCTGTGCTCAGTGCCAGGGAGGAGGGTAGAGGAGAAGTCTGCGGTCACCTCCATGTAGCTCCTTGCTGCTGAGCTGTGCAGAGACCCACCTGGTCAGTCACAGAATCACAGAATTGTCAGAGTTGGAAGGGACTTCAAGGATGGTCTAGTTCCAAACCCCTGCCATGGGCAGGGGCACTTTCCACTAGATCAGGTCATGTAGGCAGGAGCCCTTGACTGGTCGTGCTCACCCCAGACGTTTGGGCCTGGGCTGCTGCATGGTTCTACAGTGAAGTCGTCATTTCTAAGGCAACTGGCTGTGGTCCCACAAACACGGGATTGCAGCCTCACCGCAGGCTAGGGCAGCTCCATCAGCCTGCTGGCTGGGGAGGAGGAGGACTGTGAGGGAAAATACCAGGCAATGAAGGCAGGCAAAGGGTCTGTCTACTCAAGGAGACCTGCTGGAGCCAGCCTTTGGCTTTCTGCTGGAGGCAGCAAGTGTCACATGTGCCTTGTCATGCTCAGTTCTGTGACGCCACTCAGATTGAGTTTGTGGTAAATCCTGGGAAGACACCAGGGCTGCCTCACATGGAGAAGGCAGCCTGAACTAACTCAATTCTCTGGCTGTTGCAAAATGCTGTGATTCCAGCAGTCAGCTTTTTTCTTCCCATTGCCAGTAATTTATAACAGAAACTCTAAGCCAGCTGCAGTCTTTTCCTCACCAGAGCACTTGGTGTGATGTAGGAGTTACAGTTGTGCGCTGCCTGTTAGCACAGTTTAAAATCTTGCATTTGTAGAAGAGATCCTGAAACACTTTGACAGCATTAATCATAACCTCAGTGTCACCCTGTTCAGCAAAGCTTGGATTTTCAGTTTGGTTTTAATTTATTTTTTTTTCCTTTTTAAGAGAAGTATTTGGAGTTACAATATTTCTGGTATTTCTACAAACAACAGGAACAAACCCAAGCCACTGAACTATTTTCTACAGTACAAACACAACAGATAAACCCATATTATATATACTGGAGTTTGATACTAAATACTCTGCTCTGTTGAAAGAAGCCCTACATATCTCTGTGCTTTTAAGAAACCTGATGCCTGAAGCACTACAGTAAGAGGTCAGTTTTTAGCTGTTCATGCCAGGACACAGCTTACTGCTAGCAGTTATGTAGAACTGTAGAGTCTGATAAACCACTGCCTGTGTAAGAGGACACAGAGCCTGGATATCAAGTGTTACACAGGATGGGAAGGTTTCTGAATAAAAGAGTTCCTGCTTGCTGCAGTGAGCCTTTGTTTTACCCAAACCTGCACCTTAAAATGGCAATAGTTTGGTTTATTGTACTACTTTGTAGCAGCAGCCTCTGGTTTCCATCTATTGAGATTCTCAGCTTTGGGTGGCCAATGCTTTGAGCCACTGGTCCTGGTGTGCCATGGTGCTGCTGGAGCAGAATGCTGTCTGCAGACCTGGGCACTGGGGATGCCTGCCCACCGCTGAACTCAGGCAGCTGGGGCTTTGGAAGGATGCTGCAGCTGCCATTCTGGATGATGTGTTCTTGAAAAGCTCCTGGTTTTCCCAGAAAAAAACACAAGTCTTTATGGAACTTTTATGTAAGAAATAAACTGAGTTTTGCAGCCAGGTGTAAAGGAGATGGGCTGATAGTAACTGAGTCATCCACTGATCCAGCCTGCTCTTAGCCTCTTTGGAAAAGGCATGGCACTGGGTGGGCTGGCTGGGAACACTGGCAAGGTGAACATTTCTGCTGGTGCCTTCTTTTGCGTCATGACCCTGGGATGCACAGTGTTTAGAGGGATTCTGGCATGGTGGTTTAGAAAGGACTTGTGTGCAAGACAAGGAGTTCTTTACTATATCTGTGACAGGGTTTAAAAATGCTCTTTACCTTTCAAAATGATACCCCAAAAGCACTTTTATTTAAAATAAAAAGGCAGAGATTTTTTAAAAATTTATTTCTCTTTTTCTCTCCATTTAACAACTAATGATGGATCCTAGCCATGGCACTTTTCATGTGACAATGAGACATGAAGTGCACCACACACAGCAGCACAGTGCAGCAGGTAGGACAGGTAATGATTCTTTTAATGCTGTGTACCTTTGCTGAGGTTATCACAAAACACAGCAAGACCTGCACCTGCATTGGGAAAAGGTTGCTTTCATGAGTAGCTTCCAGAGTAGCTGGGATTGTTTCTCCCCTGACCATGGACCATCGATGGGGTTCACGCAGTGCTCTGCTGGGGCCTCTGTCCCTACCAAGCTGCTGGCTTCAGTGTGAGGTGCAGAAATGCAGGGCTGATGCCTGGGCATCTCTAGTCCTGGCACAGTTGTCACCTGGAAACCTCCTGGCAGATAACATTCAAACTACAGACATACTTTGGGAGCCAAACAAGCTACATGAGCCATTTCTTGTGGTTCTCACAGATTTGTGTGACTTTGGAGATACCCATTTTAGGGGGAAAAGGGAAACAATGAGAAATTCTGAGAAGCAGCTAAATAATTGGAGATTTGCAAGGCAAGACTTGCTCTCTCTCTTGAGAGAGGCTTTGTTGTGCTGGAAACTCCTCTGAGCAATTTTATGAACATAGCTGAAAGTATCAAACACAAACTGCAGTAGGTTTGAATTTAAATGAAACATTGTGGTTTGGCCACAGCAAAATAGTTGGCTCTGTCCAAAATAATATTTCCCTTTTCTTTCTGTTCAAGATGTCAGTACCTCCAATTGGCCAGAACAACCCCAGCTCTACCTGTCCACTGGGTGGAAGGAATGTTTGTCTCCAAAAGGTGCCACCAACAAGGTAGACTAGGCTCTTGGGGGCTTTCTTTTCCTAATGGGTGGTGTCTTGCAGGAGACAGGCAGTTGCCAGGACACATCTCTTCCACGAGGATTTGGCAGAGTCCTGGGCTTCTGGGTCAGCAGCTTTTCTGTGTCACTCAGCTTCAATGCTCATCCGCCCTCCTTGCACCATGTGCCTGGTGGCCTCTACCTGGGCAGGGTGCATGGGAGGCTCAGGAGCTCACAGGCTGCTTTTGCTTGCTAGTAGCTAGCTGCTCACACCCTCTGCACTGGACACAGGGATCAGGGCAGCCCAGAAGAAGCTGAGCTCTCCTGTGTGGAGGGAGGAGACATGGAAATAATCTGGCAGCTGGGCTGCTGGCGCCAGAGTCTGAAGATGACCTTGGCTGGGCGGATACAGCCCCACAGGAAAATTGTGGCTGACTTAAAGGGAGGCTGTGTGAGTTGTGTGGTGGGAGACTGTGTTAAAAGTGACCTTGATCAGTGTCACTGATAGCTTGGAGAGGTACAGCATGTGTGCAGGTGACAGCGGTGTTGTGAACACCAGCTGGAGTGATCCCATCATAGTTTTGAGAACTGAGAGACGTGAGCCAGGAGTGACAAAAAGAAATTAATCTCTGAAAAGTGCAAGCAAATAGACCTAGAGAAAGACTGTAAAATGTGAATGTCATTGCAAGTGGCATCAAACCAAGGACATTTTCTGGTGAGGCCCAGAAAACTCATCTCCTTTGTGTGGCCTTCTCTTCAGAGGTGATCTGGGTGAGTGCAAAGCTGGTCACTGATGGTCAGACCTAGGGAAAGCCATAGTGGAGACCAGCTAGAGCTGTTTTGTACTTCGGTCAAAAGCTTTCCCTGCACAAACCTTTCCCATTATCACTTCTGCAGAGAGGTGGGGGGCAGAAAAGGCTGAGAAGCAGTTGCTATGAGTGGCTGGAGGAAATGGGAGGAAGAAACAAAACCCAAACATGCCAGCAGCCTTCCTGGAGACAGGGCTGAGAGGCTGGAAAATATGTCTGGACCTTGGCACTTTCAGCTGGGCTGGATCTCGGCTGTGGGGCAGATCCAGCAGCATCTCTCCTGTGCTGCTGGGAAGAGCCAAGCTCCATTTTACAGCACATGGGTTTGGATCTGGTTCTGGTTGTTTCTGTTTAGCTGAGAGGGGAAAGAAGTGGTGTTAGCAGACATTTTCAGTCCTTGCTCTGCATGTTAAGGGGGCCAGGGGGCTACCTGGATTTTACAGACTCAGGCTGGCTCAGCTGTGCTGTGAGTTGAAGCATTTCAGTGGAAATCCTAAGGCTCTTGTATAGCCAAAACCTACCCTGCGGAGGGAGCTTAGCAGGAAGTGGAAGGCATCTGCTTTCAGGCTTGGCTTCAGCATTTCTCCAGAGACTGTTTTAGGATGAGCGTCTCCTAGCCTGGATGCAGCCTCTCCAGCGGCTGGGTGCTGCGCACTGCTGTCCCCGTGGCAGTAGGCAGTATCACACCCAGACACCTCACTGCCCTGTGCTGGGTGCTGGTGTGGCTGCAGCTGTTGTGAAGTCTGTGGGACATGTCCTAAGGAATGGGATTGCCAGCTTGTGCCAGGAGTCCTGCATCCCCAGCTGTGGTGCCAGGGTCAGGCCTCAAGAACACTGACGATGGGTTAAAGGTTGTGAGATGAGAAAGCAGCCAGGCATGCTGTGCTGTCTTTGTTTGCAGCAGGCAGGGACAGGGAAGGTGACAGCAGAGTCCTCAGGTGGCAGCATCCTCCAGCAGCTGCACCAGCCCTGGGTCCCAGTGGGTCTATCTCTGTGCTCTGGTGACATCCTGTGGCAGGAGCACCCATCACCAGCCCTGTGCTGCTGGCACCGGGTATCTCTGCCAGGCTGGGGCCAGAGCAGGAAGAACACGTCTCCTGATGGGGGATGAAACCTCTCACTTCTTCCTGCAAGCCTGGCCGTATGCTCTGCTACTTCTTTACCTATAGCTGCTTTAGTTTGCAGCCTGCTTCTGCAGTCCAGTTCCAAGCCCTTGAGGCCATTTAAAGGTATGTGGTGACAAAACCCAGATCTGTATGTCCTGCAAGCCCAGTGCCACCACCTTTTTGTTCTTCTGTTTTTCTCCCCTCGTTTTTTTATCTGGTGTGATTTCTGTGGTGAGCCAGGGAGCTTCCCACTCCCCTTTGGGTTGCCCAGTTTCTCCACAGGACCTGCAGCAGGTGGTGGTGGGACCAGAGGCTTGTGGGGACCTGAACCCAGGGTCTTGGGTCAGGGGAGTGTGAGGACAGGGAGATGTTAACATGCATGGTCAGTAATGAAGCCAGGGTGCAAGCACCACTCCTCTGGGCTCCCCACATTTCCATCATGCCTTTGGAGGGAGGGACTGGAGAGAGTCAATTATCCACCAGAGCTGACAGGGGTGAAATGTCTCACCCGGTCACTGCCCGATGTTGGCAGTGGTGCTGAGCAGAGGACAGGGACCCTGGCAGGACCCAGTCTCACTGCACCAGCTGCAGTAATTGGCAGCTGCCTCAAAGCCTTGTCCCTGTGTGGGTCACACGGTGAAAGGAAAAGCACCTGCTGAGCCCCCCAGCTCAAGGGCACTTCATTGCTCTGCGGGATCAGACTGTAATTGAATTAATTGGCCTTGAAGCTGCAGTGACTCGTGTACACACAATGGCATATCCCATTTGACATGTTTGGTTTCAACCTCATTTGTTTCTGGCAAAGAGAAGAAACAGCTTCCCCCTTGCCTGGGCGCCTCTACGTGCATGTAGGGAGCAGAAACTGTTCTGTGAGGGCTCCAGAGTGGAAGTGTGGGGGCTGAAAAGCTCCTTGTTGCCTCTGGGAGATGGTGTGCATGGTGGGAATGGTGTTAAAGCTGGTGTAGTTGTGTTTCTCAGTAACAGAGCCAGTGGGCTCTCTTCCCAGTTTCTTCTAGCTCTGGCTCTCAAGTTGAACATCAGAGACTGGGCAAGCTGGAGCCCAACTGAATAGCACAACTATCAGATGCTTGTGAGCACTCATCACTTGTAGCTGGACTCCCCCAAAGAAGGAAGGATGACCCCATGGATCTCAGTGGAAAGGGAGCAAAGTGTGGATGGAGGGAAAGCCATAGCTTTGAGTCAGCAGTGCCCTTCCAAAAGGGATGGCATGCACAAGTGCAAGGAAAGCTTCTCTGAAGTCTCTGTGGAGGGAGTGCCTTCTGATAAAGTCCTTGCAGCAGCACATGCCTTCTACTCTCTGTTCACGCTGGTGTTCCCGGTGTTCCTCGCCAGCCTCCTGTCACCCGTTGTGGCTGTCCACAAACATTTAGTGCCATGTGATCCTTGTGGTTCTTTTGAGGAGGTTCTGAGCAGTGAGAGGGTTGCCACTTTTAAATTTCAGATTGACTGCCTCTTGTTGAGGAAGTTTTGAAGTATGTGAGTTACACCTCACTGCCTGTACCTGCAGGAGGTCCTATAGAAAAAAAAATCTTTTTCCATTTTGAATGTTTTGGCCCTGGGGCAGCAATTTTTATAGTGTATTTGTGTGAGTGTCACATAGCAACCAGGAGGAAAGCACATCTCTTCAGAAGGATCTGAAGTCACTGTAGTTGGCCAGCATCCAGGGGGCTGATGCAAGCTCGGGTCTCGTAGCTGTCCAACTGCTCAAATCAGCAGCATTTGTCTGTGTAGTCATTTATCTATTACTAACTAATTAACTGCTACTGGTAACATGGTACCACCCAGCTCAGGGTTGCTCTTAAACTTTCTGGAAAATGGGTGAGTGAAGTTTCAGGAGGTTTGGCAGTAAGGGTCAAGGGTATTTCTCATGTCCTGCCCCAGCCAGTCTAATTTCAATAGAGACCACGGCCAGCATGGCAGTGTTGTGGCAGGAGCAAGGCAGTCCAATGCCTCCTCACCACACACTCCTTGGCTGCGGGGGCTCCAGCACAGCTCTGCTCCCCAGTCCCTCCCTGGCACTTGCACACACTTCTCTGCCCACAGGTCCACCAGGGAGAGGGAAGCTTCCAGAAGGCTTTCAGCCCATCTTCTGGTGACTTACTGGGGTGCACCAGCTCACCACCAGCAGCACAGGAGCTGGGAAAGGGAGGCAGGACTTCAGTGGTTCAAGCAGCCCATGTGATTCTGCAGATTCCCTCAAAGTCCTGGCACTAGTAAGTAGGTTATTGAGAAGCTGCTGACTTTCACTTTAAGCTGGTGAAAGCTTTTTGGGTTTATAATAAATATGTATCCAGTAATACTTTCTAAGAGCTTCAGTGTGAGCACATACAGAATAACAGACTTGGTGAATAACAAAAGCTTGGATCTGGGTTACTGAGCTCTGGAGACATCAAAGCTGGTGGTGAGGGAGAGTTGCCATACCAATTGTTGTTCTTAAACCCCTCAGCAAGGAGAACGAATGATTAACACCAAGCGTGATCCTCCACTGAACCCTGGCAGCAGAGCACATGCTCTAGTCAGCCCATGCTACCATCACCTGCCTCCCCAGGGCTTGGTGGCAATGCTGGCCACAGTGATGGGGGTTGTGCTGTGGAGATGGCTTTGTTCTGCAGGCAATGGTGAGCTGATAGCACTTGGAGGCCCTGCCCCGCTGCAAACCGCAGTGGGGTTCTTGTTCAGAAGGAACTGAAGAGAGGGTTGGGTGTTGATCTCCCAGTTCAGACAGCTTGATTTCTGTAGCAGGAGCTAGAAATTTGATTTACCTGTGGCAAGTATGGCTGTAGGATTTTGGTAGTGGGGGACACACCATGAGCTGCTGCCTGGTGTCAGGGTCTGTGGGAAGAGCATTCAGATCCTATCAGGCATGATAGAAGTTGCAGCTGGGAGATCCAGGCCTGGCCATGCCTCTCCAGGGCAAGGAACCTGCCAGCAGCATCATGGGTCACGTCAGGTGGGATTGGGCAAACATATTCTTCCCATGGCAGCACATTTCCAGCTAGTCCAGTCTCATGTGTCAGTGGGGTCCCAGCCAGCATCACCCACTCTCAGCACATGCTGAGTGCTGGTGACCAGCTCCACAGTTTAAACCTCTCTGCCAGGGAAGGCTGAAGAGTTGCAGATGTGCCCAGTTCTGCTGGCACTTGTGGTGTTTGAATAGGACACAAGATTCCCAAGGCAGACATGCTCTGCATTTATTAGTTTGTAAATGTTTCCAGTTCTTTGCTTGGGAAAGAAAGTTTGAGGTCATCCAAATGCACTCCAGCAGCACCAAAATACTAATTATGACATGGAAAAGTTTCATTCTGTAGAGAACCCTGGCTCTGCCTGCTCCCCCAGCCCTCCCCTGCACGGACTGGACCTGGGTGTTGGCCTGGCCCCGCAGGGGCTGGTGGGCGATGCTGGGTGTCCTGCACCTCAGTATACTGTGAACGGTACCCAGACCCCAATATGTGCTTTATTGGGAGTGGTACTTGGTACCCACTATAGTGGGAGCAATGCCCAGCAATGACTGATAGATGCTGAACTGGGAACGTCGCCCTGTACCTGATAGCCCGTACCCGGGGAGCCGTGCCCGGTACCTGATACCCGACATACTGGAGCGGTACCCAGAGCCCAATACCCACCTAACTGGGAGCAGTGCCCGGTGGCGCGGCGCCCCCTGGCGGCAGCGGGCGGCGCTGTGGGCGGGGCGGGACGGGGCGGGCCCGTCCGTCCCCGGTGGCGGCTGGCACGGCGGGCGCGGGCTCGGTCTCGCCTTTGTGCGGAGCCGGTGCGGAGGGCAGCATAAGCAGCGGAGGGCCGGGCGGAGCCATGTCGTACCAGGGCAAGAAGAACATTCCGCGCATCACGGTGCGTGCCGGGGCTGAGCGCCCCGCGGCGCGGGCGGGGGGCGCGGGGCGGGCAGGGAGCGTGGGGCCGAGCGGTGCGGGCCAGACCGGGGCGGCGGCATGCAGACAAAGAGCGCTGCCCAGCCCGCCGCCCGCGCAGGTGGTCCTGTGCCGCCGGTGAGCCCAGGGAGGAGCCGCGCCCCGGCGGACTCAGCCCCGGCGGAGCCTCTGTGGCGGCAGCCGCTCCCCAGGCACTGCTCTAGTCGCCGCGTCCCCGCCTGGAGGAGACCCCGCAGAGCTGCCCTGCCGGGCGGTCGCGGCAACCCATCTGGACGCACACCGACCCGGCGAGCCCGGGGCACCGGCGGAGAGCATATCGCGCTGGTGTCCCGCCTGCCCGTGCCGCGGGCGGCCGTTCCCGCTGTTCGGCGGATCCCCGCTGTCCCAGGAGCAGGCAGCGGGTGCGGTCCGGTGTTCGCCCGATGGCCGCAGGGCGTTCCCCGCGCTCGGCGCCGCCCGCGCATCCCGAGCCGTTCTTCGGTGCTGCCGCATCAGGTGCAGCAGGGGCCACACCTACCTCCTGCCCGGCCCCCTGCCGCGGGAGGAAAGGGGCTGGCGTGTTCCGTGTGAGGGCCCCCTGTTCGGGTCCTGCCGGTGCTCTCGGTGCTGACCCCTCTCCGGGTTTCCGGGCTCGGAGCCAGCCGGTACCTCCCCTGCTTCCCCAGAGGCGGCTGCGTGGGGCTTTCTTCTGGGAAGGCGATCGGGTCCTTTCATCTCGCTGATCGTTCTCTGCTGGCTTCCTATAGCTCTTGTCTTTCCTCCAGAGGACAGCTTTGGCCCTTGAAGAAAAAAGAAGAACAAAGACTTGAGCTGACTTGAGCTTCATTAATCTTTTTCAAGTACAGATGTGAGCAAAATGCGCTCTCAGAGAAGCACAAAGATCGTTGCCCCTGTCAGGAGAAATTCCTTTGTCAGCCCAGGTTCAGTTGTTGTAATGAGGAATTTTACAGCCTCACACATCTTACCTTTTCTGTGTCCTTCAACCAACGTGGTGACAACATTACTGCTGCAGTTGGGATTTCTCCTGTTCCCCGGGGCCTGTTCTACAAGGACCTTTAATGATGTGCTTTACCAATATGCAGGGCCTGATCCTGTGGGATCCAGCAGGAACTTTCTCCGCTCAGTGGTACAGAGCCTGACATGCTGCTTTATTTCTCCCTATGAAATCCTTTCTTCTGTGTAGCTGACCTTACATGTAGCCGCCTTCTGGCTTCTGCAGCAGGGGACAGCCCTCTAGGACTCACTTGCCCAGTTCTGCAGCAGTATCAAGTCCTGGCTGGATGCAGGAGATTGCTCTGGAATTCTGGTCAAGTGTCCCACCCATCCTTGGCCCCTGCTTTGAGGCTTAAGGGAAGCAGTGAAGTGAAGTCAGGTGTTGTGTGGTCTTCTGTGTTTTAACAGAGTGGCGTAACGAAAACCTCAGCTATAGTGTCTCCCCTAGAATAAAGCCTTTGCTGTCCCTCTCTGCAGACTCTGTTCCCCCGTGCCCTGGCATTTGTTTGATTGTTTATTCCTCCCTCCTGGATTTCTGCCCCAGATCCTGTTCTTGCAGGGCAGGACACAGTGACTTCTGGCGACTGTCAGCTAAGCTGCGCTTGTTAGAGAGGTTTTTGGGGCTGGGTTGTGCCATCAGGTATAAGATATCTCAGAGGCCTTTAAAATATGAGCGGGGTCTAGAGTGTGGGCAGACAGAGCTGCAGAAGCCACCTGGTGCTGATAACTCGCCTGTGGATCTCAGAGCTCACAGCACTGAAGCAGTGGCCGAGCCTAAAGCGAAAGGAGCAGTGCCCTCCTGGCTTCTGTCATCCTGCAATGGGCAGAGTTGTCTTTTGTGAGGGATGTACTGGGAAATTAGGTATTTTTACTTTGTGGCAGATACTGTTTGAACAGTGTGATTCTGGAGATGTACAAACACTGCCTCCTGGTTCCTGTCATAGTCAGCAGTGCTGCAGTTGGAATTTGTAGCTAGTTTCAGACAATAACATCTAAAACCCCACAGTTTACCCCCTCCATCTGTTTGCAGCAATTTCTGGTCTTTTCTAGAACAGTGATTTTAGTGAAGAAGCCAGGAACATCAGTGATGGGTGCATGTGCTTGGGCAAGATAAATTGTTGTGGGGGTGGTTCCCAACCTGAGCTGGAAAAGCCAAGTCCACGGCTGTGGATGATGGGCGAGGCTGTAGCTACTGAGGAAAGATGGAGAATTGTGGGCAGATCTGTTGGTTGTGGTGCCTAGAAAACATAGGGAGGGGAGGTTAGCTGAGTTTTTGGCTTTCTCAGCAATTGCTTCACCAGCTTGGTATGGAAGTGTTGATCTTCACTCTGCCTTAGGTTTTGCACAGTGCATCAGAGACCAGTGAATGTGGGATTATTTTCCAGGTGTGTGCTGATGCTGGGATGTCCATCTCAGGAGAACAGTTGCTTCAAGCCTTGTGTGTCTATTGACAGAGTTCTTAGTTCCTTTTCTTTGGCTGTTTGGAGATACAGTTGGAATATTTCCCCTCCTGCTGTCCACAGTATGTTTTCCTATCCCTGCAGAAAGAGAGGTGGAAGACAAGTGGTGAAATGTCTCACTCTCAGTACACAAAATAACTGTTAACAGAGCTGTTGGTTGAATCAAAATTGCCCAGTGTTTGTGCTTTGGTCACAAAAACCTTTTCTATCCCAGGCAGACTGAGTTCCCATATTTTTTCTTGGCATGAGCCGTGCCCATCACCTTCAACCACTCCATTACAGCCCATGCACACGTGTTCTATGATGTCCCTCACATCTAAAACCAGTTAGGTCTGTGTGGTGATGGTTGGTGTATTGTCAGGTGCAAGTGAGGAGAAAAGCCTTGGTGACTGAGGAGACAGATTTTGTTAAGCTGTCAGCTGTCAGTGTGACATTTCTCACTGTGCCCACAGACTGGGTGTAGCTGGTGGCTGCCCTTCTATCCCCACAATTCCAGCCAGGGTTTTTTCCATGCTGTCGTGTGGTCTGTTAGTAGGGAGGAGACATCCAAGTGCAGATGAAACACCACTGCAGTTAGTGTCTTTTATAAAGGAAAGATCAGTAAAGCCATGCGCTGCCCTATTTATGCCTGTGTGCTTCAAACAAGGCGAGCGCCGTTCCTGGATGGATTCAGCAGCCTTTGGGAAGCTGCTACTCCCTTTCCTTCTGCAGTGACACACTGAGAAATATTAAGAGACTCTCTGATATTTCGGAATCTCAAATGACCATATAATGCCAAAGAGCACCAGGAGCAGAGTGTGGGCATGAGGGAATGGGTAATGTTTTGAAAGCTTGATCCCAAATGCCAACAGGCAGAGAGACAGGGAGGGTTTAGCAAACAAGCTTCTTAGCTGGGCAGGGTGTTGGGGGCTGCTAATGATTCTGCCAGGTCTTGATGGAGCTGTGCTGGAGGAGATCTTCCAGGCTTGGCCTCGTGTGGCAGTGCCTGTACCTGAGGGAACAGATGCTTGTGAAAGGTGCCACACTGGTGACAAGTGGGCAGTCACTGGCTGCGAGGAGGCTTGTTGAGGCACCATCAGGGGTGGAGATGAGGTTGGTAAGGCCAGCAGGTCCATGACAATGGTCAGTCAGGTGGAGCTTCCTGCAGCCACAGCCTGCATGGCAGGTGGTACCTTTCACTCCCACTGTCACTTCAGCATGCCAGACCTTTTGTGCAGAGGCTGGCCCCTGGGCAGCAGAGGGCCAGGGGTTGGTCCCTGGGCACACTCACCCAGTCCTCTGACACTTCTGCCAGGCTGGAAGGGAAGGTGCTCCCTTCAGTGTGCCCAGCTCCTGGTGCAGGAGGGTTTCTCTATCTGCTAATAATAGCTGATGACACAGTCTGACACTGGCTGGCAGGGAGTGAGGTGGGTGTGGAGACACAGAAATGAGCCCTGGCAGGGGAAACAGTGCATTTATTGTCATCTGAGGCTGCTCTGGCAGCCAGTGCTGCAGTGCTGTTGTAAAGTCAGCGTTACTTCCTTGCAACCACTCTGTTCTTTTTGTATTTTCCTGCCTCTTAACATCTGGGTGCACTCCTGAGTGGTGCCAGAGCCTGTGGAAATGGTGTCATTTGGATTTTACTTACTTCACTTTATATTTTCTCTTGTAGCTGGTGGATGGATACCCGTGCAGCCCTTCCCTCTCCTGTGGGCATGGGGACATTTGGCAGCCAGGCTGGGGGCAGGCCCTGAGGCAGCGCCCAATCCCCTCAATGAATGCCTTGTTCATGCTCCAGCCATTATGGCCCTCACCATCTTGTGTACTAACAGAGTGAGCACTGAGCAGCCCTTCACATCTGCCGCAGAATGACCATTTGTGTTTGTGGGCAGCATATTTTCTGAGTCCATATTCACAGTTTATTCAGTAATTGTTGAGCGCCGCAGTCTCCTACCCCTACCCTACGCGTGCCTGTCTGCTTTTGCTTTCTCCTGTCCCTGGGTGCAGGTTGATGCAGGCAAGCAGCGTTGTGTGCTGCTGCTCCTGGGCTCTGGTGAGAACCAGCTCCAGGGCCTTTGGGTGAGTAAGGTGGAGAGGTTTAAACGATATAGGCAAGACAAACAGAAGCCCAGTCATACTGTTGGATCTGGGCAGTCAGACTCTTCTCATCATGAAGCCAAGGAGGATCTACCAGGGCATAGGGGACTGGTTACATCAGACAAATTCTACACGCAGTTGACTGAAATGTAGACTCTTCTTCCATGTATTTCTAACCATGGCCCTGATTCTTCCATAGCTGATGCCTGATACTGTTGCTTGACAGTTTCTATCTGCATTTTCTCTACTGTTACATCTGCTGTCTGAGCCTTCATGTACCTCTGCCCTCCTGCCATGCCTGCAGGACAGCTGGAGAAGTCATGGTGCAACCTGTTGCCATTCACTGTAGGTCTTCCTCCAGCCTTGATGGAGTGGCAGGATTAAACAGAAGCCAGGCAGGCTTGCAACAGTTTTGTGGCTTTTTTTTTTTTTTTTCCGTTTGTTTTTAAATTGTTTGGAAGCAGAAGTGCCAAGGTAGGGACAGGCCAAGCCCTGCTCTTGATGATCTTTGAGGTCTCTTCCAACCTTGGTGATACTGTGATACCTCTGCCTCAGAGTGGTTCCAAAGAATGTTTATCAGTGTGGTGATAGGTGTTTTATATATATAAATACTTATAAATATATACTCATCATTTGCATCTATGTGAGACATAGTGACTGACAGGCTATAAGCAACTGTCTGTGGTCACATTTTGCTCTTATAGGGGTTTCTGAACTTAAAATTACAGCCTTGTTAGTGAGATGACAATTGAGTAGACACAGAGGGAAGGACAAGTGTCCCATGCTAGGGGAGGAGGAGAAACAGTGGCTCATCAACATTTGGTTGTGCTTGGGATCCTCAGGCCCAGAGCTCATCATCACTGGGTGTGTGTCTGTTGGAGGGAGGCATGGTGCAGGCTGAGAGCAGCAAGTGAGAGGTGGTGATGGTCCCAAATGGGTCAAGGCTGCTATCTTCGTGTGCTAGTTGTGATCTGCTCAAGCCAGCTGTCTGAGCTGTGAGAGGAGGTCTGTGAGCAGCAGCGTGACCTTGCTTCCAGACCCCCTGCCTTGGACAGCAGATTCTGATGGACCTCTGCACCAATGCATTAGCTTGGGTCTGGGAAGAAGGGGAAATGAGCCTAGATCTGCATACCAGGGAGGACAGTGGGTGGGACAGAGCAGGGGAACAGCTCAGCCATGCACTTTTCCTGGTGAGAGGCCAGTCTCCTGGTCCGTGTCAAGCTGTGCTGGACGAGGAGGCGAATCCCCGCTGCTGGGACTGGGGTCATGGGCACAGCTGTGAGCAGAGAGGCAAAGGCTGTGCCCCCGTGCCTGTGCCCCCCGCGCCAGCGCCGAGCTGCTGCCTGGCTGAGCGTGCGGAGCGCTCCCAGCCTCTCCCCACCCAGTTTCTTTGTCTGGCTGTGAGGATGAGATGGCTGTGAAAACGCACACGGCTGGCAGGGCCTCGGCTGCTGCAGGCTGCAGGGACACGGGGGGATTCTCTTTCATCCTCTGTTGCCAGGGAGGAAGCTGCAAATTGCCACCACTGCGGCGATGTTCCAGAAACCACCCCAGGGACGGCAGATGAAGAACAAACCCATTCCCTGGGGTGGAGTTAATTGTGCAAGAGCTTCCCAGGCCGAGGCTGGTGTGTGAGCCCCGCGGAAGGCTCCGGGCAGCCGTGGTCCAGGCTGGGGCTGTGGAAGGGGGATAACTCACACCCCGAAGCCTGGGCTTTGAGTGCTGTCTGGGGAGACCAGATGAGGGCACAGGGAGTTGGAGATTGTTTGGAGCATTTGAAGCAGTAGGGAAAACGGAATATTCTCTGGAATATCAGTGCGCTGTGCCACCCCAGTACCTGGTAGCCATGTGTGAGCTCAGGCTCTTTGCCCCTGTGCTGCCTGCAGTGGCTGTTCAAACTTGTGCAGGTGAAGGTAGTAGAGCAGCACCTCAGTCTTCCAAGTTCTTCAGGACAGGTGCTGTTCCCCTCAGGACACTGTCCTTCCTCTCCCATCAGTGTATGCTGAGTTGCCCAGATCCAAAAGCTTGAAAGCAGGAAGAGCGTAAGAACAGTTCTGGTCTGGGTGTTTCTCCACTGTCTGGCTGCACTCCTTTGGAGAGGGCTGCTGGCCACTTGAGTGGATGAAAAGGAAAACAGAGGAGGTGGTGAGATGGATGTGCAGTTCAGTGCCTCCTGGGCATTGTAAGATGCCTCAGAAGAGCTACAGCAAGTGTTGTAAGGGAGGGACAGATTCCAACATCAGAGGCATCATCTTCAGGGCTGCCTATCTCATGGGTGGTCTTTGCAAGTTGGTAACAGATGAGAGATGTAAGTTGTCTTCTTCAATATGGTTTATTTTGCATGATATTTGGGTAAGATACAAGGACATGCCCTTAAGAAAGAAACGTGTGCTAAGTACTGGTGCATGGCTTGTGCTGGCTGCAGATTTATGTGCATGGTGACCTGGTGTAGGAAGCTTTTGACTTCTCTCTGTGTATTTTATGGAGGCCTCTTTGGTGTGTCCACAGTGACCCTCTTTTGTGCTCATCTTGTCTCAGTGGTGTTTCTGGCAGCACCTCTTTCACTAAAAAAAACGGCCCTACAAGTATGATTGTTTTGGTCCTTGTCCTGTGGTTTCAAGTGTCAGTCCAGGTGTGAAGTCTCTGCAGTGCCAGCTGTTGGGATGCTGAGCTGTGTGGTGCAGTTGGAGAGCACCCAAGAACAGTACTGGCCACTGAGAAGCATGAGTGTTGCCTGCTGCTGACAACCACTATGTTCTTCCCTTTGCAGAGTGATCGTCTCCTTATCAAAGGAGGGAGGATAGTCAATGATGACCAGTCATTCTATGCTGACATTTACATGGAAGATGGCCTCATCAAGTAAGTATGGGACTTCTCTTATCTCCACCTCTCCATACATCAGCTTCAGGTTGTATGGTTATTGTCTTTTTGTGGATGTGGTCTGTATCCAACTTGCCAGCCAGTAAAACTTGATGCCCTGCTTTGGTTAGAGGCTGAGCTGTGCAGGGTGTGTGACCAGCGTGATTGCCAGCTCTGTATGGTGACTCCAGTGGCTGAATTACATCCAGGCTGGCGACCCCATGATGCAGCATCAGCAGAGCTGCATCTGATCTGTGACTCTTGCTTTGCCCTCTTAACAGCATTAGCATGAGTGACCCAACATGAGATCCCATTTGTTGGCACTACCCAGGCCAGTGCTGTGTTGCATCCTTGAGATTTTAAGAAATTGCAGGCACCCAGCTTCTTAATTCGTGTTTTGGAGGTGCAATAGTGACCTCATTTTTCAAAGGCTGCAGTTTAAGTGTGGAAATGTATCCCTCTGGGATCAGCTCCAAGCTGGATGAATTGAAGGAGCCATGATAGTTTGTAGCAGAGAGACCTGAAAAGGCATTACTTGTTCTGCAGGGAGAGGAAAATATCCAGCCTTCAGAGCATGGTATGTCTTAAAATGCTATCAGCAGAGAGAAGTACTTTTAACAAGTAGGACTGTATTTTCACAAGGCTGTTACTAACTGAGGGACAGGAGCATTTGTGATTGACTGGTACTCACACCCAGGCAGTGATCAGAGCTAGCTTCAGGTCTTGCCATGGCACGGATTTTCTGGGTACTCTTGGGCAAATCACTTGGCCTCATCTGCAGCCTGGAGGTCACAGAATTTCACTGCCTTGGAAGGAAAATGCTCTCACAAGTGAATTCTGTTAAGAAAACAGTGAGAAGTTTAAATCCTTCGGTGATGTTTTCATCACCATAAAAGCAGGGGAAAGAGCTGATGGTTCATTGCTGTGAGGATGCTGAAGTGAGCAGTTCTGTCCACAGAACTTTGTTATTCTAAGAAAATAGCCTTCAAAGCAATTGAGTTGAATGAAATGTGAAGATGGAATTTGCCTTTTACCTCCCCAGTGTGCCAAGGAAACCAGAAGTTTTCCATTAAACCCAACTTGTCTTTTTTCTTGATCTGCCAGAGAAGACTGACTGAGGAAGGCTTGGTGGAAATAGGATTTCTGAAAGAAGAGATTTGAAGGCTGAGTGCTACATATGGACAGATAAAGGGATTGAGGGGGTGAGGGGCTGAGTGAAGGGGCTTCTAAGGCTCGGGTGACCTGGCCTACAGGAGCGCTGGGTGTATCTTGGGAGGAGACTGCCATGTGCTCAAACAGCACAAACTCCAGAGGACTGTCTGGCATTGTAAGTTATGAGCAAAGGTAAATTGGAACTGTTTTAGTTTCCAGTTTTCAGGAGTTATTTTTGGGTGCTTGGGATTTTAGCTGCCTTCAATACAGCATGGCCCTGCTGATAGCAAAGATATCCTTCAGGGACACGAAGGAGACAACCTGAGAGGGAAGGTCCTGGGGTGGGGAGGAGTCAGGGAGAAGTCAGCCGGGCTGCAGGTGACCATGCTGTGTGCTTCATGGGCTCCTCACCAGCTCTCTGGAGGGAGGCCTCTGCCCTCGGGACTGGGTGCTGTGAGCAGCATCTCAAGTCTCTGAGAAGCCCTGAGCTGGCCCAACAGCTGTGGCATTACAGTGGGAAATCATCTTTCTCTGTAAGTAAGCCTCAGACTTGAGCCTTACTTAAAGTGGTCAGGAGGACGAAGGAGAGGAGAGATTAGGGGTGCAGCTTATAGGAAGTGGGGCTGGTGTGGGGTTTTGTGTCCTACCTGCTGCAGGAGGTGCTTGCAGGACCCTGACTTGTGAGTCTATGGGGTGTGAAGTGCCCTAGGCAGCTTACCACCATACACTATGGAGAGTTCCATGCCCATCACACCATATTCACCACCTACCTCAACCCAGCACCTACCCCAGACAGCAGGTCCCATCACAGACACTACTGGAGCAGTTGGACAGGTGTCAGCCATACCTGGACTATGCAAGTTGAAGGTTTAAGCAGGACAGATAATCTTGTGTGTCGCTGCAGAGCAGAATGGTTTCAGTCTGCTGGCTCCCACGAGCCCAGCTTTGGGAGTGGAGAGGAGCAGGGGGAGTGGACCAGACTGCTCCCAGGCTGAACCCTTCACTGATTGTATTGTGGTTGGTTTTCATTTGTTGTGGCTCACCACCTTGGTGTGATCTCATCAGGCAGATTGGAGACAATCTAATTGTCCCTGGAGGGGTCAAAACCATAGAAGCCAATGGGAAGATGGTGATCCCTGGAGGAATTGATGTCCACACTCGCCTGCAGATGCCGTACAAGGGAATGACAGCAGTGGATGATTTCTTCCAAGGAACAAAAGCAGCCCTGGCTGGTGGAACCACCATGATCAGTGAGTGCACCTGGAAAGGTCCTGCACATGACAACACCCGCCACTCTTGAAACATTTCCCAATTATTTATTTTTCTCTTTCCTTTTCTCAGTTGTCCTTGTTTTAAAAGTCCATGGCAGCTTGCTCACCTCTTCTGTGTTCTTTGTCAATGCAGTCTAGAGAGTGAGGATTGGGATGAATCTCTGGGATCCTTAGTAATAATGAAGTGGTGGGATAGAGATTTGCATAAGACCCCTTGCCCTTGCAGATCCCATGTTTTGCAGTCCTTGATTATCTTCAGGCACAGGTGCCCCTGGGACCCTCAAAAGGGACAACATTAGTTTTTTCCCCTGTTAAATGAAAATAGGGCAGCATGATGCTCAGATGACTCTGAGCAGAGGAACAGGGCAATGTCCTGGCATCTCGTGCTGCTCAGAAATAAACAGTGCTAACAAAAAAGGAAAAGGAATTCTGAGGTCCGTCCCTGGAGAAGGCTATGGCTACACTGGTTTGAGGTCCAGGTTTTATGGCTGTGCAGTGGTGACAGCTGGGTGCACTGCAGGGTTTCTTGGGATGCAGGAGCAACTGTTGATCCTTCCAGTAAAGGGCTGGGTTTCTTGTCCTTCCCCTGTCAGTTCTCCTTCCCCCTGGGCCAAAAAAAAAAAAGTTGTGTGAAATGGACTGTGGCAAGGCAAGGGGATGACAGGCTGGGCAATAAAAGGTCCATTAGTACTGCAGTGTGGGAGAAGGCTGTTAATGGAGTGGGAGTGGGGGTGAGGGAGGACAAGGCCCTTCAGCTGATTTCTCAGCAGAAGCCTGTAAAAGCCCCTGGACCCCTGCCAAAGGCCATTAGCAAAGGCTCTGCGTGCTCCCTGCTGAGACAGGCACTTGAAGGAGCCCAGGCTATAGCAGAGCTGATGGGCACCACTTTGGAGTTGGGGCTGGGATCCTGATGATGGCTGGCAGCATGCAGGCTCCTGGTGGGGTGTCCTGGGTGGGGACCCCATGCCCACCCTTTGCCCCGCTGTGGCTCTGCAGTGGACCACGTGGTGCCGGACCCCGAGTCCAGCCTGGTGGAGGCGTGGGAGCGGTGGCGGGAGTGGGCGGACGGCAAAGCCTGCTGTGACTACGCGCTGCATGTGGACATCCCCCGCTGGAGCGACCGCGTCCGTCAGGAGCTGCACACCATGGTCCACGAGAAAGGTTTGCTGCCCACCACCCCCTGCACGTGGGCCTTGGTGAGGAGGGCCAGGGTGACCATCTGTCCTCAAACTGTTGAGTGCCTGCTGGGATCTGGCATGGCTGCCAGCAGGAGCTATGCCTCTGGATGGGCCAGTGGGGACGAAGAGCCTCGGCTCACCCTGCTGTCCTCTCTGCTCTGCTCCAGGAGTCAATTCCTTCATGGTGTACATGGCCTACAAAGACTTGTACCAGATGTCAAACACTGAGGTGAGACCTGCTTTGCCACCTTGGCTGTGTCAGTGGCCATGAGGGCATGGCAGCTATGCTAGGCACAGAGTGGCTGGGGGATGGCAGCAATGATGGGTGTAGGGCAGCAGGGGGATGGCAGCTGTGCTGGGCACAGGGTGACTGAGGGATGGCAGCCATGTTTGGCACAGGGACTGCCAAGGCCAGGCATAGGCTGGGGCTGTCTCTCTGCTCCGTAATAACTTTTTCTTATCTCTCTTTTAGCTGTATGAGATATTTAGCTGCCTGGCAGAGCTTGGTGCTATAGCTCAAGTCCATGCTGAAAATGGAGACATAATTGCCCAGGTAACTAACTGCTCTTCTGGTGGGCAGGGACTGAATGTCTATCCCAGGCAGATGTGGTGTTGGGCATTAGCCAAATGACTCCAAAGCTGCACGGACGTCTTCTGCAAGGTGGTTGCTTTGCTGCTCAGTAGCCATACCTAACATACCAAGAGTTTTTTGCTGTGAGTATGTGGTGTATAAGTGACTCTAAATAGTGAGTTAGTGATTATCTAAATGGAAGAGGGTGGGCCATCAAGTACGGTATGTTCTCTCTGACCGCAGCTCTTGTTCGGTGTGGAGAGGGAGAGGCCACTGCCTTGCACACAACCAGCTAAGAGAATTAAAGTGTTTGAAAAGTGCCGTGGCAAGAGAGGAATTTTCTCCCTGCTGTAGCACACAGCTGGCTAATGGAGCTGGATCAGCAAGGGAATTGTTGTGAGGGATGTGGTTTGGTGGGCAGTCTGTGTTGACTGTCCTGTAATTGGTGCTGGATGAGAGAAAGTCCAAATGTTTTGTTTCTCATTAAGAGAGAGAAGACATTGCTCAGTTACACTCTTCAATCACTTATTTTTTTCCTGTCTCTGTTGTTCTTGGGAGTTGAAGTGTGAATGAAGAGATCATTCTTAGAATATCCCCTCAGATGACAAGGATCAGTTTTTCTTTGGGCTTTTTTAGAGCTGCAGTGCACAATTGGATGGCTTTTTCACATGGAAACCAAGAGTCATCAGAGGAATTGTACTGGCTAGAGTTTACCTCTACTTCAGCACCAGCCTAACCACAAAACGCCTCAGAACTGTTAGTTGGTAGCATTTCACAGGCCTGCATACACATGCATACATGGTTATCCATGATCCTTAATTATAACAGCAAAATACTTGGGATAATGTTAATAGAGGAACCAACAACTCACAGTACCAGCTTCTGTAGAAACTGATGCAGGATTTAGCATTTGCAGATTTCCCAGTGATTAAATGACAGCACCAGGGACCTTGGGAGGAGATTTTTTTTTTTTTTTACTGCTTTAATGATTGTTTTCTCAGTAGTTTCTCCTTGGACTATTTGCTTTTCAGAAGGAGAGGGGAGCCAGAGGGGTGCTTTGAAAGGGACTGTAAACATAAAGTGCTCTACATGGAGATGGGTGGGGAGCTTTGTACCCTTGTTTTGCCCACGCTGTGCTGGCTTCATTGAAGATGTTTCAGTTAGTGTCTGTGATCCCTCTGAGCCCTCCTCTTTCCCCATCCTCTTTCTCTCAAACCCATTGAGAGTCCAGTAGCCTCTTGTGGTGTATGCTGGTCCTCAGGACATGGGGTGGTGATGGTCCTGAGGGAAGCACTGGACATGAGGGGTCTGCTTGTGTGTAATTGATAGTTTCACAGACTTGTAACACCCTTCTGCCCTTTTGATGTCCTAGGAACAAGCCAGGATGTTGGAGATGGGAATAACCGGCCCCGAAGGCCATGTGCTGAGCAGACCTGAGGAGGTAAGATCCAAAGGACAGCACTAGCCTTGCACTGAAGAGTTTTCTCCACAAGTCATAGCAGGGTGTTGGTGGGGCCAGGCAAGCGCTGTGTGTATGTGCATACCTTCTGTACAGGCAGTACTGTCTTGCCTGTCATTAACTCAGGAAAGAGTGAGGTGCACACTTGTGACAAACATTTTTCAGCCTTGCCGAAATCTCCCAGTAGGGAAAAGGGCTTCTACGTCTCTTGGAGATTAATCAACAGCAAGGTCTGTGTGGCTGTAGCAGCATTTTGGGCTGCTTTGAGGTTTGTATAGATGAGAGCATGGTTGTGAGATTCTTGAAAAGAATTGAAGGCTGAGTTTCAGTTCCTCTGAAAATACATTGTGCACGTCTGAGTGCAGACAGATTCCAGCCTCTTCCTGCTTAATCTCTGCTTAGGGTCGAAAGTGTGTTTCAAAATCAGACAAGTAAAGCCTTTGGTGGAAGGAGTGGGAGGGATGGAGAGGGGAAATTCTCTGGTTACAAATTATTGTCAAGACACTAATTAGATTACTTCTAATTTTAGCTCTCAGAGTATTTTTCTCTTTGGTCCATTAATATGAGCTCAGTTTAGTTTCAGATAGATTTTCTTGAGATAGCTTCCTGCTGAGAGCTGCTTTTAACTTCCCACAGGATGTGAAAGAAGAAAACAATAGGAATTTGGTATCTGAGCAGGGGAGCACAGGGACAGATTTGTATTTCAAGGTCTGCTGGAAATAAAATCAGTTGTCTTAAAAGTGTAAGAGCTTGACTCTATTATGGCTGGTAACAGCAGACACAGCCTAGTGCAATGCAGTGCTTGCTCTCTTTGAAGTGTGAGAGTGTAAAGCATTTTCCTGCACAGGGAAGAGACTCAGTGTCAAATCAGAGTCCCTCTGTGTGTAAACTGCCATTTATTTTTATGGCTCTAAACCCATTGCCACTACTTGGCAAGCTAACCTGCAATTATGGGATGTCGTGATTGTGCCAGGATTTGAGAACTGACCTATTATTATGAGACAGCACTGCAGTTCTTCTGCAAAGTCGGTGAAGCATTGCTGAGTGTTTGATCTTGAAATGCCACTAGAGCATAAAGCAGCTGAGAACAGTGCAAGAAGGTTCTAGATAATCATCCACATTTCATTGCCTTTAAAAATAACCAATCAGACATACTCTACCTGGGAAAATGTAAGGCAGAGCACAAATGACCCTGCTGCTGCTCATAAAGCCTGCAGGTTAATGGCTAAGCAGTGGGAGAGTGGTCCATAGCTCTGTGGGTCTGCTGTGCCCCAGAGGGACCTCTACAGTGGTTAAAGAGATGCTCTTCTCCCAGGTGATGGTAATGGTTGGTAGGGCAGGATGGTGCTGCTCCAGATTGTGACTTGTGAACAGTATTCAGTGATGGTTTTGGTTGCTTCTGTCTGCACGTTAAAACCTGTCAACTATTCAAGTCTAGAAGTGTGCTCTTGTTTAATTTTATGTTTAAAGGGTGTTTAAGCAGAAGAGAAAAACCTCATTTCCCTGTGCAGTGAATAGGGCTGCAGAAGTAGGAGAGGTGCCTGGGTACATATGTGTCTGGGCGCAGGATCTGCTCCTCCAGCTCCTGGCAGAGCGAAGCTCACACAGCTGCAGGCAGCTCCCTGCAGCTGGCAGCCCTGGCTGCCCCCAGGAGCTGGCCGTGGCACGTTGTCTTTTTAAGGCTTCTGTTGTGAACTTTCTTATGCCGAAGCTTGCAGCCAAACTGTAGAGCAAACACTTGGAGAACCTCGGGGGTTGAGCTCAGGCCAAGCATGGGCTGATGTCATTGTCCAAAGATATTCCTGGCAGTGGAAGGCTGCCCTCTGCTAACAGCAGGGCAGAGAGACACAGGGCTGGGTGTCCACAGGCCCCAGCGGCAAGAGCAGCTGCGTGGCCGCACAGCAGACCCTGGTGCCAGCAGCCTGCCAACGCAGGGCTCCTGGCATGCCAGTCTCCAGCAGGGTGACGGTTAAAACAAGCACAGCTGCAGGAGAGCTACGAGTGTGGAGGGATCTGAAGGGGCAGACCCTTTTAGCCTATGAGCTGTGCTGTCAGGCATGGCAGCAGTCCCTGGGCTTCTCTATCAGGAGAGCTGGAACCAGACAGTGGTCCAGGCATGGTCTGGACATTTCTGTCCTACTGATCATCCTGTGGCTGGAGCCTGTGGTTTGAGCCCAAGGGAGACTAAAATGTCCCACTCAGGTCTCCCAGATTAACCTGCCCTCAGAGAGTCAGGGGTAAGTAGAGGACACAGGGTGTCAGCAGCAATCTGCGGTGTGCTAAGAGGAGCAGGGTCTCCTCCCTGCCCACCCTGTGCTCCTCTGCAGCTGCACCATCCTCTTTTCCAGCTGGAAGCAGAAGCTGTCTTCCGGGCCATCACAATTGCCAGCCAGACCAACTGTCCCCTCTATGTGACTAAAGTGATGAGCAAAAGTGCTGCTGACCTCATCTCACAAGCCAGAAAAAAAGGTGAGTGGCAGCTGCTGCTGCTGTGGTCCTGGACAGCTGGAGACAGTAGTTCCTGTGTCCTCATAGTTGTTTTGCCAAGGCCACCACTGTGCCCTGAGTCCAGTCCAGTGCTTTCCCTTCTGCTGCTCAGTTCACCTGACCTGTGAAGGGCACAGGGACAGTTCATCAGGCTACAGGGAGCCACCTCTTGTTGTCACATTGGGTAATATCAGCATGTGGGTCACGGTAGGAGCAGTGCTTTAAACACCAAAGTTTGCCTGCAACTGTGGAGGGGCTTTCTGAGGAGACTTGTCCAACCCATGTGCAAATGGTTTGAGCTGCTGCTTATAGGTCTGGGCTGTCTTTGAAATGCTGGCCTCTTGGAGGTGCTGGTGCCTCTTCAGGTGGCTGAAGACTGTTTGTTTCTAGTGGTGCAGCTCAGGGGCAACTCGTGCACTTCATGTCCACAGCTGTGTTCAGTGAGCCCTAGCCCCAACAGCTGGTGAATGAGGAGGAGGTTGTTAGGCAGCCTCTGCCCAGATTGCTTTACCCCTGACACTGATGCAGGCTTTGCTGTCCCTCCTTCCTGCCTAGCACCTGAGGTCCAAGCAGGCAGCATGGGATGGGCTGATGCAGGTTTAGGTGTCCTATGTTCAGAGCAGGTTGTTGGTAGCGTTGTGAACAGAGATGCCTCCAGGCTTCTCCAGAAGGACATCCTTTCTGTATCCCTTTCTAGGTAATGTGGTGTTTGGTGAGCCAATCACAGCTAGTTTGGGGACTGATGGGACACACTACTGGAGCAAGAACTGGGCCAAGGCTGCAGCATTTGTGGTCTCTCCACCTCTGAGCCCGGACCCAACAACTCCTGACTACATCAACTCCCTCCTTGCAAGGTGAGTGTCAGCTCTGCTGTGCACTGCTGCCAGCAAGAAGAAATGGGCTCCAGCCTTGGATAGGGAAAGAGGTTAGGAAGTACCTGGGCAGTGGAGACATCAGTACAACCTGAACCACTCTGCTGTAGCCGTTTGATGAGCTGAGTGATGAAATTACTCTGGCCTTGGTGGCTCTGACTCCCTGCAGGTGTCTATCCTCTGACCTTTTCTGCTCTGTTTTCTGTGAGACTTCAGCGGGAGGAGAGGCTGCAAGGTTCCAGCTGGGCTGGGTGGCTTGTCCTCTTTCACCAGGACAAATCTGGTGGAGATTAGGAAGCATGTTGTCAGCCTGGGCCTCTAGCAGTGCAGTCACTCAGACATATGGCTGAAATTACCAGAGGAAGGTGGAGATTACCAGTGGATTAAAGCTGACTCACAGCCCCAAGCAGAGCCGTGGTGTCTGTGCCAGCCTGGGTTCAGGCACAGCTGGTCTGGGAGCTGGGTGCCTGAGGCCACTTGCCTCATGGGCAGCACTAGCAGCTAGCCTGCTTTACTCTGCTTCCTTTTGCCTGGCAGTGGTGGCTTGTCAGCTTCTGCCTGCTTGCTGCTTCTTGAGGACCCAGCAACATCTGGGTAATGTCGAGGGAGCCATGGGCTTGTCTATGCATCCCAGAGAGAGCTGCTTCTAGGGAGGTCTGACTCTCTCCGTCCTCCTGTCAGATTTACACGTGGCCTTGGGTAGTGTTTGCCTTTGTGACAGAGATGTGGTAGGGATGCTGTAACCTGGGGCAGAGGCTACAAAGCTTCTTGGTCTGTTGTGCTGTGTGAGTGGCTGTGTGGGGCTGAGAAGAGCCTTTAGTAAGCTCCAGCCAGGCAAGCACCTCAAAGCAGAGCCCAGGAGCAGACTGGGATGCTCTCCTCAGTGGGGAAGTTGGACAGTGCCTCTTGGGTGCAGGAGCTGCCAGTACACAACAGAAGGGCTGAATGTGGGACTCAGTCCTCAGGAGAAGGAGAATCTTCCTCCCTGCATGGCAAAAGGGTTGCCCTCCCAAGCAGACCTGACAAATGGCCAGAAATGGCTTTTCTGACTCAGGCTGGGATATATTTTTTTTTTATCCTTTGTGTTAGTGCAAATGACAGTCTGGTATGGAAGGACATCTTTGGGCTTGACACAAAGGTTGCCTTGTTTTTGCTGAGCTGACCCTCAGGTGTGCAGGATGCTGTCCGTGCCCAGGTGGGCAGTATGACCTGGCAGTTCTGTGCCTCCAGGGGACACAACCACCACGGGTGGAATTCTTCAGATCGAGGGGCTGTAGAAATGAGGGTGGAGAGTAAAAGAGAACTGACCTGGGAGCTATGCATGCTCCATGTCCCTCATATCCTGCTGTTGTCTGACCATGAAGTGACTGACAATGCTTTTGCTGCCACCACCCTGCAGTGGTGACCTGCAGGTTTCGGGAAGTGCCCACTGCACATTCAGCACTGCACAGAAAGCAATTGGAAAAGACAACTTCACAGCCATCCCAGAAGGGACCAACGGCATAGAGGAACGGATGTCTGTCATCTGGGACAAGGCAGTGGTAAGAGCCATGCCAGGGAGAGGGCAGAGCAGGCAGGTGTGACGAGCACCTCAGACGCTTCCATTCTCTGCCCTGCAGAGCTGGGCAGCCAGCTCCCTTTCTCTTCTGGTTTTGAGAGTCAAAACAAGCCAGAGCAGCAGAGACAGCTCTCTTGGGTTCAGGGTGAACAGCCAGGAGCTCTGCCCGTGCCCTCAGTTCTTGGTCTTTCTGGTGCCAGGAGCGGGATCAGCCACAGCGGTCTGGGTCCAGCTAGCCAGGGTTGTGTGGGAGTGAGTCTGGTGGTTCCTGAGCCTCTTATCCTTCCTGTCTCCAGAAGAGTGCTTTGTTCTCTCTGTGTCTGAGCAGGCCACAGGAAAGATGGATGAGAACCAGTTTGTGGCTGTGACCAGCACGAATGCTGCAAAAATCTTCAACTTGTACCCACGGAAGGGGAGAATAGCAGTGGGCTCGGACAGCGACCTGGTTATCTGGGACCCTGATGCCGTGAAGATTGTCACAGCAAAAACCCATCAGTCTGTAAGCCTCTGCCCACCCTTGGGAATGCTGGGGCTGGTCTCTTGAGTGCACTGTGTGAATGCTGCCTGGCTGCTGGGAGTGTGGTACTGACCTGCTGTGCTGGGCTCTGAGAAGTGGGGACTGAGCCCAAGCTCTGGGCAGTGTAGGGTAATAGGTCTGTGAGCCCTGTGCTCTCACACAGCACTTTTCTCATCCTATTGTGTTGCCCTTCTGCTGGGCCTGGCCCAAGGAGGTGTAAGGACTAAAGGAAGCCTCCAAGATAGGCAAGGCTGCCACAGGTGTCCTTTCTAGACTGGTGATGTCAGCAGCTAGGTATAGGGCCTAACCAGCCCTGAATTGGCAGGCAGTGCTCATGTGCCATCATCTTCTGGTTGCTGCAGGCAGCTGAATACAACATCTTTGAAGGGATGGAGCTACGTGGGGCCCCACTGGTTGTCATATGCCAAGGGAAGATCATGCTGGAGGATGGAAACCTGCATGTGACCCAGGGGACTGGACGCTTCCTGCCCAGCAGCCCTTTCCCTGACTATGTCTACAAGCGCATCAAAGCCAGGAGGAAGGTGAGGAGACTGAGATTCCCCAAGGCACAGTTGGGATACTGTTAGCCCAAATTACCCTTTTCCCTTATAACTGATTTGTTTTCCTCTGCTATTGTCATTGGACCCTGGAAGCAGTGCTGCAAAGTGATGTATTGTGAGCCTCCAATTGGGATAGTTAAGGCTTGGGCATAAAGCTTTGACCTCAGTGTTGAGGGAGGGCCAGTAGTGGGGGCAGATGCTTGGCTAGGTCAGCAGTGGGTGATGCCCGCTGCTGTTAGGCTCCTGCGCTCTCCTGCTGCAGCAGGAGCCTGTGCTGAGTTCAAAATGAGGAGACTGGGCAAAATAGCCTCTGCTTCCTCGCGCAGGCAGCACAAACTCATGCCAAGGGACTGCCTGTTGTCGGGCTGTGTACACTCTGCAGGGTGGTGGTGAAGGGAGGCTGTCACACAGGAGGGGTGGCGGGGCTGTGCCAGGCTGCAGGGGGCTCAGGCATGAAGGACAAGGGGCACAGGGCTGGTAGTGTGAATTGCCTCTGCAGCTGGACTGCAGAGCCAAGGATCATTGGAGTGTGCTGCTGCCATATCAGGATGCTCCCTGGGAGCAGAAATGTGTCACTGTCCTCTTCCCTTCAATGACAGATGGCGGAGATGCATGCTGTGCCACGGGGCATGTATGATGGACCTGTGTTTGACCTGACCACCACTCCCAAGGGGGGCACCCCTGCGGGCTCAACCAGGGGGTCCCCGACGAGGCAGACACCCCCAGTCAGGAACCTCCATCAGTCTGGATTCAGCCTGTCAGGTGAACACGTGGTGGCTGGGCTGGGAGGGCACAAAACCACTGCCCACACTGTGCCAGCCCTGGCTTGCAGCAGGGGGAAAGTGGGAGATGGCCTGGGGCAAGCTGAGCAAAAGAGCAGAGCACAGCAGGGTGAGATCCTGTGTGTTCCTTAAAGGACATGGCTGAAGCTGGCCCTCCACCCTGCTGCACCTTTCAGCAGGGGCAACGACTGTGGCTATGGAGGTGCCAGCACAGCATCACTCCTGCTCTTGCAGTGTGCGTCTGTTCATGGAGTGTTTGCACAGATATTGAAGCCACCACAGCTGTTGGGGTCATTACTGGAGTTGGAGCAGGTTGCTGTAGACAGCCTTGGGAGGCTCCTGGGTGAGACCCTGACCTGCCTGACATCCCAGTCCTGCGAAGAAAATGCTAACTTGGCTGTCTCTGTTTCCTTTGTGCTTTTTCCTCTCCCAGGTACCCAGGTCGATGAGGGGGTTCGCTCCGCGAGCAAGCGCATCGTTGCGCCCCCGGGAGGCCGCTCTAACATCACCTCCCTCAGTTAAGTGTCCCTGCTGAGGAGGAAGCAAAACCCCTGTGAAAGCAAAGGAAGAAAAATGGTACCTTGGTGTTTAAGAAGGAAAAGCAAATAAACCTGTTCTGAAGAATCGATAAGCCTCAAGCCTTATGTTTCACAAACGCTCCTTGCTACCTAGCTTTAAAGATATTGCTTTGTTTTGTTTTATGCATAGCCTTAAAATGCTGTGGTTGTTGTTGTGGGTGCGGTCGGGTCGTGTTTTTACTCCTCCTCTCTGTATGCATGCCGCTCAGACAGGTCAGTGTGGTGTTCGTGTTGGACGCGTGTGGGACGCGGTGGCGCGGGGCAGCTGGAAGGACCCGGCCTGGGGAGCCAGCCGGGCAGGCAAAGTGTGGGGCCAGCTGGAGGCATGGTGTGGGGCGGGCAGGGCAGGCTCACGGGTGCTGGCAGAGGCAGCTGGGGCTGTGCTGTGTTTGTGTCGTTCATCTCCAGCCGGTGCTCGCTGGCGTTTCGCTGCGAGGCCCCCACGGGGAGCCCAGATCATCTCTGTAACAGCTGCCGCAGCGCCGCGTGTCAGGAGTTTTACTACTTTGTACACTTTATTAAAAAAAAAAATTGTTCCTTCAAACAACTGCTCTGGCTGGTTGGCTGTTTCTTCTTGGGCTGCTGCTGGGCAGGGGTGATGGGAAGTTGTGCCTTGTGGACCAGCTGGGCAGGTAGGTCTGTGGGCTGTGTTGGAGCTGGAAGACACTGTTGTGTGTATGGTGCTCGCTGCTGCAGGTCACAGCTTGGGGCTTCTTGGGCAAGAGCAGAGATATAGGTAAGCCAGCACACTGTAGTGTGTGACAGGCTGCTTAGCTTGTCCCTCTGGTCCCTGGCTGCAGTCTGGCCTGGCCATCAAGGGCTGTGATGACAGTAAGAGCTGCACCTGTCATCTGTGTGGTGACAGACACTAGCTCTGCACAGCATTGCCTGTGCTCAGTGCTGGGTCATCCTAGCTGGGGCTGGCCTGGAGACTGCTTTTCGAGAGTTAAATCCTCCCCTTCTGTCCAATGCTGTTCATCAAACCAGTGGTCACAACCTCCCCAAAGCATGCAGAGAAACCCAATTGTTTCTGAAATATTACTAAAATGATGTACCAGTTTAGGCTGTGCTAAATAAATACACCTGGGTTGGGTTTTTTCTTTTCCTTTAGTATTTGACCTTGAAATGTTTATTTTTTACATGCCTGCAACTCAGGACAAGCTGTCCATGCAACCATCCTTTAGGGGCCATGCCAGAATAGCTGTGCTGGGGTGAGGAAGGCTGCTCATGCTTAGGAGTCTGTGACATTCTGCTATCAAGTAACTAAAAGATTTCTCCCTCTTGCCTGGTACTGATCAAGCTGAGTCTGTGCCTCCATTTACAAAGAAAGGCAGGGGGGGTGTGGGGCAGAGAAGATTTTTAAAAGTTGTCATTCAAGTTCTCAAAGTTTTGGAGTTTTCTGGCAACCAGTACAACAATATTGGTGCAGCAAGACTTTTCCCAAGGAGCAGGGTGTGCTGTGACTTAGCAGGTGAAGGTGGCTTTCTGCTTGCAGTGACAAGCACTCAGGAATGAGTTCCACTCCAGCACTGCAGCTCCCTGGACAGAACAAGGGTCACACTTCCCTGGTTGGTTGCTTCCACACCAGCAGTGCACAGTGAAGCTGCTGTCCCTCTCCCCAGCCCTGCACACTTGCACTGTGCTGCAACCATGCCAAGAGCCTGACCCGAGGAAACCCTCCCCAGACTGCCAGACAGAGCGCGTGGAAAGAGGTGGTGGCACTGCTGTGCACCAGTCCCTGGCCACAGGTCATGCACGTAACTGCAGAGAAAACCAGCAGAGGCTGAACAGCCCTCAGGGCTTCAGGCAGGAGGAACACCCCTTCTGCCTTGCTGTGCAAGTAACCTCAGAAGTAACATCGACTTCTGATCAGCTGGGAAGGTGCCTTTCATTTGCTGTTGGGTTTTATTCTGCTTATTTTTTTGACTTGGTCAGGTTTTTTTAGTTTATCAGAAAGACAAGAAGGCACATGGGACACAAAGACCACCTCTGGTTTAAGTGGGAGGCAAACGGTTCTTCACTCATTCATTGTATTGCTGAGAATAGGAAAAATGTCAGAGAAGGAGGTGAAGCCCCAGGTCTGCCAGAGCATTTAAACATTGGCATCATTGCCAGCATGAAGATGGTAGAAATGCTTTAGCCAATCTCAACTTGGGCACAGCCGTTTCTGCAAAGAGAGCTGCTTAACTCAGGTGTGATTTCAATGCCACAGAGACTGAAAATCCACTTTCAGATTTACCTCTGGTGTTGGAAGCCAATCCCCATCAGATTCAGTGAGTTGCAGCAGTTTCATGCGATACTGAATGTTCTTTTTTTCAGGCTGGCCTGGAAAAGCAGCTGGATGCCAGTAATTCAGCAGTGCCTGCTTGTTACCTCTTCAGTCCACATCTGTCTGTGTGTCCTGAGCACCCACTGTGTCAGCCCTGCTCTGTGAGAAACTGATAAAGGAACCGGAGTGGAGAGAGGGGGAAACGGACCGAAAACCTTTGCTGCCCCCTCCCAGCTATGGAAGGGGATCATGACTGCTTCCAGATAAGGAAGATCTTCACCACCTCCAGCCCTTGGCACCCACACTCACAGGATGTTCACAGGAGATGTCTGTAAGCAAAAGCCACCCTCCACTATGCACTGGTGGAGACCTTGCAGCTGAGAGGAGCCTCTTCTATCTGGAGCAACCAGCTAAGAGCCCATGCAGACTTAAGACCTCTGCAGAGCCTGGAGCCACCCTCGAGACCAGTGTTAGTGCTGACAGCTCTATGAACAATGCATGCTCAACCCTTGGGTGCTTCCGCTAGCAGTCACCTTGCAGGCAGCACCAGGGGCTGTGATGCTGGCTAGCCAAGCTGAATGTCTCATCCATTTCCACACAGTCACATTCCTGCCACCAAGAAAAGCAGAATAAAAGGATCTGAGTCTGACTGACTGTGGCAAATTGCAGAGGCAGCAGCCACAGCCTCTCCCCCCACACCCAGGATCCACAGGCTGTGGGGTGGAAGGCAGAGGGAGTGGGTGTCCCAGCTCCCACCAGCCACCCTGCCTTGGGCTATGGGCAGGTGTCCTGGCAGCAGTGGATGAATCCAGTGGCCCAGCGCCATGAAGGTGTGAGGTGGGCACACAGGAGTCCCATGTGAAGCACCCCGGCAGGATTTGTGCTGCTCTCAGAGGTTGTTGTTCTGGTTGTCCTCCTGGGATGTGCCTCTGCTTTTTGCCAGTGTCTCCTGGGTGTCCTTGTGGTTATGTCTTGCCCTTAGGGAGAGAAAGCGACGGCTGAGCTGTGATGGTCCCTGCAGCCCCCACAGCAGCAGTGCCTGCCCAAATGGGGCAGTGCAAGCAGCTTGTGGCTGGTCCCAGCCCTCCACCTCAAGGACAGAAATGCCATGGTGGTCTCCAGCAGATGACAGAGCAAACAGCATGCCCAGTACCTGCTCTCCTTGTTACAAAGCTCCTAAACCCCCACCCGCAGCATTTGCCAAGGTTGCCCCAAACTCGGCTCTGTGAAAGGCTTTGCCAAGGGACAGAGTCTCTTGTGCTGCCTCTGCACCAACACTTACTTTTCTCTGTTGAAAACAATGAAGTCCCTCTGGAGCATCTCCAGGTGCTTTTGTAGATGGCAGGCCTTTGACATTCAAACAGAAAAATAAAGAGATGGGGAACAAACTCAGAGCTGACTCAGAAGGATACTACAAGGACAATTTCAAGTAGATATCTGCAGGTAAAGAGCATCTGTAACACTTCAGTAGGGAGAATGGCATTAGGATTCTCCTCTCACACAAACCTGGTGTCTACACACGCTGCCTGCCTCCGAAGGGAGGACGTGGAAGAGTTTGGGGAATAAAATTGGTCACAAGGTTAAAAAAGGTCTGTTTGCTATGGTCATGCTGGATGGCAATGAGCTTTCTTGCAAAACAAGAGACTTTCCTGACCGCATGCTTGTACCTGCTGGCTCTCACCTGGGAGGAGTTGCTTTTGCTTGTGTCTTTCTTCTTAGCCAAGCGCTTTTTCTTCTTGTGAAGAGGTTTGGATTCTAGGATCATTTCTTCCAGTTCAAAAGTTGGGTCACAGTTCAGTCTGCCTTTCTGGAGGGGAGAGAGAGATGCCTTAAGTGATCTTGAAGAGTCTCCCATAAACCAGACTGCAACTGGGAGATGAATCTTGACAGAAATAAACTAACCAGACCTGCACACACAGTCAGAGTGCCTACTGTACAGTGTTCAGAGACAGGGTGGATGGGGCCTTGAGCAACCTGGTCTAGTAGGAGGTGTCT
Organism: Ramphastos sulfuratus; assembly: GCA_013399055.1. Lineage (NCBI taxonomy): Eukaryota > Metazoa > Chordata > Aves > Piciformes > Ramphastidae > Ramphastos > Ramphastos sulfuratus. Next base: position 346,947 of record WBNM01036417.1, on the reverse strand, counting down.
GTGCTGGTGGCAGGGGAAGTTGGAACTAGTTGATCTTTCAGGTCTCTTTCAACCCAAACCAGTCTGTGATGACAATTCTGTCATCTGGTGCCAGGCATGAGGGCACTCTGAAAACTTCTTAAAGTCAAATTTGCCTTACCGTGGGAATAAATTCTGGAGTGATCCTTTTCTGGAGAACAGCATCCCAGTTCACATCAGACAGGTATGGAAAGTCTTGGATATCTTTCAGCTGAGAAAAACGCTTCTCAGGGTTGGGCTCCAGCAGCTGCAGTGAGAGTAAAGTGAAAGAGGTGAGAGAATGAGACCCGGAGATGCACAGTTGGAGGTCAGACACCTACAGAGGTGTCAGTGGCAGTTACACCAGGTATGGGCCCTGGGCTGGAGCTCCAGGAGCTTCACCTGCCATTGCTTAGAATGAAGTTCCCAGTTTGGGCCGAGCTATGTCTCATGAAAAGGAGCAGGGCTGGGGACACTCAGGCTCTGTCTCCATTGCTGCTCTGCAGCTCATGTCCCTGTGTTACTGTTAGGCTTAATGAAATATAAACTCTGTTGAATTTTAGGCAAATGGAGATATTCTTCAATTTTCTTCTTAGGAACTACGCCATGATCCTGTCTCAGCAAGGGATCAATGTCCCAGTTTCACTAAAACATTTGAGAGTATTTCATCAGAGGCAACAAAAATATTTCTGCCTACTGTTTTGGCAAACAAAGAAAGAAAGAAAAAAAAAAGAGAAGAAAGCTACACTAAGGGCGTCTTCATTGCCTACACTAATTTGAAAATTGGAAAACTCTTTGCACACTTTGCCAGCCTTGCAGCTTGTGCTGTCACACAGGCTCAGCCCTTCAGCTCTGCTGCTGTTGTGTGGAGGCAGCCCCTGGCACTGTCAAACAGTAGTTCTCTTTATTGAGGTTATGGCTTCACTTCAAGCATGATTTCAGCTTCAAAATGATCTCAGTAATGATTCTGAAGCAATTTTGATAACAGCTTTAATAAAAATTAATTGCAGTGGTGCACAAACCACACAGCGTCAAAGGATTTCAGCAGCATCAGCACTTTTTGTAACTCTTTTTCACTGTTAGGAAAAATGTTGTGGATTTTTTAAGGTTAAAATATATATACACACATACACACATGCATACACACACACACATATACACACATACACATAACTGGGACCTAATTTTGGTCCCAATTTATTGATGTATGTATCATTATCTACCTCCAAGTAATGTCATTGCAGAGAGATAAAGTTATAGGATAAACTATAGAAGCAAAACTCAAGTGACCTTAGACGAGCTGCATTAGCAGCACCTTACTTGCCAGCACAAGCTCTATCCCATCACCCCAGGACATTGCGCTATGCTGCTGCAATGCCAAGAGCTGGACGTCTGTCAGACAGCACCACCTGAAGGTCACTGGCGTTGGCTCTGGACACAGTTCACAGTCACTCCCTACAACCTCGAAGGCTACCAATCCCCGACTTCGCTTTCCCCCGGTGCCCAGGCAGAAGCCCCAGCCCTGCTCTGGCCGTGGCTGCCCTCACCTTCTTGATGAGCGCCACCATCTCTGGGGACCACGCCGCAGGGTACATCACCGTTGCTGTCTTGAACACGTGAGCAATTTCATTTGTGGAGGTGTTGGAGCGGATGTGGTAGGGCCTCTGTGGAAAACAAACACAAGGCCAGCACTTTAATTTACCTGCTTTTACGGGCTCCTTGGGAAATTGGTTTAGAGCAAAGAAGTTTTGAACAAAGTCTCATTGTTCATTCCCCAAGCCACTCGCTGGAAATCTCTCTCTGTGTGATCCCAGCTCAGCTGAAATAAACAAAACGAGTCAGCAAGAACAATGACAACAACCAGACATTTACACAGCATGGCAGGAGGCAAAGCCCCACGGTTTGTGTCATCAAGCAGCCTGCGTTTAGGTTTTTTTAATATATATATTACATCCATCTATAGTGCTGTGCTCAGAGCTGTCCCAATATTGCCTGCCAGATGTGCTGCTGTTTTCAGTTCTTCACAAATGAAAAGGAGCAGGATTCCTCCCATGTATCAATCAGCTGAAAACATGATGTTCCAGGAAGGGTTCTAAGTCCTGGGTGGGCTATCAGGCTGCTGCAGGACCCATCCCTTCTCCCTGTGACCAGTGTCCTGGCATTAACCTTCCCAACAGAATGTTTAAGGACAGAGATGGGCAGGTGGGGATGGGGCACTGTGCACCCTACCCGGGTCCTGAGCAGCTCGTAGGCTGTGATTCCCAGTGACCACCAGTCCACAGCGAAGGAATAGCCAGTGGGTTTTGTGGGGTTAAACATCTCAGGTGCTGCAAAACAGAAAAGGAGAGTTTGTCTTACTGAGATCTGAAGTGGAAAGGAGACACACAGACTGTAGAGAACGCCCTGCTCCTCTGCCTGAGACGCAACCTGGTGTGTGACACTACCACACCTTTGGTAAGTTCTGCTTTTTTTCTTCAGAACTGGTGGATTGGTTCTTTACCAAAACACTGCCAAGCTAGACTCAGAATCACAGAGCTGTCAGGGTTGGAAGGGACCTCAAGGATCATCTAATTCCAATCCCCTGTCATGGCCAGGGACACTTTCCACTAGATCAGGTTGCCCAGGACCACATCCAGCCTGGCCTTAAAAACTTCCAGGGATGGGGCTTTCACCACTTCTTTGGGAAACCTGTTCCAGTGTCTCACCACCCTTATGGTGAAAAACTTCTTCCTAATGTCTAATCTAAACGTTCCCTCCTCTATCTTGGGTCCATTCCCCCCAGTCCTATCACTACCCAACATCCCAAAAAGTCCCTCTACAGCTTTCTTGTAGAGTCACAACACAGAGATTTCCTTGCAGAAGTTTTATCTTTTGGACTGCTGTCAGCCTTGCAGAGCAGAAACACCTGCCAGCGAGGAGCCTTAGCACGGAGAGAGGAGCAAACCCCTAACTGTGCCAACCACTCCCATCTCCCACCTTTACCTTCCACACTGGTTGCTGCTCCTGCTCCCTGCCCAGCAAGACCTGGCAGCCTCGTGTCCTGCTCAGCACTGAGCATCATTGCATTGGGAGCCAGGCCTGACCCAATTCTCAGCACACCATCTTAGCCCAGATACCTTCCTGCCCTGGGAGCAGATACACTCTAAAGCCTTCACCCTGCTGACTAACAACTACAGATGCAGTTAGCACAGAATGAAACATTTTCTGCTGGGTTAAAACTCAAACACGCGTTCCAGCTCCTCTGTGCCTCACTGGTGAGATGGGACAGTTGGCAATCTCTGCTTCAGTGGACCGTGGCAGAACTTAACTGACTGATGTGTGTAAGTGGTGGCATGGCCTTGAGAAACAGCTGTGCTCTCACCTTTGTAACTGGACCAGACCTAAAGCCCCATTGCCTGTTTCAGATGGAGTCTTGGCACCAGCACTGCCACGCTCTCAACTGTTCCAGCCTGGCACCAGAGAATGGGGTCCTCCTGCCCCAGCTGAGCAGGTGGTAGCACCCAGGTAAGCAACAAGTCTTAAGCCAAATCACTTGTCCTAAACACAGAGTAATTCTGCTTTTTAAAGCAGCCAGTTTATGTAAAAATTCCAGTTATTGCTGGTGATGCAGCAGTGCAAGTGCCCTGATGTACTGAGGGGCCAAAACAAGGCTTCATGCTTCATTTTTCTTCCCAGGGGGAGAAACAGCATGTTGGCATGGCTTGGCTGCTGCTGCAAAATGCTCCAAGATCTCAGGAGTGCAATCATCTTGTTTTATAATCAAAAACATGCTGTACAGCGCGGTGTAGTGGCACTAAAATCCAAGCTTCTAGTGCACCCGCTGGGGTGCTGTGTGAGACCACATTCACCAGCTGGGTATCACCAAGGGGAAAGCTCCCACCATATTCTCCTACTGCACCTCTTGAGCTTGGTCCTCATTTCAGACACACACATTTTGTCACATACCAGGAAGAGGAGTTCAAACTCCTATCAAAAAAGAACTCCATCTGCACCCCACCAATGCTGTGGGATCAAGTCCGTGACATAGTAATTAAGGACTAATGATTGTCATTGTTGCTTACCCATGTAGGGTTTTGTGCCAGCAATGGTGGTGACTTGGATCTCCTTAGTCAGCATCGTAGCAATATTGAAGTCTGTGATGTGCACGTGTCCTGAAAGACAGAACTTAATATGTAATTCAATTTGCTTTAATTTCACACAAAAACAGCTTTGAGTCGAAAACTCAAATCCCCTATGGAGAAGAGTTCCTAGGGGAAAAAATATTCTGGTGGGAGGACCAACAGAAAATAGTTTGGCTTGCAAGATGTGTCTCCTCTTCCATCAAATATCACCTTACTTACCCTTCTGGGAGAGAAAAAAATGGATTTCTCCAAGAAATAATTTAATGATCATTGTTTTTTTCTTTAGCCTTCCTAAATCTGGGGAGGAGAATTGGAAAAATTCTACTATGACTTTTGAAAGAAAAAACAACCAACAAAACCAAAAATCCTCGGTATTTTTTTTTCTTTCTAGCTACTTGCCCTTTGGCGTTGCCAGGTACTAAGCACTCCCCATTTCCTTCTTTAGAGGAAGTCTCCAGAATGGCAGCAAGTGAAACAGCCTCGTGAAAGAAACTCAAACACCGCGGACCCCCCCACTGGGGGGCAGGCACTGTTCCTGCTGCCACTGCAGCCTGCAAACTGAGACGGAAATGAGAGGCTGGGTGTGATCTGCCGGGAGGAGAAAGGAAATGCTTCCACCTAGCTCCTGCCTGCTCTTTTATCTGCACTGTTTCTTGGTTTGGTTTTTTTGTTTTTTTTTGTTTTTAGGTTTTTTTGCAAACACGTAATCTAACCTCCCTCGTTCCGAGCACCTGTCAGCGAGTGACCCATCGTCCCAGCAGTCCAGGCAAGCCGTACAAAGCCGGCTTCACTGAAGGGAGTTTCTTTGGAACTCCCGGGTTAGCTCAGCCTAATTCCTCTGATTAAACCCAGGCAGTTTCCACTTCTCCCTGACCTCATGAACCTTCTCCTAAGGCACTGAACTTGCTCACCCCTGAGGGAGCTGGGCTCCTTATCAAAAGCATCAGATGTTTTCTTTGTTGTGTTTTGCAGACTCATCACCCTCCTCTGCAATTGCAGAGGATGACTGAGCTGCTGCTGCTTCCCTTTACCACAGAGATCAAATCAAAGTGGTTTCTCTGCCGGACTCTGTGACAGTACTGCCCTCAGTCATTAGCATCAACAGCTAGAAAGTCGCTGCAGCTTCAGTTGATGAGTTCAGGTGGAGTAAGATCACCTTGATATGTCTGAAAGTTGATGCTTCTGCTATGAACTCCTGTTGTCTTGTAAAGATTGACTTAACTGTTTCACAGCATCCAGACAACTGTGTCTGCATCTCTGTGACGTGGAACAGGCACATGTTTGCCTGCTGCAAATCTCTGATCTAGCTGGGAATATTTGGGGAACAGAAGTAGAATTTAGGATTTCACCTAAACTCACTAAATTCTTCATCTTCACCCAGCTCTTCAGCAATTCTGTCTTCCCCCATGAGAATGTCTCAAACAGGGAAAGGTAGGTACAGTCCAGCAGGACACTGACAGGTAGGACCTGTCCTGGGATCTGCCAGTGCCACGCAGACACCAATTTCCTTATCAAACCCACAGTGGTTGTTTGGAGTTTGAAGACAGAAAAGGAAAACTTGAGGTCCCTCTGTGAGCTGTGGATACTGCTGGAAGAGCATGAGTGAGGTGCCAGAGCTGACCCCACAGGGTACCTGACTGATGTGCCCAGAGCATGTCCCTCCCTGCTGCCCACCCTGCTCCACAGCATCAGTGCCTCTCCAGTCTACCCACTAAGGAATGGGTTTCAAACCCCCGGGGAGCACTCAAGAGAAAAGCTGTCCTGTCTGGGTAAGTCCTCCATGCCCTTGTGCTGTTCCCTCTTCCATCCCCAGCTGTTCCTCTTCTTCAGGGAGCTGTTCTCATCAATCTGAATCATAAAGACTTATTAAAAATTTGAGATTCCAGGCACGTATGTGCCACTCTCTAGATGCATCTTTTAAGTGATTCACTTCAAACAGACCACAACTTTCATAAACTTGCCCACTTGGGAAATTACCAAGAGAAGTCAGCAAGGCTGAGGGAGAAGGTTCTGGATGGCATGGCAAGGCTGAGCAGCCATAGCAGCACCACAGAACGGGGTGGACCAAGAGACCAAGGATGGAAGCTGCTGGTAATCAAGAGGGACACACTGAATGCTGCTGCTGGACTTGAGACTCATGCTTTAAGGCTCATATTTTCCTGGTTGGTCAGTCTCTGGATGCAGCTGTTTGGAACCAGAACGGCCAGAGCTGTGCTCCACACTGAGTCATTCCAAGAGCTCACCCTGCCTGCCTGAAACAAGTACTTTCAGATCAAGCCTTTGGTTCTGGGTTAGGGCAAAGAATTTTCTGATTATATTCAGCACCTCTATTGCTGCACAGTTCCTTCACCTTTCTAGAGCATTTTTTTGTGAAGAAAAAAAAAAATAAAAAATATCAGGATTCTGCATATCCAGCTAAGGTAGCATTTCAAAGAAGATGAACCTGGAGCCATTGGGAGCTGTGAAGAATGGAGATTCTCAGACAGGCTGTGCTGTAACTTAACCAAGAGGGGAGAGCAAAGGGGCTGTGTGTGCAGTGCCTGCACTGGCATGAACCTGCCTGGTTCAACACTGCCCTCAAGAACCTTTCAGCACCAGCATCAGAAAACTCTAAGCAAAGCCATTGCAGGCCTCTTGTAAAAAACTTCTCAGTTTTACTAGAGATAAAATGGAGCTTTTCTTCAGTTTTATTAGACAAATGACCTGGCTGAAAACTCCTGAAGAATTAGTCACAGTTCCTGGAAACTGCCATCTGTTATGTTCTTCAATTCCCAGCTGAGCTGTGCTGTCATTGTGCCAAATCGATAGACTCATCATTAAAGGAGGAAATCGCTTTGCGCTCGGCATGCCTGCTGAAGGTGGTTTCCTGCTGAGGATTTTTTCACTGTGGGACCTGATCCCAATTTCTGATGCTGGACCAATGCTTTATTTATTGCACAGCAAGGCATTTGTCCAATATTCCACTTTATTTATGTCTCACTTTAATTTTCTAGCTGAAATGGGTATGGTAATACAGAATGCCACCAACCAGGGTGGCAGAGGCAAATGCATGAGATGTGTGTCAAGGTCACGACAGCAGCAGGATGACACACCTCAATGTGCAGCATAGTGAGGGGCATTTATACCATCCAAAATCTGATCCAGGCCCCTAGGCAAGGATCAGATTATGTGCACAAGGGCTCCTGCAGCCTCACAGTGATTAACAGTGGCAAAAAGGCTGCTGCAAAGATCCTTCACAGCTGGAAAGGAAGATGGGCCAAAAGACAGAACTTAGAGGCAAGAAAAGTATAAAAATGAAGGACTGAAATCTGACTGCTGAAGGTTTTAGGGCACTTTTTACTCTCAGGGGACTGATCTCAATCAAGCACATTATAAAAAATGGATGCCATCAAACAGCAGATGTTTTGCGATCACTGTTGTGAAAACCTCGTGAAGAGAGAGAGAATGAGGAGCTGCAGCTCCCTTCCATGGGGAAAGAGATACTGAAAAACAAGAACAATCTACCAGGCTAAATATAGATAAACATGCTACAGCAACATCTGCTCTGGGGACAGGGAAATCTTGAACTCTGTGTGCACAAAGCTTTCTGTATGCATGAGAGGGCACACCTTTGCTGCCATGGATAAAGAAAAGTATTACAAGGCATAGTCAGAAGGACACTGAAGTCAAGGGTACATCCACAGCAAATAGCTCTGAAACCTCTGCCACAGACAGTTAACCATCAGAGCCAGCAGAGAACGGACTCAAAATCAACCCAAATTGCAGTTCCATTACCAGAGCGTGCAGGGTGTGTCCTGCTGGGCCGAATGTGGCTGCAGGGACAAGCAGAGCTTTTCCCCCTGACTTTTCCCTCCTCAGGGACACTGACCTACATTTCTGTGGCTCTAGCTCTCCCAGCTCCCTCTCAGGTGGCTGTGGCACCTCAGTCCTGTGGGCACAGAGGTTCTTGGATGATGGCGACAGGTCATCAAGAGTGTCTGCTGGTGAGGGCTGACCGAACACAGCCCTCCACCAGCAACCTGGCCAGAGGTCCTGGAGCCCTGTGAGGCAGAAAGCCTGGCCCAGGCTTGCCAAGCAGTCCATTGGTGGGCACTGGTGGGAGCGAGGACAGGTCTTCCTGCATCAGTCTGCAGGAGAGAGGCTTCTGCACTTGGAGGAGGAGGTAGAGCCAGCTGTGCTGACAGCTCCTAAATAAATAATTAGCTTGCACTCTGAAATTAGAGGTCATATGCAAAACAGGCAGTGTCTGGGCACGGGTGCTGCCACGCAACCCTTGTCACACACAGAGCCGCAGCGATCCCCAGGAGCTTCAGCATCTCGATTGCAGCCCCTGGACTCATCACAAATTCAGAAACACCTTGTGCCTGCACTTTTTCTCCCCAGTGCTTTGCTCTAGCTGCTGCTGAAGATCTCTCACAACAAGCTAGTTTTCAATGACATGAAATGACAAAGTGTTTTTGTAATGAGTTAAAAGGTAATAAATATCAGACAGCTTTTCACTATGAGAGCTTTGCCAGGACCAAAAGGTGCCTAGGGAGGGATGCAAGTTAGAGTTTTGCCAGAGCAAAAGACTAAAGAAAAAATACAAGAGCAATACCTATATTGTACCCACCCCAAATCCTCTTTGGAGCTCCCTCCCAATGTCAAATGCTCAAGGAAGAAGAAAATTCAACTGAAGATTATCAGTTCAACCACAGCTCATTCTGCCTGTGAGCATGCATGGCACAGCCTGCAATTGCACTAGCATTTCCATTCCAACAATTGCATGCTGAGTAAGTCTAAAGCAAGAGCCAAGAAGGCTCTTAGAATAAGGTCTGCCAGGTACCTGGCCACAAGCATCACAAAACATGTCCCAGTCAATGCTTCTAGGACAGTGAAGTTTGTCAGTCAGGGGAGGTGTTGGTTAAACGCTGAGGCACCCCAGTAAGGACAGCAGCACCACAGGATGCCCAGCACCTGGAGGTACCAGTTGTTGTCACTCAAAAAGCAAAAGACAGCAAGCAAAGCAGGGAAGGATGGTCTCATTCTGCACCTATCTGAGTGTGAGAGAGTAGCATAAAAGGAGGCAGAGGAGCACTTGAACTTCAGCTTGGATCTTCCCCTCCAGACTCTGCTTTTATGCATGTGCATGACCAGGAAGCGACTGGCACTTACCATGCTCGTCCAGTAAGATGTTGTCAGGCTTGATGTCTCTGAGAAAGAGGCAGAGAAGGGAGACAGCTATTAACCTGGGAAAGTGACATAATACATGCCTGCAGATGCTTTAGGACAGCCTGGGCTCTGGAGGGACACACACCCGAAGACAGTGTGCCCTGGAAGGTGTCTGCTGGGGCTCTTCAACCCTGGTATTCCTGCATGGTTTGGATCAGTCATCAGAGATTAACTAATCAAAGAACAAATGCAGTGGTGGCAGAGGGCTGTGAAAGCTGCTGTGGTTTGGACTGGCAGCACTTGGGTACTCCACCCACCTTAGAGCTTCTGTTTATTTGCTTTCCCCTTTTACTTCTTAATGTGATCCAGTACTCTTTGAGAGCTGTTCCCCATTTGCTCAGTAAAGAGCAAATTATTTTAACACCTTTGCTCTAGAAACAAATGGGTTCCTGACTGAAAACCAACCCCAAGCCCTGAACACCAGCACTTAAAGTCATGCTGCAGGGAAAGGCTTCCCATTGAAGGGAGCGCAGGTACACCTGATACATCAACTGTATCCACCCCAGTGCCTTTACAAGGCATTACCTGGTTTTAATGAGCTCATTACACCACTGCCCACTCGCCCGCTGCCGGCTGAGCCTGGCAGCTGGCAGCCAAGTGCCTGTGAAGAGCCTGGCACACAGCAGGCAGACACACATGGAGTAACTTCATGCCATCCTGACACTGCCCATCAGCCCTGGGCTTCATGGGGGAAGTGGGTAGGGTTAGGATTTTATTGTAAAAATGCCATAATTAAGCTGGGATTCACCTGGGCACCTGGAGTCAAGAGGGAAAATATAATTAATTATCAGGTAATGGCTTACAGCTCTCTGCCATTGTCTCACCCAAACCACTACCAGTGGGTTATAAATGCCCCAGGTAGCTTCCCTGAGGCACCCTCACCCCACAGGGGAGCACAGGGACAGGTCTCTTTGTCAGGACACTACAGGGTGGATTCAGAGGGTGGTTCTCCTGGTAAGCGCAGCAAAACTGAGCCTCAGGTCAGAGCCAGGCAGCCCAGAAGGGCAGAAGCATGTCTGTGACAGCAGAAAGAGGTGATGCCACGATTGGTATGTTTGAGAAAACATTAATTTAAGCAAAGACTTTAAAGAAATATTTCAGCAATGAGAGTTTGAGAAAAATGGATTTAGTCTCCCGATACAAAATTACTTCCAGTTTTGAAAGAATCCTAAGCACAGTTTTTCATTTCTCATCCAGTTTTCAGCCTTCTTTTCCATTATTACTTTTCTTATTCCCACTGGGGCCTTTCCTGATCATGCTGAGGCTGGTGTGCAGGCTATGGAATTGCATCAGCACAATAAGATTACTCCCCAGAGGCAAATATTGAGTAGCAATCACTTTGTTTATTGATTATTTGTGTATTTATTTTTGATAAACTGCTTATACCATTTCCTAGCCTGAAAAAGTTAACTAATATTTCCCATTCTTCTCCCTGTAGGTGAGAAGTCATTCCAGCCATGGGTCTGTCTGCTGCCCCTGTACAGCTTTGCTCAGACAGAAGCAGCCATCTCTTGCCTGTCTCTGCTGGTCCCAGTTACAGATGTTGCAGGAAACTGACTCGGCTGAGTCACTTTATCGACCTAATACTGTCCCACTGGGTTCCAGCATTAAACAACTTGCACTACTGTGTAATTAAATAACTTGCCATTTAAACAGACTGCCATACCTGTTTTGTTCTACTCAACTCGCCTGAAACACGTATAGATGCTTGAAGTGCACACTGCAGCCTGAACCTGAGCTGCTCCCACCCTTATTTACAAAGAATTCTCTGGGAAAGGCCCAGAGCTTTGCCCTTTGGATGTCCTCTTTGTACCTGTCTTCATGATGCAGCCACAGCAAGACAGCAGTCCAGCCCTTGGCAGTGCTCATGGCCACACAGCTGCAGGGACAAGGCTCATAATGGGGACTACAGCCACCCTGTGCCCCAGAGCTATCCCATCTTTCATCATTACAGAATCAGCCTCCTTCTCATCCAAATTTGTTCTGACAGCAAGGAATTGTGAAGAACCTCCAGCTCCTCAGTCCCATAAACACCACTATCGTGATACCTCAACTGACAGAGAAGGATTTCACCCCTCTGCCCCACTCAGCATGTTCAGACCAAGCTAGCAGTATGAGGATTCACCCCTGGCTGCTTAGGATTCTGCATTTCACATCTTTAATTCATGCTCATCCATTATTTGGTCCTGGTGAGCAGGTGTTGGGTGGAGAGGGCCAGCGCAATGTCCACAGCGCATCACCAGACGCTAGCTTCATGTCCCAGGGCACAGCAGGGCAGCAGGGATGGCTGCTGTGCCAAGATCAGGGCATCAGAGTAGAAATCTATGCAGGTATAAAACCAAACAAGCAGCTTGAAAGATGAGACTCCTGAGAAAGCAGGAGTTCTTCCCATGGAGATCTGCCTCCAATTCCAGCAGAGCAAAACCCCTCTGGTGCTCCAGGGCTCTACACTGATGCAGAGGGCAAGCTATGGGCATGCTATGGGCACATCAGGCATTGGCCTTTCTGTCTTCACAGCTCAGAAATGGCAGTCAGATGCTGTGGACACTAAGCAGCATTAATCTCCACTAGCTCCCCCCACTGCTAACAGCCAGGATATTAGAGTTTTAAATTCTGTACCATGCTTTATTTTCACACCTCACAAGAACAATCTTCTGGAATTGTATTTATAGATGAGATGATCTTCTCTGGGCCTTTATTTAACCCTCTGCTAGGCCCTGATCATAACCCCCATTAGCAGCTGCTAAGAAAAACTCCTGGACCCCAAGGTCTACTTTGTGCAGCAGCCCAGCAGGAAGCAGCTGCACATCTGTCTGTCCAGAGCTGAACCTCCCCTCTCTAGCCAGGGAAAACCTCGACCTCCTCTCTTATTTTGCAGGTCTTTGAACATACAGGAAGAGCTCAGGTATTTTCTCATTGACCACAAAAAAAATCTTGGTGGCCAAAAGACATTCTTCCCACTTCCAGAAAGGGATTTCACCTCACACAAAACAAGCTGCATCTGGTCCCATTCTGCATCTCTTGGTGCTGTGCAGGCAGGAAGCAAATGGGAAACACCTTCCAGGGTGACAGCAGGGGAATTCTGAGTGCTGATGTCTACTCTCCCTGGACCAGAATGGATATTCATGAGCTACAGCTAATTAAACCTATCAGAGACAGCTCTTTGCAGGATCAGCAAACAAATAAAGGATGCTTATTACAGCCATCCCAGAGGGAGAAGTGAGGCTCCCTGCTGCATATGGAATGTTTTTTCCCCAGGAAGCCTGGTCCTGGGAGAATGTTTTGTTTAGCTGTTAAGCCTCTATTTGTCCTTTAACATTAAAGAGGAAAAAGTCCACCACTACTGCAGTCTGCAAGCATCAGCCCACCCAGAAGATCCCCAGCCAACCTGTGGATGATGTGTCTGCTCTGGAGGTAGTCGAGGGCCAGCACCAGCTCACAGATGAAGAGTTTCACAGTGCCCTCCTGGAACCGCACGTTCTGCTGGAGATGGTAACGCAGGTCTCCTCCAAGCAGCAGGTCTACAACCATAAACATATCTTCCTCATCCTGGAATGAGTACCTAAAATGCATGGACAAGCATGGCTCAGGGATGATAATACTGAAAAAAGACAGACTATAAGGACATATGTGGTATCTCTGGGAATCCTCACCATGCCTTGGAGCTTTTCCACCTGGGAAATGGTAATTTCATGACCTTCCCATGTTCCATTCCCACTGTGACTAAACACCTATTGTTATACTTGAAGTGGCAATTACTTAGCCTCACATCCACAACAGAGTCAGAGCAGCTTGTATGAACAACTACCAGCAGGTCCATGAGAAGAACAGGTACACAATGTTTTCATGTTGAACTTTTTACTATCAGACACTTCAAAAAACAAAGCCACATCCAAACCTCCCAAACCCACCACTCTGACACAGCTTGATGCTGATCATCCCCTCCCAAAGGGCTGTGAAGGGAGGTGGGCAGGGGCCTGACAGGCAGGCACAGTTCTGGGGTGTGTTTATTATGGATAGGAATGGCAGTGACTGATCCCTCAGAGGCACCTTGGAAGATCCCTTCACTTGTTGACACCTCACAGCCAGACAAGCAGTCAGGAACTCACCACAGCAGTGACAATCCAGCTCAGAGCTATGGAGAATGCTGCCTCTTCCCCTTGGGCAACCTTGTTCCCCAGAGCACTCATGGGCTACTGCTGCTGCTCACCCTGCAGGCAGCACCTGCAACAGCCCTCCCACCACCCATGATATGCATGCCTGGTGCCCTGCTTGGTGGGCAGCACCACGCACATCCTGATGCCCATTTCAGCTGCTCCTGAAACTAGCTTACAGCAGAGAAGTGGCAAAGTCTGGTCTGAAAGGTATCTCTGACATCACTGATGCAACGAGTGAGCAAAGGAGAAGTATCTTACCATAAATTAACTAAGAAGGGGTGCTCCAGGCCCTGCATGATCTGCAGCTCCTTGAAGACATTCCTCACTTCGTTGCGCTCCACACACTTCTGTTTGTTCATGTATTTCATGGCATACATCTTCTTGGTGTCGTTCTTCTGCACGACGCAGACCTAGGTGAGCAAATCAAGGGGCAGATCAGAGCTAAACTGTCAGCAAACTCAGCCTGTGAGACATGGCCACATGAGTATTGTGTTCAGTTTTGGGCACCACAATACAAGAGAGATGTGGAGGTGCTGGAGTGGGACCAGAGGGCAATGAAGCTGGGGAAGGGCTCAGAAAACAACTGGAGGAACGAGGAACAACTGAGGGAGCTGGGGATGATTAGTGTGAAACAGAGGAGGCAGAGGGGAGACCTCATTGCTGTCTACAACTACCTGAAAGGACATTGTGGAGAGGCTGCTGCTGGACTCTTCTCACAGATAATTGGAGACAGAACGAGGGGGAATGGCCTCAGGTTGACACAGGGTAGGTTTAGATTGGACATTAGGAAAAAGTTTTTCACAGAGAGAGTGGTCAGGGACTGGACTGAGCTGCCCAGGGAGGTGGTTGAGTCACTGACCCTGGACGTGGTGCTTAGGGATATGGTTTAAGGTGAATCTTGTAGAGTAGGGTTCTAGGCTGGACTTGGTGATCCTGAGGGGCTTTTCCAACCTGGATGTTTCTGTGATTCTGTGAGTGGTCTCCAGGGGCTTTAGCAAAATCCAGACTGCCAAGTCTCAAGTCCATGCACCAATGCTGCACACTGGACAAATTGCCAGCACTCAGTTTGCAGCCACAGAAGAAATTTTGCTGAGTAGAAGAGGAGGGGAAGGAATTCATCACCACGAGGTTAGGAGATGGGGAATTGGACACAAGTCAGTGTTGTATTTAACAGTGGAAATGATTGATTAATCTTGGTGGTGTCCACCTCTCTCACATCAGTGACTCTTTCCACCAAAGAACTACAGGTTAGAAAATGAAGAGCAGCACCATCTGACCATAACCTAAAGCTTAATAGCAAACACTGTTTTATAGAGAAATATCCTTTTAAAAAAACCTGCCAGGCCTTCCATGTTGGTTGTAGCTCTGTTAATAAAGATGCATTATGATGTTCAGTGCTGGGAAGTCTTAGAAATTGCTCTCCAAAGGTAATGAAATTCAGCTCATTTGATTTATCTGTTTCTCATTTTAATCTCCTCTAATATAATTTGTGGCTGTGGAATGGATGAGGAATGGAGCTCTGATTCCTTCCTGACTTCCAGGAGTTGAAGCTCAGGTCAAAGCTCATTGATAATGCAGGGGTTTCTTTCTTTAGGCTTATGTCAGACCCTAACTCTCCCATCTCTCAATCAGTCACATTCCCAGGGGGCCACACAGCAAACAGTTCACAAAACACTCACCTTTCCAAAGCTGCCCTTCCCAATAGCTCGCAAAATCTTGAAATGGTCAAAGGTGACTGCAAGGAAGAGCACAGATTCAAATGTTACATGGCTGAGCAAAGGCCTGATGATGTGACTTTTTCCTCCCTAAGAGCTGAGAAAAACAAGGGACACTCTAGCAAGCCTGTGTTGCTTTTGGAGATGTGACTGCTGCTTAAAGTTTGGTTTTTTAACAAGCTTTTTGTCTTGGCAGCTCAGCTGCAACAGCAAGCTCCCTGCAACAGCCTTTGTCCACAGCAGACCAGGCGAGGAACTGTCCACTGAGTGCCTGTGCTCTGCCCTCCCTGTTAAACATGACAGTCTCATCTTACTGCTGCTGAAACCAAAAGGCAAAGAAGTTGAGTCCATCACACATTTATACCACGTGAAGGTTTAAATGAGCATCTGAGTCCTTGTAGTCTTTTAGACAACCCTTCAATAGCTGTGCAAGATGAAGAGAGGACTCGATGATCTCTTTGGGTCCTTTCAAACCCCTGACATCCTGAGAGCAGCCCTAGCTGCAAGCATTGCTGCCATTCCTCACCCAAAACAGCTGCTTCTGCTCAGAAGAGGAGAGCAGCAGCTTTGCAGACCCTGCAATGAGGCAGGGAGGGAGGAATGTGAGCATGCTTCACTGTGTCCTCAGGTTGGTGATGGGGCTGGGAGGTGGACATCTGCACAGCAAGGGAGAACGTTCTGCTGCTCTGAAGGGCCCTGCAGATCAAATGGCTCTGATCAGGCAGGGTGAAGCTGCCTGTGTTTCATTTCGGGCAGTAAAGAGATCCAGAGAAACAGTAAATTAAATTATCCTGCTTACAGCAAACACAGACTGACTGCACTGGGCTCAAACTTGCTGCTGATTGCTGGAGAAGGCACCAGAACAATGTTTACCGGGTTGAACCCTGCCAATGCTTCTCCGAGAGGCTCTGCCATCAGCAGCCATCAGCAAAGGGAAGTCAGGCTCAGCGACTGCTCCTGCTGGCTGCACCAAACCACACCAAAACGCTTCTTCAAGGCACCAGAGGAAGGCTCTGACACTTTTACAGCAGCTTATCATCTTTAACAAGCTTTCAGGCATGGAATCACTTTAAGCCTAGAAAAACAGCCACAAGTATTGGAGCTAACACAAGCTGATAAGGAGTTTAGCTAGGTGTATCAGACCATCTGAGAGAAGGGCAGTAGAAACCTGCAGAATGCAAAGGGAGAGTGAAGATGTTTATCACCTGCGGGGAACAACGAGAGGGAAAGGAACCCCCCCCAAGCCTGCTATGGAGAGAGATGAGCTGCAGGAGCTGCCTGCTGTCCCATGCAGCTTACAACCGTGGGGAGAGGGACCCTCAGGACTCAGATGCTGTCTCAGCTTTCCTACCATCCCCAGTTTTCACTCCAAGCCAATCCCAAGTCTTACTTCCACAGAGTACCGAAATTAGTGGTGTCTGAATCAGGAACCCAACGCATGCACTTCATCCTGAATCCACATCTACAGATTTGACAAGCCTCATTTCACTGCCTGGTGGCACCTAGAACAATGACAACAGCAAAGCCATTTGCCCTTCAGAGGGAAAGTTCCTGTGATATGCCAACTCAGACAAATGATGTTTAAGAGATGCCAAGGCAGATAGTACAACCACTATAAAGAAGTAACTGAAGCATAAGCATGACATACTGTTTTGAAAGCAGGGTTGTATTCCTAACCCCAGGAACAATATTTAGATATGAAAATAGAGAACCTAACCAGCCACGAAGAACATCCTGATCAGAGACAAGTCAGCCCTGCCAGAGCTGCTGGACTCCATGTGCCAAGTCAAATTCACTGCTTCAAGGTGTTCAGGTCCTGCCAGCCCCATCAACCACCCAGCACAGCCAACACAGGCCATAGTCTGTTATAACTCATCTTCCTTCTGTCACTGTAATTTCCCCCCTTCTCACTCTGTTCCCTCCTTTCCTTGCTTCTCTCTCTCTCTGCAGCCTCAGCAAAACAAGGGTTAGCACAGGATCAGGAAGGATAACCCAGGTTCCACTCTGTTGGGGAGCTGAACTCAGTGCAGACCCAGGCAGAGGAACAAAGATACATCCGTGGGGCAATTTAAAGACAGACCAGCTGATGGCTGCTAGAAGGCATACGAGCAAAGGACAACAGAATGATTGATGGCTCTCTAGCCCAGCCATTCCTCACCTACCAACTATTTCTGCAAATTTGGCCAGTTGGGGAGGGTATCTAGCTGCCATCCTCCAGGATGCTTTCCATGCCCTTTTGCCCAGAAGCAGCACAAAAATCTGCCTTTTAACACAGTCTCATCCTGACTGCACTAGGGGGTTGAGAGCACCTTGCAGCACTGAACCTTCTGTCTGGTTATTACATTTTCTTTTCATCTCACCAGCTTATTATCCACCACTGTGCCTACTCAGAGGAAATGCTGAGAGAAAATAGTGCTGGCATCCCACTTCAGCTGAAGGCAAGGAAAGGCTCTTGGGGAAGTCCATTAAAAAAAGATACTAAAAATGCTGGTGTCACAGGAAACAAATGACAGCAAATCAGAGCCGTTTGGGAAAACGTGTAGGGACTGCATGTGAGCACTGAAGGGTGAGGGGAGCCCAGCAAGGTGTAAGCTCTGCTCTCCTGTGTCTCTGCACAGCAGAAAGTGGTCCATGCTCCACGGAGCAAACAGCTGAGCTGTGGGAGGAGAAAGGAGCCCGCTGATGAAGAATGGAGGCACAAGAAGGTGAAGACATTTGCTCATGATTATTCAGAACACTACAGCACAACATAAATCAACATCTTTTTGCTCCTGAGTCAGGTCCTTAACAAGCCTGTTTTACATACCTTGTTGCAGCTGCCCGAGTGTTCTTCAGGATGTTTTATATTTTTAAGCAAAATGAGAGGTAATGAGAGAAATTAAATAAAAAGTTACAGCATGGTTCTCTGAGAAGCAGACCTAATTTCTGGGTGCAACAGCAAAATGCTCTTTAGACTGGGATTTTTCCTCCTCCTGCCTCTCCCAGCAATG
The DNA here is from genome assembly GCA_013399055.1 of Ramphastos sulfuratus. Taxonomy (NCBI): domain Eukaryota; kingdom Metazoa; phylum Chordata; class Aves; order Piciformes; family Ramphastidae; genus Ramphastos; species Ramphastos sulfuratus. The sequence goes on along the minus strand of WBNM01036417.1, from coordinate 328,756 downwards.
CCCCAGTGAGCATCCGGCAGCATCTGGCAGACAGCTGCCCAAGTGGTGGATGCAGCTGCAGCACTCAACTGCCAGAGGTGAAATTCAGGCTGTGGAGAATCAGGTTCTGGAGCACTTCACCACTTACATTGCTGCTGTTTGTCTACAGACAGATGCCAAAGCAAAAGTCTCTCTCTGACGCAGCCAACGAGGTGGGACTGCTCTCCACTGGCCACAGCCCAGTGACCTGCCATAGGCATGGAACAGAAGAGCTCTTGTGCTGCTTCCTGCTGTACCCAGCAGCTCCTAATTAATTTCAGTTTTAATTGAAATTAGAATAAGGACAAGATTATGACATCCAAGGTGATAGTCCCTGGTCATAAATTTCAGATAAGTTTCTCTTCCTCCATTATATCAAAATATGACTAATTAGAGACAAAATGTGCTATTGCTTTTAGACTTGTGCAGGACTGTGAAAGCACAACTGCACTGGTCTGGACACTGTGCCTGGGTGCAGAGGTGACCCTGGAACCTACTGAAACTCAACAGCTCAGCACCAAACCTCCTGAGATGATCAGGACTGGACCTCTCCCTCAACTTGCCCAGCAGGATACACAAAGGCACGAAGTATGGGGCACACCATTTCACACTTGGAAAGCCCTTTGCCAAGGAGCTAACAGAGGCTTCACACCCATCAGGCTTCGTTTGCTGAAACGGATGCTTTCCCAGTAGAGAGCTGGCTCTGGTGAGAAATCACCTGCCCAAGAAGATTTACTGTCCCAGGGACAGTCACCCCGCACAGATCACTGTGCTACCCAGGGTGTCACTTATTTCCCAGGCAAAAGGTCAGTACCACTTGTAGAGTGTTTAACCCAGAGAAAAGGCCCAGCAGAGAGCCTAGCACCATCAAGGAAAATTCAGTTTGCTGCAGCTAGTCCCACAGCCAGGACACACCACCCAAGGAAGATGGTCAGCAGCCAGAGCAGCATTAATCATCCTGAGCTAGCACTGGCAGCTCTCTGTGAGAGAAGCCAGTACTGAGTGGTGAGATACACCAGCAATAAAATCTCCAGAAAAATCCCACAGCATGGACTTCTTTTTGCATTAAACTAATGGAAAAAAATATGGAAAAACAAATTAAAATGGGAAGCAGTTGGGGACAACTGCCAGAGAGTAGCTGGTGTTGTGGATGTGGTGGTGCAGGTAGTAAGGATGGTGAGGTTCCTCCTTGAGGGCACCAGCAGCCACCAAGACCCCAAAGTGTCAAACCTTCCCTGGGGGATGAGGAATGGAGGTGCAGAGGAAAGGACTGCATGGGGGCCCAGGACAGCGAGGGGAAAACCGTGTTGTGCAGAGCAACTTATTTCTTCCCTGGGCAGATGCTGATGGAGATGGACCAGCAGAACAGCCACAGCCTGGGACAACAGCTGCTGTGCCACAAGCACTGACAGCACTAGCAGGGATAGATCCCTGCACTCCCAGGACAAAAGGGTGCTCCTCCCGGAGACCTCTTTCCTCAGGTGCTGAGCAGGAAAGACCACATTTTGGCCAACAATTTCTCCTTTTCCCCTTATGCCCCCAGTAACCAGGATTACATCCTCCCCAACTGGAGTTCTCACCTTTGGGACAGCAGTTCCTGACCTATCTAGGTTCTTGTATATTTTGCTTTTATTTCTCTCTGATAGTATTTACCTACATCTCCGTTTTATCACTGTACTTAGGTGAAAGCCCATATGGCAGTTAGCAAGCTGACTCATGCAACAGAAAATATGTTTATGGAACAATCTTTTAATGACTGTCTCTACAGTCTCAGCAGCACGGTGACACTGGCCTCCAGCACTGCATTCTCCTTTTCCAGCCAACCAAGCCCGCCTGCTGGGCTCCCAGTGCCAGTGGGTAGAGCTGCCCAGCTGGGCAAGCACCAGGAACCTCCACTCTGCTGCTGCTGACAACCAGGTCTTTCTCGGTGGCCCTCCCACATCACTCAAACTATCTTCCCACTACACCTCATACCAGTCCTTCTTGTGCTGTGATCTCCAGAAGAAACCTCCCCTGCCTGCAGAACTGCAGCATTTCCCCTCTGCCTCCAAAGGGCCTGGCTCTGCCAACAGTTCTTCTCCCAAGGCCTGGCTGCACAGAGGAGTGGTGAAAGACCACCTGGCCCCTGGCCACAGCTCTGCAGGAGACCAAGGGCATGCAGCTGCTGCACACCTTGACACACTTCTAGTTAACCAACAATGTCTGAGTATCTGCAACCCCAGCATTGTGACTCTCAGAGTAACAATTTCTGCACTTTGCAGTCCCAGACAACAACTAGGAGAATTTCTTACCATCTTCATTTTCATTGTAGGGTGATGGCTTGCTGGAGGTGTTTGCTCCCATGGCGTGCTCGGTCCTGGCTCAGCTCTCTCCACTCCTCTGTTACCCACAGGTCACTTCCAGCAGACCTGAGGAATGTTCTGCTGCTGCATCCTGGAGAAGGCACAAGACAAAAGGTCATCAGCTTTCAGATTTAATATGCCATTTTGCAGCTTGCTAATTTCCCACTGGAGGTTCACTGCTCTGGAGTCAAAACTGAACGTTAGGGAAAATGCACATTACTAGAGAAATCCAACAACACCACAGCTGTGTAACCCAGACCAAGACTGCTGTCCACAAAGGGATGCATAGGAACAGACTAACAGACCAAAAGGGTGCCAGCCACAATGGAGAAGCACATACTGGTGTCAACTGAGGTCAGCTGCTCAAGATTTTCTTGTAGTTTAGTTTATTTTTTACAATCCATCAATATATAACAACTGTGAGGAAGAGCTGCAGGTATTTATTCCTTGAAGTTAAGCTCTTCTGAGTATGAGTTACTGGGATTTGAATCTTTACAAAGTGTACCCAGTCCACAGTAATGATCCATCTTCTGCTGCTTCACACTGCAAAGTCACAATACTATTAAAATAATTGCTTTCCCTCAGGCCAAGATGACTAATGCTTCCACCATACCTCTGTGGTCAGTCAAACCATGGAGCAGCAGCTCCACTCCACAGTGATCCCAGGGTCTCAGCAGCTGTTCTGGTGGCTGCTGCAGAAAGGTTACAGGCATGGGAAAACTGTTTCTTGGGAATGGCCAGGGAAGTGTCCTGGATCCCATCTCTGGGATTGCTGAGGGTATTTCATCCACAGCAGATAAACGTAAAATCACAGCAAAGGCAATGAAAGGTAACTCCTGGAGCACCACAGCTGGGGCTCTACAGCCGCCAAACAGGCAGAGGTGCTCCTCATGAGGAGAGGGGCTCAGCAGGGCCCGGGAGAGGGCTGCAGGTTTGTACCAGAGGAAAGTAACCAGTATCACAGTGTAAGCAAGGTTGGAAGAGACCTCAAAGATCATCAAGTCCAACCCATTACCACAGACCTCAAGACTAGACTATGGCACCAAGTGCCACGTCCAAACGTGCCTTGAACACCTCCAGGGACGGTGACTCCACCACCTCCCTGGGCAGCCCATTCCAGTAGCGAATGACTCTAACCAGCTGCTTTGCTAAGAACTGTCACTGACAGGTACCACAGAGCTTCCTCAGAAGAGGACCACTAGCTTGGAGGATTCATAAATTATTTCTCTTACCACCTATTCACTGCTGGGTCCTGCTCAGCAGCAGGCAATGCTGCTGTTGTCCTGAATTGAGGCTGAGGATGCAGCAATGTATGACATTGTCCTACTGCTTCTGTCCCAGAGGAACTACAGATGGTCCCCAACTCATCTGCATCCACCACGGAGTTCGGGAAGACCCAGAGCAGGTGCCATGGGTGTCCCCTGAACCGGAGCCTCCCCTGGCAGTGCACCGGTCAGCGCCTGCAACTCCGAGACAGCAGCCAGCAGTGGCCCCGGGGACTCCCGAAGATAACAGGCAGCAATAGCAATACCCCCATCCCCAAAGCCGCAGGGCACCGGATCCAGGCGGGGCGATGCAGCCCTGCTCTGGGAGCGCTGCCGGGGCCGGCACCTACCTGGGGAGGGAAGAATGGAGGGGGCCGCGGGAGGGACTGGGCGGCAGGAGACGGCGGCCAGAAGGAGAAGAGCCTGGGAACCGGAGGAGCTGGCGGAGCCTGGGGACCGGAGCAGCCTGGAAGCCGGAGGAGTCCGGAGCTGGAGGGCCGGCGCCGTGGAAGCCGTGGCAGCCGGAGCGGCCGCTCCGCTGCCGGCCCCGCGGGGTGCCGACCAGCCCCGCCTGGCCAGGTTCCCTCCAGTGGCGCCGGGCGGAGCCTGCGGCAGCGGGGCCGAGAGCCCACACGTGGGACGCATCCGCACAACCTGCGGCGCCGCTGGGGCCGGCCCCCGCCTCACTACCGCCTGTCCGCGTCTCCCGCTGCAGCAGTCCTGCCGTGCTTCCCGGCCCCGCCTCGGGGCAGCGCTGGGACAGCTCCTGCGGCGGGGCCAGGGTGACCCTGTCCCATCGCAGCATCGGCTGAGCTGAGAAACACCTCCAAGATGATTAACTGCGAACATTCTCCGAGCACTGCCAGGTAACCGCTAGACCAGCACCACATCTTCACTTCAAACCCCTCCAGAGATGGGGACTTCATCGCTGCCTTGGGCAGCCTGGGCCAGGGCTCGGCAGCCCTTTTGAGGAAGAAATTGTCCCTAATGTCCAACTTAAACCTCCCCTGGGCCAACTTGAGGCCATTTTTATCTTGTCCTGTCACTCGTTCCTTGAGACCCTTTCTGCCTTTGGAGATGTGTCCCGGAGCTGTGCCCTTTGCTGTGGGTCAGGCTGTGGTTTACTCCTGCTTTTCAATTAATTTTTATTACTCTTGATAAGGGAAGGGTGAGGCTCCAAACTCCACCCTCCCCCCTCCTCTCCCCTCCCCTCAGGTGCACCTTCTCTCAGCACAAGGTGTCACCCTGCTCTGGAAGAACTCAGTCCCACAGGGTGCTCAGCACACAGCCTCCAGCCCAGCCTGGCTAAGTAATGCCCAAACTAATCGCTGTCACCCTCCCTGCCTTTGGAGGGGACACCTGCAGTGAAGCAAGGTCCCCTGGGAACACAGTCTCAGTTACTCTGCCCTCTGGAAGGCCAGGTTCCAGTAGGCACACCATCTCCGGATGCAACCCTATTTGGAAGGATCTTGAGGAAAGGCAGCCCCACGGTTGCCATGCCATTGCTCACTCTGTGCACACTGGCTTTTCCTGTCTCCTTGAGTGCTCGGAGCAGGCTCAGGCTCCTGGGGCTCCCCGGGACAGCAGACCTTGCCCCAGAATAGCTGGAAGTTGGAATAATTAACCAATTTTAGTCACATTTGTGTATTACCTGGAGGAGATCCCCACCACCCAAGGACGTCTCTGGGGAACGATTGCAGATGTGCTGCTGGGATATATCGGAGCTGGAAGGAGTGTGGTTCCTAAGAGTAGCAGAGCAATCTGTGTGGAAGAGGCAGTAGTGGGGGCTGCCTGCACAGAAGAGTGCGGGATAGGAGCTTGGGGCAGCGAAGTGGGCTCACCAGGGTCCCTACCACGCCAAACAGCCACTTCCAGCCTTCCCAGCTGCTGCCAGGGAGCACCACGGTAGATCTCTGGTGCCTTCTAATGGAGAAGACGCAAGGCTGGCCCTTTTCCTCCCAGAGTCTGCGGCGACAAATCCAACACCTTCTGCACCTGTACTCATACTGAAACCCCACGTCCCACCCCAGCTTTGTGCACAGGACAACTCCCCGCTCCCGGCTCTGCAACAGGCGGAGGAGCCAAGCACCTAATTGCTATCATTGAATTAAAACAACAAAAAAGTTTTATTCCATTGTATTTCATTGCAACTTAAACTGTTCATCCAACTGTATTTTATTTTTGAGTGTCTGTAATGGTTTGGGAGTTCCCCGCCACCCCCCCACCCCCCCCCCCTTACAAAATACCCCCACNGATACCCCTCCCAGAGATCAGAGTCCTCAGGAGGGGCTTCCAACCACCCTTCCACCTTCTTCCCACCCCTCTACCTTACCCCAGGGTTTGCCTTATGTGCAAGGTGAGTTTGGAGGATCAGCCAGGGGGGTTAGAAGAAGAGTGGTTAGTTAGGTCAGCAGAGAGGAGAAGACCCACTGGCTCCCAGAGAGACCAGGAGGCTCTCCATGTCTCTGTGTTAGCTATGTTTGTATTCTTGTTCTTTTAGATCTCAGCAAGCCTGAGTGAAGTAGACATCACCAGTGTTTGCTTTTCCCAGCCTATAATATATATTTTTTCATTAATATATTCCAATTAGCCTCAAACCAGCACAGTGCCAAACTGATTTTTATCAGTGGCTTCCTAAACCAGAGAAGTTTAGCCATGCTTACAGCACCTATTTCCTGGAACTCTTAAACCCCAGAAGAAGTGAAATTATACTCAGCACTGGTGAACTTTAATGTCATGATATGTCTTCCATGTGTAGGATTTTAATAACCACTGCTGGCATCTCTATGGTCAGAGTGGGCTCACTCTCACCTGAATGCCCAAAGCCCTCACCCAGCCAGGGGTATTTGGGATTCTTTGCAGCTGGATGCTTGTTCAAGAGCACAGGTATCAATCCATGTGTTTAATCTCACAACTGGTACATTGGGTATTTTAATCTACTTCACTTATTTTCCTCAGGGCTCTCAACCCATCAGACCCCCACAGCTGCCTGTCCTGGCTCAGTGCTGGGGCATGGGTCTGCACCTGAGGACAGCAGTACTGCCACAGGACACAGAGTGTCCCTGCAGACTCATGCTCTCCTTGACAGGGCTACCAAGGTGAGCAATGTTGTCTTGGTGCAGACACCTGCACCCAGTGTCATCATGCAAGGTGGGCTCTGTTTGTGTGGGCATCACAAGTGGGAGCTGATGGCTCCCGTTCCCTAAATCCCAAGCAGCAGCAGCAGCTCCGGAGCCTTTCCCCCTCATTGCCCTGGAGGTGTTCAAGAAAAGACTGGATGAGGCACTTAATGCCATGGTCTAGTTGATTGGATAGGGTTGGGTGATAGGTTGGACTGGATGATGTTGGAAGTCTCTTCCAACCTGGTTGATTCTATGATTCTATGAGGGTACAAACCCCCAGAGTTGCCCTCCAGCAGCACTGCCAGTCCCACAGGCAATGAGTGTGGTTTTACTGGATGAGTGAGTCTGTCCCTGGTATTGGTTCACCCATCTAACCCATATGGAAGTGAGGACTCAAGTTATTCCAGCTGAGGATCAATCTCCTGTCCATTAAAAGACAGACTGCAAAACCTCTCAGGGGCAGGAAAAATGATATTATTCCTCTGAAGGGGCCTTAAAAGTCATAAGAGATGAGATTTGCTTAAGAAAAATCAAGAGAGGAGACTCCTTCTCTGAGAACAAAACTTCAAGTGTGACAGTGAACAAAAAGATCGTTGTCTTCAGATCATGTGAAACAGTGCCAATGCCATACACTGCCTTGAATAAAAGGCTTTGCAAATCTCTAGGCAGAGATGGATAAATTAAACAATGAAGAGCCCTGTTACGGTTTGGAGGGGTATTTTAGTTTATATTTGACAGATACAATTGCTCAAGAATCAAAATGATCCAGCCCTGGGAGATAAAAAGTCTAAATTCCTCCCACAGCTAAGAGGAATTTGGTAGGGGGAATTTCTGTCTGTTCTGGGTCTGGGCTTTAAACAGAAAAGAAGAAAACATGAAACAACTTGTCAGATGGTGGGGGTCTATGTAGCAGAAGTTTTGGTGCTGGCACCACAGCATGTCACCTGCATCCCCTGAGATTCCTGTATCCCTGGCACAGAGTCAGCAATATGGCATCTAACCTCTATTGCTGTAGTAAGACTGTGGTGCAAAGTTCTCTTTTACCTCACTGGTGTGCCAAAGGATCCCAGAGCCTAAGACAGAAGGGATTTCCACAGCACCACATACACTCACAGCTCTTCTGAACTCTGAGCAAGAATCTCCTCCTTCGGACCTTTAAGCAAAAAATAAGACAGGAAACACTTAAGCATCCCCCTGCAGAGATGGAACTGAACCAACCCACGATGACTGCAGCAGGGTTAGGCAGTATTCTGCAGCACTAGTTACACAAATTCTGCCTGATTTTTAGACAAACATTTCCTCTAAGGTGAGAAGCTGCTCTTTCAAACTCACAACCTGCAGCAGGGTCACCCCAGGCAGAGTGCAGGGCCCGTGCACATCTGGCCAGCTGTTCTCCTAGCCTTCACAGAAGAAAACAGTATGTCCTCCTTCATCTTTTGCATAATCACGCTGCACTACAGCTTTTTCCTGCTTTCTTTAGCAGGTTTTTCACCTCCCTGAGTTCATACGAATGCAATGTGATTTTTAGCAGGAAAGGCTGCTCAGTGGCTTTCAGGAAGTGCACTTTGAAGCATCAATGACCTGTCTCCACTACCAGCCCCTCAAGCACTAAGCACACAAAAGTGCTGCTAGAATAACACCAAAGGACCACAGGAAACGTCACCAGAGCCTCCAGATAACCCCTGAGACATGCTGGGTGTTTCAGTACACAATGCTTTATGCTGCATGTGTCCACATTGGAGTTCAGCTGAGTAAAATCCAAATAGCTGCTGTGTACTGGAACAAAGTAAAACTCCATGAAAGCTCCTTAGATAGGCACAGGGCTTTAGCCTCAGCGATATTGCACATCCTGTATCTGGTTTCTGTAATAATAGTCTGTGTAAACTGAGCTTGCTTTTTGACAGACACCCTACTGTACCAGCCTCAGGCTGGTCTGCTCTGAGTGGCTTTGATCATCCTCCACCATTTCAGAGCAGGACCAACCCTTCTCCACTGTGCCCTTGGAGCATGCTCAAGCTGAAATAGTTGAAACTGATGGCACAGTTTGTTTGACAAGTCTCTGGGCTTACTCTTTACTTGCAGGTCTGAAAGGCAAAGGAAGACATTGTTGGGCTTAAACTACTCTCCTTACGCAGGTTTTAACTTTTCACATCATCATGTTATCAAATGCTGCTAGAGCCCATCAAAACCCCTGAAACGTCTGAGCACAGCTGCATCTTCATCTTTCAGTCAAAACAAAAAAAAAAATCAAACCTCCCTCTGCTCCCAACCCTAAAATCGCAAGAAGAGCTCTGTCAAACCCTTCTGAGCAAAAGACAACGATGTCGGTTAAAAGCTAAACACCAGAAAAGTTCTAAAGCTTGGAAAACTCGCGGGCTCCTGCAGCGGCGAGGTGCGGAGCTCTCCAGCTAGAGGTCACTCGAATCCCAGGCAGCACAGAATTCCGGGCAGAAGCTTCTCCAGAGGGAGGACATGCTCTACAGAGGAGACTGCTAGAGAAAAGCTTGTCTGTATTGGTGGTGTGGTTAACTGAAGCTCCATGTTCCTTCTGTGATGGTGCTGCTGGTGAAGAGATGGTAACGAGCCTGCTGGCAATGCAGATTTTGTCGATTAAAAAAAAAAAAACAACACTTCTGGACATTTACATCATGAAAAACAACTAGGATAAAATCATAGTATGGCAACAAATGTTTTCAGTGAGTTGCTGCAGATACGACTAGCCTGTGAAAAGCTCTGTGCACAAGCACACAGCGAATAGCAGCTCTGCTCCAGGGAGCTGGGCGTTAGTAATGTACAGCTGATGGGCTCCGTCCACAGAGAAAGCAGAGCCCCACGGGAAGCAGCTCTGGTTAACTGCCTCAAGAGGTGTCAACAGGTAGGTTGGGCAGCAAAAAGAGCCCTCCTCTTCCCACTCCTGTAACGTACCCGTCTCCAACGGGCACACCGCAACCAAGACCTCCCAGGCTGGAAGGCTGGAGCTCTGGGGCCAGGTGTCACACCAGGAGAGGGGCAGGATCCTCAGCTGCTGTAAATAACTGGGAGCATTTTTACTGGTAGAAATCTATCAAAATAAGGCTTACTAAACCCAGGCAGCACTGTATTAGATCCTGTCTTTGTCTTCGGATTTAAGGCTACGCCTGAGGAGTTTGTGTTAGCAGCTGCTCTGTAGCATTCAGTGAATGCACAGAAACCCTGTTGATCTCCCAGCAGCCCAGCCAATACAATGCTAAAGGTGCCACTTTCCAGGGCTCTTGAAAAAGTTGAGAGTTATAAATAATTCCTCTAAAACCTCATTTTTCTCCTTTCATGAAAACAAAAGGGAAAAAAACCCAACCAAACAAGCAACAACAACAAACCCCTCTTGCTCTGATATGGACAAGCTTTTCTTAGACGAGAGCTGCAAACAATGCTGAATGGAGCTGGGCAAGCAGCCAGGAAGGAAACCCCCACGGGGTGTCGTGCTGTCTGTCCATCCTCCTGCCCACGGCTGCTCTGTAAGCAGCCAGCATTTTGGAAAACACAAGAATCCCTTCTTTCAGAAACTGGCTAGGTGTCCTCAAGCTCCCAGACTAGGAGGGAGAATTTTAAGTTACAAATCCTTTTTCCTTTGAGGAGCAATTCTGAGTGGAATTAGCTAGTAACAGAGAAAAGCTTTCTGGAAAGGGCATAGTGATACTGCTCCTCTCAACCACCAACTTCTATCTTTGCTTTTGAAATAGTCTGGCAGAATTTAGGAGACATTCAGGTTTATGCAATAATGTTGAAACCTGGTTTTGTAGATGTTATTATTATTATTTTTTCTTTCATCTTCCTATTATTTGGAACTCTGAAGCTACAGATCTTGCTAAACTTAATATTCTTTCATAATCTTACTAAACTGTCTCACACCCTTCAAATCCAGATATTTTTATACTCTTATAACTCAAATACTTCCCCTGGATTTGGCTTGAATCAGACAATAAAACTTGCTCTGGACTTTGCATCTGTTATGTATTAAGTCAGTTGTATTACTTTTAATACAGATTATATATATTGACCTGCTTACATACCCAAAACTTATGATTTAAATAAATCAGAAGTCTCAGAAAGACCTTTGGGTAGGCTATAAGGTAGTCCAGTTAACTCACCTGTATCTCCATTTATACATTATCTCCCAGCCCTGTGTTTTCCCTTTTGCAGGGCAGTAACAAGTGCCCCAGAACCACCCCCTGACTGAGCCAACTGCAAGACTCATCTTTTGTGCCACGTCACCTGTCTGTCAGGTAAGATGACATCTCCTCTCCCTGTGGCTCCACCATGCTGCTTTCTTCATGTCTGGAAACTGCCTTGAAATAAAGTGCATCTCAGGATAAAAGGAATCAAGTGGCCCTCTGAGGCAGTGGATTTTGTGTGCTACAGTGAAGGCTGCATTACAGAAAGGGAAATTCTGCTGAGCTGTCAAGAAAATGAGGAGAAGCAATAGATAAAATCCTCATTCCTCTCAAAGTGGCTTAACACAGAGTATTGCTGCAGCAGCTGAGAGAGATACGGTTTGTGTGCCTTGTGATCAAAATGCCTCTGGGATTCTTTTAAAGCAGCTATCATGCACTTCTGATTCCAGGCAAATGTTGATGGTGATGTTAAGATGTCCTGGAAAGCAGCTTTGTTCTGCTTGGGTTCATGGCCAAACAGTTCACAATTATACTGGCCACAAACTGGATAAAAAAATTGGTGGCAGCAAGAGTATTTCTCTTTTCCTGTCTGGCCCTGTTTAGCAGTGCTGGCAGTGCTGGGGGGCATTAGTATTCTGATGGGGAGAGGCTGTGACAAAGACGGTGACTGCAGGCCCGCTGACTCTTCTGTGCTGCTGCCAGTGATGGGGGGGCTGGCTCCAGTGGCACCACCTCGGAATAGCCCCGCCATGGTACGAGGAGCACAGACGGGCATTCATAGCGTGGGTGCCACACACTCAGTCCTGCAGCGTTAGCACTGAGCTTGGTATGGGAGAATGACACCAGGTGAGCAGAGGCTGATGTTCGTGCAGGGGCTGCAGATACTATGTGCCAGTTTTTGTGTCTGTGTACATCTGAAAAGGGACAAGGTCTGTACCAGCAGGATTGTGTCTTACCTGCTTTCTGAATGTGCTTCCCTGACAGGATTTGGAAACCTCATGCAGGATGTGCTGTGGTGCTTTAGTCAAGTGAAGGGAACTATAGACATTGGAGTGACAGAAGGTAAGCTGATTTTTCCTTTTGTTGCTGAGATTCAGAGTCACATGTTTGTCCTGTACAGCTCTCCTGATCGTTGTGTGAGGGGATGCTCACCTGTGGTTGGAAACTGCTGACACAGAGCTGACTTACACCGGGTTTTGCCTTTATTAAGTAATTACACATTGGAAAGAGACTGGCCCCTAAAATTAGCCATTGATCCATGAAATTACTTTGAAGGCATCATGGCTTAATCATATCAATATCTCTGAAACAGATTTCATTGTGGTTTTCAATTGTTATTTACAGAATCTTTCAGAGAATTATGAGACAGCTTCTCCCATTGCAACAGCTGAGTTCTGGTTTTGGGTAACTCAGCTGTAACTGGGTGCTCATTCTGCTGTCTGAAGTTCAGCTGCAGTATGTATGTGTGTATAGACCCGGGTCTGTGTGGGAGGGGTGGTGTGGGCAGTTGGGGAATTTAGGAGCACACCCAACAGCTTTCAGGGTGATTTGAGCTCCTCAGGCACTTGGGCACTTCTCCGTTTGCAAGCACATCTGTTCAGCAGTTAGTCAACGTGTGGGCTGCAAAACCATGGACAATTGAGATGAAATAGCTTCAGTCAATTTTCTGACTTTAAAGCTGAGTTTATTCATTCAGTTCTGTTCTCTGTGATTGTTCTGGTTTAAATTTCTTACTAGGCATTTTCTTACATTTTCTCATTTCCCACTTTCATCTTCTCTTATTGCATCGCCCATTAATCCATTCATTTTCCCCCTTTCCATTTCACATTTTATTCCCTATATGTTCTTTATCCCTCAAGAATAAGCAAAACCTTTATCACATCCCTCTTCTCTTAACCTCCCAATATATTTAGGCATCTAAATTTAGAGCCATCAGCCTGTGCTGTAAGGAGGCCAAACAGGCAGTGATAGAATCCTGTTTTCCTGTGTGTGGAGCAGGGTGGTTTGTGTCCCTCAGCAACCTTGTACATTCATAGGTAACTGTCTGTGCTGTTTTGGAGCTCCCCAGGACATGAGTGGTGTCACTTGGGATCACACCATGGACAGGCTGGGATCTGAAGGTAGCCTATGAGGTGGGGTGCCCAGAAAGGCTTAGTTGCACTGACAGAAAGAACCCTGTCAGTGTTTTTTCTGCCTGAAACCAGAGTGTTGAGACTGTCAGTGGCATCTTACCCTCCACCTGAATGGTCTGGGACATGAGGATAATGCTGGGGAAAGGGCTTGCCAATAATTGCAGCAGTGCCTGGGAAACCATTGCTAGAAGTGCAGACACTCACAGATCCTTGGGTGTCTGTTGAGAGAATGAATGCAGGAACTGAGATGGCCTCTTAGATCTATTTCTTCTATTTTGTTGTATTTCCTGTGAGATGCTTTCTTTAAAACCCTGGTTTTCTAAGACTGGGGAGAAGCAGAGTCAGCCCACACTGACAGTAGAGCTCTGATTGCTCTAGAAGTGATGTGGTTCTGCCCAGAGTCCTGTCCCCTCTTCCACCTCAGCAGCAGTTCTCTGTTAGGCTGCTTCTGCAGCAGGGAGGTTCAGTCTATAACCTCTAGAGACCATAGTGGGCCTCAAAACTTGGAAGAATATTCAACAATGTGTTACATCTTTTTTTTAAGGGGAAACATCATTATAATTAAAGTCAAAACATACTTTTACCTTTTTTTTTTTTTGTTTTTTTTTTTTTTTTGGGGAGTGGGGGGAGGTGGGGTGGTGGTTTTGGTGGGTTTGTTTGTTTGTTTTTCAAAAATGCTCACAAGTGTTTTGAGCTTTTACTGGAGAAACTGCAGATCGTTTGAACTGGTCAAGAGTGCTTGTTTGTTAGTGGAGGATTAATGAAATGGGAGGCTGCCTCTTCTTACTCCCTATCATTTTGTTATAAACCCATGCACAGCTTCCCAGCACAGCTGACCAGCAATGCTTGCTTCAGTGATAGTGGTTTGCATTTTCAGGCAAGTACATTAAATAATCTCATTGTGTCAGTCCTGCACGAACAAACAAAGTGATTTTCCATGAGAGTACTTTATAAAATACTGTCTCTTTATTTCATCTCTTGTTTCCTGGGTGGATTAGATTTTGGATACACAGCAGTACTTGATCTTCAGGCACCATCTCTTAAGCAGAATGGCTTTGCACTGCCTGCAGCCCAGACCTGAATTGATTTTTCCACATCTAGAAAGGATATTTTGAATAAAGATATTCAAGTGAAATGAAAAGCTCCTCTCTTAATTGGCACAGGTGCTTTGCATCTCTCTGGTACAGGTGCAATTGTGCTGTCATCTGCTACCAACAGCAGAATTAGAAGTCTGCAGCCAGATGCTGAGACCAGGAGAAGAACGAGCCTATGCTCAACACAAGGCCTCAGCATCAGGTAGGGAAGGCCAGTGGCATAGTCCTAACCCCCAAACTTGTCCATAGAGTAATTAATCAGGAGATAGTAGGGCTGTGAGCAGCAGCAGTTTCTCTAAGAATTTCTTTCCAACCTGCCCTTCTGATGCTGTGGAATGTTCTGTTGTGGCACCTGGGCAGGCCGTGGCATAGAGGGTTTGGAGTGCGCCAAGCTGTGGGAGACCTCTGAAGCACGATTGGAAAAGCGCTGGGAATATTGATCCGGATCCGTTCTACTTACAAAGTGCTGCAGGACCTGAGCTGGCAGCAGCGCCGCGGCAGAATCCCTAACGCAGCAAAACCGCGTTCCCATGCTCTGCTGTAGTTCGTGTACTCGGGGCTGGAGGTGCCTTTCCGGTGCCTCTCGATTCACTGCCCCGATCCAAAGAGAGCTCCCGGCTGCGGGGGCTGGAACGGTCCTCGGGGCTGCTCCGGCCGCGGGGGCTCGGAAATCCTTCGGGAATGACTCAGGGCTCAGGAGCGCAGCAGAGTTGCAAGGCAGAATTGATGCCAGGCTCCCGCCGCTCTCCTGGTGGCTGTCCTGGTGACCGCCCCTCCGCCGGCTGCGCTCCCAGGGCCGAGGGACCGCTGCGGAGCGCGGCGGCTGCCGGGGCGGGGCGGTTGGGACACGGCGGAATCCCCACTGCCTGCCCCCACGGCCGCCCGCCCGACTCTGCTCCTCCCGGAGCCGTGTTCGCAGCCGGGACCGGCTTAGTCAGCAGCCCAGGGCTGGACGGGCCGGAGTCAGCAGCATGGGGAGCGGCGGCACCGGGAGGCTCTGGCCGGCTCTCCATGCCGGGCAGCCCCCGCGCCGAGCCCACGCCGCTGCCATGTAGCTGCCAGGGCTGCAGGGGAGTTGATCCGAGGCCGCGTTATTGCCCGCTGGATTTTTTTTTGGTTGGTTGATTTTGTGTTTTTTGTTTGGTTGTTGTTGTTGTTGGGGTTTTTTTTGTTGGTTTTTTGTTTGTTTGATTTTTTTTGTTTGGTTTCTTTTTTCTTTTCTTTTCTTTTAGCTTTGTATGGTTTCACACCCCCTCCTTCGTTGTTTTAACTACGGGTTGGAAAGATGCGGTGCTTCTGGCGGTCCCTGCCGTACCTGCTGCGCCCGCCCCGCTCCGCTCTCGCCGCCAGCTGCCACGCGGAAGGTACGCGCAAAGTCTGCGGGGAGAGCGCGGCGGGGAGCGGGGAGAGCCTGGGGCCAGGGCCCAGCGGATGTTACCGGGTGTTTGTTCACGGGGGGGTGAGGAGCTGGAGCTAAGCGCTGTCAGCGTTGCTCTGACTGCAACAAACAAGCAGGAGGGCCTCGGAAGGAGGACTTCAGCTGTGGTTCTGCTGCGTGTTCTGCAAGTCGGTGTCGTTTGTAACGGTGGCTTTTAACTTGTCTGCCGCCCTAAAATGAACGAATCTCGTCAAGCACTGGCCGTATGCAGCCCCGCTGGGTGAAGCAAAGCTGCCTGCAGCCCTCACAAACCAGCTTTGCAGCGACCCGGGATAAACGAAACCCGCTCCGCATTGAGTGAACTTTGATGGGTGGGAGTGCAGAGTCCCAGCTCTGCGTGCGTCCAGGCTTCAGTGGAGGGAGCAGTGCTTGTCCTGCTGCCCCTGTGACAGGGCTGTCAGATGTGTGCTTGTGGATGGTTTGAGGTGGTTAGTGTCAGTTGCTGCCCACCACGTGTCCAGAGAAAAAGCAGCGCTGTGGGTAGAACCTCACCATGGCTCCCGATCCACTGGTCAAGGCAGAAGGTACAGAGCGGAAGGGGCAGGCAGGGGACTAGGCAATAGGTGATAACACCCAGGCTACATTATGGTATTAACATGGCTGCTGTATTTCAGTCCAAGCAGGTATAGTATGGACTGTTTTCCCCCCCTGTTCTCTGAAGTTCTAAGCAGATAAAGTTATCCCTGTCAGAGAGAAGAGGCTGCTCTCCTGCCCCAGCTTGGCAGAAGTGTCCCTTTGTGCCTCTGCAGCATCCTCTGCACTCACCCCTTCCTACTGAAGGTGTTCCTCCAAAGACCCTTCCGATCCTGGCTCCATCCAGACCCAGATTTGAAATCTTGATGTACTTTCCATTATCTCATTGTAAGAATTCCTTCTTCATTCATCTCAAATTCCCAAAGCTGTCAGCAAGAGATCTGGGTCAGCAAAGATCCTGGAACAGAGAACAAAGCTGTAATAAGCCTGAAGTTCAAGCACACTTGTTTATCCTCTTCTGGCAGTGCCTGTGAAGTGGGTTTAGAAGGTTGCTGCTGAGCTCTCATTTGTTTCCTTGCAGACCAGTTTGTTGTTGACCCCTGCTTTGCTGGGAAATCATGGTCCTTGACTGGCACTGCTCACGGAAATGATCCAGAATTGTTACTGTTATTCTGGAGGTGCAGGGTCTTGATGGGGAGGAGAGGGTCCAGCTGGAGAAAGCTGGTGCAAGTGAGGTGCCTTAGGTGGTGGATGTGGTGGCTGAGCAGGTGATGCACTGGTTTCACTTGTGTGGTACTTGGTGCTGTCCAGAAGGGTCAGTCCTCCCCAAACCATGGTGTGTGGCCTAGCATGAGTACAACATCTGTGTTTGAAGATCCTGTGGAAATACTGCCTGGGATTCAGCAGCACAGCTCAGGAAGGCCTCCACATGTGACGTCAGCATAGCATGTTTAAATTCAGTCAGCCTAGCAGCACATAGGACACAATCTGTGTCCTGCTGACCCCAGAGGCTGTAGCTTGGCTGAGCAGTTTGACAGAACTTGAACCCACTACCCTGCCCTTGGAACCCTGATTGTTTCTGCAGAGCTGTGGCAGAATGAGGAGGAACATTGCTGCAGGAAAGCAGTTCTTGGTCTGTTACTTAAGATGCAGCACAGTTATCTAAGTCTGCCTTCTTTTTGAGGTGATGTGGGCACTGAAAATTGATCCAAACACATCCCTGATGCAAAGCCTGCCCTGTGGGCTTCCAGTCCTTCATTATTTACTGAAAAGGGGCAGAGTGACAGAGGGGCTGGTGCCCTGGGAGATGCGTGTGTGTGCTCCTTTCAGGTCTGTGAGGACTCTGGAGAGGCTTCAGCAGGGAAGACTATGTGATTGCAAAATAAACCCCTTCGGAGTGAACACAGCTGTACTGGTCACACTGTGCCTTGGGTTTAAGTGCAAACCTTTTTTTTTATCTGCAATATGTTCAACTCCAGGATATCAAAGATCATTTAAACCCTTAGCTAAGCAACCCTTCAGAGAAAAGCCTTTGAATCAAGAAAACAATCTCCTTTCCTGCAGAGGCGGAAGCAAGCACAAAGATGGGAAGTGAGTTCTCTGAGGTCATGCAATTGCCAAACTTGTAGTCATGCATGTTTTTCTTCCAGAATTTAAACAGAAATGTGTTTTTTGTGCACTTTTGTGAGCAGAGTTTGAAGTGTTGGCTGTTTCTGTAGAAGTATTGATTCTTTGGGATACTCTAAGTGATGCTTAGATATGTAATAGTTATTTCATGTCCTGAAATCTGTTACTGTGCTTGAGGGATCTTTAAATGCATTGTTTATTTGGCAGGCCAACATCCCAGATACATTTTCAGTAGCTTCAATTTTTTCCAGATTTGGTTGATGTTGAGTGGCTCAAGGTCTGAGTGACTCTGGTAAGTGCATCTGTTCATCACTACAGTGGTGGGATCTCTGTGCAATAGTGTGTTAGTTAGGGATCATTTAAATATTGATCTTTATTTAATATTAAATACTTTATCCAACATCTAAATTTACTGCTCAGGTCTAGATTTTCTTTTTCTTTCTTTCTTTCTTTCTTTCTTTTTTTTTTTAAATTGTGACAGAAAAATAATTATGCAGATTTGATACTGCAATGCTGAAACTGAGCAGTCCAGTGAGAGCAAGCTGAGGAGGTGTACACCAAAGAGGCACTGCTGCTTTCAAGCCAGGCCCTAAACAAAGATATGCTGTGGAGTTTGTACCATTTTATTAATTCCAGCCACCTCAGGCCAGAGGTTTGGAGCTCAATTGCATCTGTGAGAAGGCTCGAGCAATACTGGCACGAGCAATAAACTCACTGTTGGTTCTGCACCAGCAAGTCTTGATATTTCTTGCTTTGAAGAGTCCCCCAGGAGCTTGTTATTGCTCTGCAGCTCATTCCTGAACGTTCTTTATTTGTGCAAATAATTTAGAATGAGTAAATCAGCATCTTACAGAAAGTTTTGGTAGTGGAGCATTACGAAGAGTAGTTGGTCAAGCACAGGGTTTGTAATCATGGGTGTGGAATCTGATGCTGGCTGGTTTTCTCATGGGGGACAAAACAGCTTCGTGCTATACCGTGGGTGGATTTCTGTTTACCTGGGAAATAGAAAACAGAGAAACAAAACTTCCTATAGCCAGGGTACCCAGAACTGAGACAGTGCACAAGGGGTAGGGCCAGTGTCTGTGAGATAAGAGTGGAGTCAGCTGCCGAGGGTGGTGAAGGACTCTGGAACCCTGTCGTGTTTCATCCTTCTGCCATCAGAGGCAGCTGTGAGAGGAGCAGTACTGCTCAAATGTGACTCGTGTTGGAGAACAACAAGTGTAGGGAACACGAGAAGGTCATGAATTGCAGCTGCAGGGACAGAAACAAGGGCTGCCTGTACAGTCACCACAGGCCGTCATCTGGGTCTGAGTCTCCTTGGTCAAAATCTCAACTGTTTATCATGTTATCATTGTGGCAGCACTCACTGTCCTCTTGGGCATGCCTCTGGCTGGGAGCTCTGGCTCTCCTGGGGGCAGAGGTCAGAGCCTGACTGTGGTGAGGGAGGGCACTAGCCCCTGGTGCAGCCCTACTCCACCCTGCCACACATACAGACAGCCCGTGGTCCCCACTGCCCCCTGAGGAGGGCAGAGCCTTCTGAAGTTACCCCTGGGCATGGATTGGGTGTTAGGAACAAGTTCTTTACCATGAGGTTGGTGGAACGCTAGAACAGGTTGCCCAGGGAGCTAGTTGAGGCCCATCCCTGGAGATTTTCAAGGTCAGCCTTGACAAGCAACCCAATCTACTGGAAGATGTCCCTGCTCACTGCAGGGGGGTTGGCCTAGTTGACCTTTGGATCCAATCTAGTCCATGATTCTATGAGTCTATATTGGGCTGGTGGCAGCCCTCCTGGTCCTAGCACAGTGCTGGATGTGCACCTGTGGTTTATCAGCTAAGCCGCTGCTTTAGGAACACCTTCATCTTTAGTTTATTGAACCCAGTGCTCAGGCTGCCCAGTGCTGGGTTTGTACCTTTTTCCATGGCAGGGTAAGCAGCAAACACCACTCAGATAACAGGTGCTGCTAGCAAAACTGACCTAAGCACTGTTTTAGTGAAAAAATACACTAATAATGAAACTTGTCTTTAAGCAGATTGATGCTTTCCTCTATAGCTTGGTACCCACAAGATTCAGGGTCCTTAAAAGACAAAACATGACTTTGCTTTACAATAAAGGATTTTTAAATAATTCCCAAAATATTTTTATCAATTGTTCCTTGGCTCAGAAAGGCTGCCAAAGTGTGGAGCCATTCCTGTGCTTAAGTACCACCAATGCAACTTTTTGTTTTATCTGAAGCCCTTTAGTTTAGGAAAAGGGAAGCTTTCCCTTTTCCCACGTTTTCCAGGTTGTGCTCAGGCTTTGCACTGGCACTTTTGGAGGTTTCAGTGGCAGTGACACAAAGGCCAAGATGTTTAATCACTTACATTTGAGTTTATTTCAAAGGCACCCTGAAGTTAGAGGGTTAGGTTTTTAGGGATCTTTAACATGAAAGCTGAGCCAGAGGCAACTTAAAACTAAGCTCTCTACCTTAGGGGCACCTCTTGGCTGAGCTTTTGGCCTAGGAATATTTTGAGTGATGCATGTTAAAAATAAAAATAATTATCTTCTGATAGGCTGCAGACAGTGGATTCCTGTGTGGGTGACCACAAGAAGCAGGTTCAGGTTTTACCTCTGACTGTTGTAGCTCAGTAAAATAGGACAGCTAGTGCAGTGAAGGAAGGTCTGCTTGGGCACTGCTGATATTTAGACACATGTTCAGCAGTGACCCTGGTCTGGGATGTTAAATGCCCAGGGACCAGTGGGCTGGGGTTGGCTGTCTCCTCTGGCTGCACTCGGTCTCTGCATGAGGCTTTGCAGAGCAAACCTTGCTCTGGCTGCTGAAGAGCTCTTGGGACAGCAGGAACCACAGTCCAAATCTTTGGCTTGGAGTGAACCTGAAATACCTAATTTTTGTTTGTTCTTCTTTGAGACTTTAGCTTTTTGTTACAGTGACCCTTGCACGTATCATCAGCCTGTCAGTTTTGTCCCTGCTGTGCTGAACACAGGTGGGTTTATTTTTCTGATGGTTCTGACCCGAGTTAATCAGGCACCAGCAGTCAGGAGCTTCACTGAAGTCCTGAATTAGCCTGGAGTAAACCTCACATCAATTAAATCTGGAGTAGCATTAATATTACAGAAGGGGATGTGTGTTAGAGGTACAGTGAGGTTGTGTAACTATGCAAATAGGGTTTGGTGTAACTAATAGTCTATAATTACATGAAGAGAGGCCATTAGTTTAAGGCTAATGGTGGAGAACACTGAGGTAAGATTGAGCTTTCTGCAATAATTGCATTTCCTGATTTAGCTGTTCTTTAATTTCTGTCTCAGTGCCATATCAACCCTTGCTTTTTAGTGAGGAACATCAGACTTGCTCTAATCTCTGCTCTTGTGTTTATCAGAACCTGTGCCATGTGCAGGAACCCAACCACCTGGTCTGGGCCTTCCACAGCATCCAGTGAGGTTAATTTTGGGTAGCTGTGCACAAATGGATTGTTGCTGGGGGAAAAGGGGCAAATTCCCTGCCCAAAGTCCTAGGCATAAGGGCAAAAGGAAGTATGTTGTGTGAGAACTGCTTCACATCCTCCTGAGCTCAAGGTCTTGTTTTCGCCACATCTATTTCTCTCCATCCCTGTTCACATACAGGGCGTAGAAAATAAGGCTGAGGGAAGACCTTGCTTTCTACAACTCTCTGAAAGGAGGTTGGAGCTAGGTGGGAATTGGTTTCTTCTCCCAAGGAACAAGATGAGAGGAAATGGCCTCAGGTTGCCCCAGAGGAGGTTTAGGTTGGACATTAGAAGAAAATTCTTCATTGAAAGGGTTCTCAAAGACCGGAATGGGCTGGGAGGTGGTTGAATCCCTTATCCCTGGAGGTCTTTAAAAGAGGTAGAGATGTGGTGCTGAGGGACATGGGTTAGCACCAGCCTTGGTACAGAATCGTTGGACAACATGATTTTACAACCCAAATGGTTCTGTGACTCTATCGTTCCCCTGCGCTGCCCAACCCCTGCACAGTGCCAGCTCTGAGGACCAGATATGCTGCAGCTGAAGGGCAGGGAGAGCAGCTGGCACTGCTCTGGACTTCTCAGACCGAGAGGTAATGGACCTTGCCCTGAGTGGATCTGGGGGGGAGCTCTGGGATGCCAGTGCGGCGGTACCCAGCTGTGCCAGCTGAAAGGGGGTCACAGACCGGGTTAGGGACACCAGCGATGTCCGGGCCCTGTGGCACGGGCAGCTCTGCTCTCCAGGATCCTGGTGCCACTGTCACCGAGACGCGTGTCGGTAGGGACTGTCGGCAGAACTGTCCCCAAGACTGTGCCTAGCACTGTCGGTAGGCATTGTCCCCATACTCATTCCGGGCGAGACCCGCGGCTTTCGGACCCGTTCCGGCACTGCCGGCGGCTGGGGTTCTGCCAGGCAAGACCGGTCCGGCCGGGCGCCCAGCCCCAGATCGCCCCGGGTCCTGCCTCCGTCCCTGCTGCTTCTGCCGGTGCCGAGCGACCACTGCCCAGCCTCGGGCGCAGCCGCTACTACCGGCCCCGGTCGGCCCGCCTCGCTCCGCCCCGCTCCGCCCGCCGCGACTCCCGGCGCTGCCGCACGGGGGCGGTGTCTGCCGGTGCCGCTGCCGGTGCCTCCCCGGCGCCACCCCGGCCGCTCAGCTTGGCGGGGTCTTCCCGGGGCACGGTCACCCGGCATGTCTCGGGGTACGCTGAGCGGTTTGAGAGGCATCCCCGGGGAATCTCCTCGCCGCTCCAGAGCACGGCTGGCCCCGCCGCCCTCGCCTGCGAGGGATGCTTGCTCGGTGCCACTCGGCCTTTGCCTGTAGCTTCAGACCAGCCAGAGTCACGCCGATGAGTGGCACCAACCAGCGGCGCTCCGGCGGTCCTGCCCCTGTGTACCCTCACGACGACTGCCCGCAGGAGGCTGAAGCAGCAGCTTCCTTCGTTAAAGAAATGTCACTGGGGGCTTTTGTCAGGAGTACTCGAGATTGTGGATGTGCATCCTGCTGTCAGAGGACTTCGAAGATGATTGTCCTTCTTTCCCAGTCTGGGTTGGGAAGTTGCTTCCCATCCCTCTGTGCTGCTCAGCAACGCCTCCCCCCACCCCGCTCCCCCCTCCCCGCAACCATCGGGCTCCTGGTGATAGGCCTTCTGTGATCTGCACATCAAACCTGCTCCAGCAAAGACAAGAGCACGTTTGCAGCATGTTTCCAGGGCTCTAGAGATGTTTCTATTGTGTGACTGCTCTTCACTCACTACAGATGGGTTCAGCTGTGCTTCCCAGTGTTCCCATGTCATCTATATTTAGTTAGTGCTTAAATCAGCACAAAGGTACTTTCTGTCATCTCTCCCGCTCTGAAGAGACCTGATTGGGGTTGCAGGGTTGCACAGCTAGAGATGCTTCTGAGTGGGAGAGAGGGAGAGCAGTTGGCTGGGAGCCTACACTCTGGTGTGGGGCCTGGCTCCAAGTGCAGTTATTTCAAGCACTTTGGAAGAAGGCAGGATGCTGAACATGGTCAGGGTGACCTACCTGTAAGGAAAAGCAGGGAAATTGCATCTATTTCTGGACAGATTTGCCCGTGGTCAGTGGGATTGCTGGATCTGCAATCCCAGGGCAGTAAAGCTGTGTTCCCCAACAGCACAAGCTGCATTTGGCACACACCAGAGGCACAGCTTAGTGCCTATAATCAAATCTAGAGACATGTTTAGCTGCTGGCCTGGGCTGCCAGTCCCGCTGGTCAGTAGCCAAAGGTGCCCCAGGAATGTCACAAGCCACTGCACTGGCAGAGGGCATGAAGGGTCACAGCTCTCCTTCTGTCAGCTCAGCGGGAGTGTTCACAGAAGCAGCATCCTGAGGTCTAACCTTTCTCTTCTTTGCAGGCAGCTTTGCTAAAACCAGCTCACCAGGCAGGTCCCAGAAATTCCTGAAATGGTTTGATGTGATGGTGAAGCTGTGCAGGGGTAATTGCCATCCACAGGATCCTATTCTGACCGTGAAAGCCTTGTGTTACATCAGTGACTGTTCAACAGCAACCAACGAATCCTGGTTGATACTATACTCCAAACAATGTTCTAATGTGGATTTTAAAAGCAGCCCAGGCTGTCATAGGCAGATCGTGCTATATTTGGGAGATAAATGTGCTATCAGCTTTGTAAAGCCATATGGTGGATTTATTCACAATCAGCAGTTCCTTTCAAACCCAAGTTCGTGGCATTTAGTGATACATTTCCAGTATACAGCTCAGCACTCTTTGTTTCTTTTTCCTTTTCCAGCAGATGATTTGAGAGGGGTCAGCTGGCTGTTGTCGCAGGCCACCTCTTGTCTGGGCAACGTGTATTCAGCACTATAATTAATTACTTACACTAGTGGGTTCTTACAGAGTCCTGTGTTCTTCATCATCGTTTTTTGTCCCTGCACGGACTTGTTTCTGGAGCTGCTGGCTGCTTTTGTTCCTTTCTGTGCAGTGTGGCACAACAGTGTGACTCTTTGGCTCAGTTTCCTCTGGAAATGGGGTTTGTAAGGTCACACTCAGGGCATGTGTCAGTGTGGCAGCCAGACCTACTTTCTTCCAGTACTCTTGGCACTTGCTGCTGTTCCACCGGATCTTGCTGAGGTCTGGGGGTCTTGGAGGTTTGAAGTCTGTAGTAATGTGAGCAGAGGGAGAATCTCATGGCCATATGGTGAGTCTTGGAGCTTGTCACAGCCGTGGACTGAGCACTTGGTTACTACTCACTAGTGTTCTAGGCATAAAGTCAGCGTGTCTCTGTGAGCAGGGAACTTGAAGGTTATTTAAAAATAAAAGAAATTTTTAAAAAATCCATTATAGAGTCAGGCACAGGGTTTACATTTCTTGATTTCTTGCTTCTGTTGATCTTGTTTCCATTGTAACCAGGGGGATATCTTTAGATTTTGCAGAGGAAATGGTGTCATCAGAGCCAGAAGTCATGTCCAGTAGTGCTGCAGCTCACAGCAATGCCGATGCCCTTTAGTTCAGCACTCGGTGAGCTTTGTTTAGCACCATGGCTGAGCGTGGCCTGTGCAAAAGGCATAGCTGACAGGTTGTGTCCTCCAGGTGTGTGGGGCTGGGTTCTCCTCTGGAAGAGGTTTGAAAGGATATTGGTCACCTCTTAAGGCAGCCACATATGGTAAACACATAATAAATGTTCAGATTTTTCCTGGACTCCTCTAAGTCTCTCCTTTCTGCACTTCTGTTGCTCAGAGGCCAAGATGCTGCCAGCTTCCAAGGCTGTGAAATCCCCAGGACTTTGGTACTCCAGTGGTATTGGAAACCTGGCTTTAAACCCTGAGCTATCCAGTGAGGAAGGATTTACTGCAATGGATGCCTGTAGGGATTCCATCTCTTGGTCTGGGCTGGATCAGGTAACAGCCCAGGAGTGATCCCCAGGTGTTGTGAAGGAGCAAGTTGAGAAGTGTGTTGGTCCAAGAGAGGAGTCTATGAGGCAGAGCTCAACTTGGAGCTCTCTTTCCTCCTCAGAGCTGTGGGACATCCATGCGTGCCCACGCAGACAGGCAGACACGTGTGTGTGGATCCTCGATTGACACCAGTTTGCATGCTGGTGTTATTTCTCGGTAATCTGGTTTCTTAGTAACAGTCCTGAAGTGGAAATTTCAAAACAAAACCAGTGCGTTCAAAAGCAGAAGCTGGTGAGGAGGCTTCTCTTTTATTTTTGCCTTGATTCTGACTTTAAATTCAATGTTCCTCAGCTGAAATGAGTGAGCAAGTCACAAGCAGATGGCAACCCACCACTCTAACCCACGATGAAAGCCCACCAATGTGCATTTTTTTGACCCACTGCCACATAGCTGGATGTTATTCTCTTGAAAAACATTAACTGACCTAATAGCAGTTTAGGTTTCTCTCTATCCCTGGTGTTAATCTCAGGTCACAGGTGATAAAATCATTGGAGAAGAAAACAAATAATCCAACTGATTAGAAACAGGAGCAGCCAGAGTGAGAGACAAAAGTGTTTGTGCCTGGGGAGATACAATGCAGCCATGTGCTTGTTCTTGTCTGTGGTGTTCCTGTGGGCATAGGAACCATGGTGGGCCATTGCTGCCCATGGCTGTGGTAGCCACATCCCCAGGATGGGGCCTGGAGGTGCTCCTGGAGGGCTCCTAGCCTGAATGGAGGCTCTGGAAACTCTGCAGTGTGATGGGAGAGGATCAGAAGTCACCCAAAGGTGCTCAATTTCAGGAGCAGAGGACAGCAGTGACAGCCTTTGGTGCACGAGCAGCACCTGAGGGTGCCCTGGTACAGAGCAAGGAGAGAGGCTTGGCTCTGCATGGGGGTGAGCAGAGGCTGCCCAGACCCATGGCGTGGCCCCAAGGGGTCCTGTGTCTTCCCTGTCTGCTCACTGGGGAGGCAAACAGCTCTTCATCTTCCTCTGGAGTGCTATATGCTGAATGTGAGCATACACAGCTACACGTCGTCTGCAGATAATCCATTTATGGTCCTCCACTCCTTGGGCTGCCCTCAGACCTTCTCATTTTTCTGCTGGCTTTGTGATTTTTCAAGGATGATTGTCCTTGAGAGGAAAGGCATTGCAGGTTTGCTAGGCTTGACATCACTCTCCCTGTTGTCTAAACTTAAAAGCCATAAAATTCACATTGATGAAATTTCACATATGTGAGGCTGAGAGGGTTTTTGATAGAATATCATGGCTGTAGTTTTCTGGCACAGATTATCTGAAAGCGGGAGTGAAGGAACATGGCTGTTATACTCTGGACATTTTGTTCCCTAAATTTAGGTCTCAGAAAATGGAGCACTGGAGCCTCTGTGCCATAGGCTATTGGCAAGAGTTCTGTATGATGGTGTGTATGGATCCAAAATAGGCTCTGCAGGGTTATGACTGACTCTTTTCTGCTCAGATGTAGAGCAGAGAGGTAGGGCAAAGGGAGACAAAGTGTGGGAGATGCTTGGGACAGGCTGATGGGGACCCAGAGCTGCTGGTGCTGGTGTCTGCAGCATGGGTGGGTGTTGGCCAGGACACTCTTCTGAGGGTGTGGAGT
Organism: Ramphastos sulfuratus; assembly: GCA_013399055.1. Taxonomy (NCBI): domain Eukaryota; kingdom Metazoa; phylum Chordata; class Aves; order Piciformes; family Ramphastidae; genus Ramphastos; species Ramphastos sulfuratus. The sequence continues at coordinate 302,090 of WBNM01036417.1, read as the reverse complement.
GAGTTACTAATCTGTGTGAACTCGGGGTAATGCTACTCAAATACCTTTTTTTAATTAGCACAATTGTTTGTGTTAGATGAGTAATCACGGTAAGACTGCAGAGAGGTTGGAATCCAGTTTTGCATATCTATTGCATGAAGAATGGGGTGTTCAGTGCTTCATGCCTCAGCACTGTGCTGTGTCCAGAGAGCACGCTGATGGATGGAGGATGCTCATGCTAATGAGTCAATTACTCTCCATGTGCGAGTGCTTCTTCCCTTAAATGTTCAGAAATCATTCAAAAACATGACAGGAATTACATCAGTTTTGTTTATTAAATTGGATTAAAGCAACTGGATTCCCATGTGGACAGGGGCAATTTGATTTGGTGTTACTTTGCATGTTGTTCCAGTCTCATTGTGCTGGGGATGGTTCAGGAGGTAATTTTCTTTCAAAGGACAGTAAAATGGTAATGATGACATTGTCACATTTCACTGTGCTTCTACACAGTGTCACACTGACCTCATTGCTTATGCTGTTGCTGTGTGGTGTTCAGGAGAGGGCTTTGAGAGGGGAGGTCGGTGTGTGGGCACAGACACACTGATGTTCCTGTGTGATCCACCTGCTGGCCTGGGCTGCTGCTGGAGCCACGGCTTGGTGGGGCTGGGAGGTTTCCTCCCCTTAGGCAGTTTATAATCCGTTTAACATAACACAGTCATTTGTCTTGTTTGCTGACTGCTTAACAGATGGATTTGTGGTGTTTGTAATTACTACATGAACATTAATAAGACATGATATCTTTTATTAATTATCAGTTTTCCAGGTTTGTTTTTCCAAATGACATGAGGTAGATTATATGTAAATATTGGTGGCACACAAATATTGGCTTTGCAGTGCTAGTGCTTTGAGAATTGTGCAAACTTTTAAGGCTCTCCATGGTGTCTTTTTTTATCCTCTCCTCTAAGCTGTACTTCATAATCATTGTCCACAGCACCACTGGGTTTGGGTTTTTTAAAGGCTCAGTGTAAGGAGAGCACAGACCTGGCTGCTGTCCTAAGCCATTCTCTATGTTTATCCTGTCTATGTGTGTTGTTCCATCCTGTTTATATCCCTGCATCATTCTCACATCCCATCGTTCCTCCTGGAGATTTCCAGAAGTGGAAATTGATATAAATGGCTACAAGGACTGATTGCCACACCAGAGAGGACTTCTCCAGCGCTGGGATGTGGCAGTGTCTGGGACCTGCTCCTGTGCAGTGGCTGAGGGGAAGAATGGAAAATTGAGCTCTGTTGTCCTGAGTGGTGGCAAAAGGCTGACAGGGCAGAGCAGGACTTGGCAAGGTTCATCTTCATGGGTGACCCCTCAGTCCCTTGTGCTGGGACCCTGAAAACAGGTTATTTATGTTTTGTGCCAGAGCAGTCGGACACTGAGGCACACACAGGGATGGGCACCCCAGCCAGTCCCAGCCTCGTGTTTCCACGTGCTACCATCTCCCCTGGAGACACCCGAAGGTCCTGTGCAGCAGGGAGTGCAGTTCCAGGAGCCATTAATGGAATCCCAATGTGGAATTGGAGGTGTCTGGAGTGATGAATGCAATGGGATGAGGCAGGAGGGCAGGGCTGTAGCCTCAGCCACCTCATGAGCTCTTATTTGCTGCTCCCAGTTTGTGGTGCTGAGTCATGGGGATGCAGCACTGTGAACTGAATTTAGAGCCTGTGCGCATGGGGAAGGTTGAACTGGGGGAGCACAACACTTCTTGACCCTCAGGTACTGCTCAGGTGCTTCCAACACAGTTTGAGCTGGAAGGTTCCCTTCTCAGGGGCTTTGCTTTGTAAGCTGTTAAGAGTGTGTGACTGTGTGCAGACACAAGCATGATGTGAGCATGGTGCAGGGTCACCTGCTGATGTGCAGCCCCAGGCAGTCATCATCCCTGAGTGCTCCTGTCCTGGCCTCTGGGTTTACAGCTCCTGGACAGGGGCTCAAGGGCAGCCTCCATGTCATGGCTACCATCCTGTGAGGCAAGCAAGCTGTGCCTCTGGGGCATGTGTCTATGCCCCAATGGGGCAGGTGAATCAGAACCTGCTGTGATGACTTCTGGTGATTTTTCGCATACCAAAAATGTTTCATGCTTAAAATATGTCCCGAGTTCACCAGAGCATGCAGGAGGCTGGGCTGGCTTTCCAGCTGGCTTTCAGGCTCAGCTCATTGCAGTGCACTGCCAACAGACTGTGTCCTGCTGCCAGGACAGCTGGGAGCCAACATGGTTATCAGGTGCCAGCCCTTCACCCACGGGCGGTGTTGCTTTGTGAAGTACCACCAAAAATTCACAAACCCCTGTGAATGTTGAGGCAGTCGACAAGCAGATTACCACTTACAGGTAGTGCTTTCAGCGTTGCAGCCAACAACTGCTTTCTTTGTCCTTACCCAGCTCTGTGTCTCTCTGTGTTGAGACTCTGCCCATCCTTCCAATGGCTGTGAAGCTTCAGCTGATAGCAGTACAGGTCCCAAAGGCTGCTTCACCAGACATGCAGCTTCCTTTGCTTTGGGGAATTAATCCTCTGGCTGATCAGCCTCTGTGTTTTGCATCTTACAAGCTGCATCTGGGTGTTCTCCTTCTGCTGCCTGCTGACACTTGAGGACAAACAGAATGGTTTTGATGCCAGCACCAAGCTCACAATGCTGTGAAATGTGCTGTGCTTATGTTGCAAGATGTGGACAGGCCCAGTTTACCATGTTTTCATTAGTTGTTGATGTAGTCCATGTTCACATTAAGTGAAGGCAGTGCAGGAACTGCAGCTCAGGATACAGGATTCAAAGTGACCTAGATGTGTTGGTGTCTCAGGTTGGCATACATCCTTTCAAATCAAGTCCACCTTTGGGACTACACAGAATTTGTGTATTTAATAGTAATTGAACAGAACTAAGCAAGCCTTTCTGCCAAATCTCCCCTCACCTCAGGGTGTGTGGGGTGTGTCTGAGGGCTCAGCAAATACACATGACATCACAAGCAGCTTTTATCTACACTCAAACTGATCTCGGTTTCCCCATTTGTCACGTCTGGTCCTGCAACTGATGGGTGAACAGTGTGCAGACTTTTGGTCCTTTAAGAGCTTTCCAAAGATTTAGGAGTTGGGATTTTGTTACTTCTGTGATGGGTGATTGTCATCTTGGCTCCATGGAATTGCTTTTTGCCTGAAGATTTTTGGGCAAGGGAGTGGCGAATGAAGCGGCTTGTAGAAGACAGCTCCCACCCATGTTCTTGCCAGTAGTTCTTGGTCCCTGGAGCCCCACGGGGATAAGACCTGTGTGTGGTGAGCAGCTGGTGTCAGGGGTGTGCATGGCTGGGCTGTACAGCCAGCAGAAGATGAGCAGAGCTTTACACTCACTGTCTGTTCTTCTCATATGTGTGTGGGTTCATGTTCCCTTCAGGAAACAGCTTCTAAAGCAAACGTAGTGGTCTATGTGGTTGGAAGTGGATTTAAAATGTAACAAATTACTTTAGGAAATGGAAGATGTGATTTACACACCATTGTAAAGGTGGTGCCCTGGCAGCTTGCAAAGAGCCTCACCGAGTGCTGTTTAATAAGGATACTTTGGGAGAGCTGGCTGAGGATTCCCCCATCAAGCAATTTTCTTCAGAGAAGGGAGCAAAGTTTCTCTGCTGACAGGATAATGAACTCTTGTGCTGCAGCATCTTTGGGCTGCCCATCCAGGTGGAGGAGCCAAGCTTGCAGTTTCCGTGGAAGGACATTGAAGTTCTGACCTGTGCTTCACAGAAGTGGACTTTAGGCCTCCTGTTGCTGAGGAGGCAGTGAAATACCTGGTGAGGGCTGAGAGAGGAAGCCCAGAGGCTAAAATAGGCTTATGGTGTTGAGAAGTCATTATCCAGTTAGGTGCCTGAGTCTGGACTGCCATGGCAAGATGAGGGGTATGTGCTCCTGAGGAGCCCTGCAGAGCTCACCTTCTTCATTCCCTGCTGAGGCATTGGCAGCTGTCTTAAGAAATGGGGTGCAGAAGCGTTGCAAGGAGGTACCAGTGCTTTGGAGCACCCACTGGTGTGCTGGCAGGTGTGGCAAGGGTTCTTGCTCCCAAGGTTGACATTTGGCCACTCTGGGAATCTTCAGGGCAAGGATGAACAGGGCTTGAGCATCTCCATGGAGGCATGGGCAGAGGTAGCAGGTCTAGCTCACATGCTCAGGGAGCAGCCGATCACTGGAGTTTTGGGGTCAGGAAGGAATTTTTTCCCCTGGGGCAGATTGGCACTGGTCCCTGGGGGTTTTTTGCCTTCCTCTGCAGCATTGAGCATGACCACTTGCAAAGGCTCCTCTGGTCTCTTTTGGCTGGGTTATTGCCTTGTGCTCATGCCACAGGAAGATGTGCCCTGCAGCTAGGGAAGGAAGCCTTTTTCCCCCCCATGGTGGGCTATTAAGTGTCTCCGGGGGTTTTTTGCCTTCCTGTGTTGTACTGACAACTCTCTCTAAAGGTGGCCTTCAGACCATCCATTCAGACACCTCCAAGGCTTCAGTAAGGTCCTGGGTCTCTTGGATTCTTTTGCTAAGGGCTGGCTTGCAGCAGGAGAGAGCTCTGCTCTTGTCTTGCCTATGTCCTCTGTTACTGCTTATATCACCACTGGCAAGGAAACAGGTTTAAAAAGTAACATAACATAAAATAAACTTTTTCAACTTCTGTTTCTTCTGATTTGTGTCCTTGAAGTGTTTTTGGAGCTTGATATCCTCTGAAATTGCAGGCCAATAGCAAGGTCACTGTTCTTAAACTCATGGAGGAAGCCTCCACTGCAGCTGTGGGGAGGAGGTTTTTTTCCCATGATGGGCTAATATCTGTCCCCAGGGTATTTTTGCCCTCCTCTGTAGCACTGGTCATGGTCCCTTGGCAGGCCTTTTTCTGGGCTTTTCTAGCCAGGTGCCTGCTGCTCATGCTCCATGAAGGTGGCCCTCATGTCTTTGGGGAAGTACTCCTAGACTCTGGACAGGGAAGTTTTCTTGGGTTTTGTGAGAGTTGCTTCTTTTCCTCTGTAGCACTGAGCACAGCTCCTTGTCAGGACTTCTCTGGGCCCTGTTTGCTCATTTCTTGTTGCTGCTCTGGCACCTCCTTTCCTTGCTTGAGAGAGAAGAGGAGGGGAGAGGAGATAGGAGAGAAGAAGAGTGCTACCAGTCCTTTGGAGCACCCACTGGTGTGCTTGCAGGCACTGCAGGGATTCCTGCCCCCAAGGTTGATCAGACTGGGGGCATTTGGCCACTCTGGGAGGCCCCTCAGATGGCACCAGATCCCTAGAAGAGGTGGAGATGACTCCTGCCATCATTTCTGAGGAACATAAATGAAATGCCTGCATGTGTCAGTGGGCGCGGGGTATGTAGGCAGCAGCTTTGCTGCCCCCAGAGCCTGCCCTGGCTCCTAGAGAGGCCCTGCACACACTGTGGCTATGCTCAGAACCTTTCTGTGCTCTGAGCACCCAGCTTCCAACTCATTCCCACCTAATGCAGACCACTTTGGGAGGTGTGTCTTGGTATGAACTAGTACAATTAGCATGTGATTGTCTTCACCAACTCAATGTAAGCCAACAGGGGAATCCAAGATACAAACTGTTGACTTTATTTTTCCATTCTGTGTTCACTAAATTTAGTTATTGAGCCATAGACATCCTGAAATGGTTCTCTCATAAACAATGCTCCACTGTCATCATTGTCCCTTGTATCGCATTTCTCTGCAGCAGACATTGAGCACTTAAGGGCAAGAAGCCAGTATTTGTGTGTTGCATGGTGCTGTGTGCTCTATATATAGAGCTGCAGTCCCCAGGAGACCTGTGCTGGCTTTCACGCTGGTGTTTCATGACTGGATGCCCAGCCAGCACCAGGCAAGCTTTGGCTTTCCACTGTTAACTTTGGTGGAGTTTGTTACTCCATTAAAACCCAAAGGGACAAACAGGACCTCAGTGCTGACAGAAGATCTCACCTCCAGCTCTGCTCAGAGTAGCTGTTTTAAAGCAAAAACTTTTTCCTTAGCATAGACTGGTACTCAACTGGTTCAGATGCACTGGTGCTGTTACATGTGGCCTTAATCCTCAGAAGTGGCAAATCCTATTTACTGTGTTAAGTATTTAAGCTAATTATATCTCTGATGTGAAGAACATGTGACAAACACTTCACCCCGTTGTCTTGAAAGGACACTCAAGTCTCAGACCTTTATGACATATTCTGTGCCTCATTCCATGTTTGGGACATTGTACATGTTCTGCAGTGGATTTAGAAATAATAGACTTTGTAATAACATAGATAAAATGAGTTTGTTATGGCTGCATCATCTTCAGAGTAAAGGAAGAAGTAACTCCCCACACTTCCCTCCTGGAAGTGCTGTGTTCACCACAGTTGCACGGTGAGGGCATTGGCTGTGCTGTCAGAGTGACTTGGGAAACAGAAAGATGTCCTGACTTTAGAGAAGCTGCTATTTCCAGATAGTTCTGCTGCCATTAGAGATGAGTTTGATGTGGTGCATCCAGAGCTCATGGTAACACAACCTGTCCACGCTGCACATGCAGCGTGTGGATGGTTACCCACAGACACCCTGGCTTGTGCAAAATTGGACACACACTGCCTGTGCAAAAATGTGTGTGATTTGCACTGACAGACATGTCCCCTGGCTCCGTTGTAGCTGTTTGGGTACAGTGAGGGGAGAGCAAAGTGCTGGCTCAGAAGAACCTGGGTGAGGAGCATTGGCTGGGGCTGCTTGAAGAAAGGGCAGAAGTGGTGAATGGGCAGAGGGAGGCTGTTTTCAGAGTCTGGAATGAACTGTTAGTGGGGAAAGGGTGAAAACATGGAAATTCCTGCTGAAGTAGCACTGAACGGGTCAGTGACATTTGTGATGGAAGAGAAGGCACTTAGGGAGCAGGTGTTCCCCGAGCCAGGCTGGGCGTGTGGCCGCACTCGTTACTGGTGCACTGTTAATCGTGTACAGCTTGTACCAGTACCAGGAGCAGCACGTCACAGGGGTGAAGGCCAAGTAGATCCATTTATCATCTGACCTTTGGGAGGCAGAAATCTTTGCCTGCTCTGCATTCAATGAACTGATTCTTCCCTTTTCTGCCCTGAGGTCCTGACCCTTGCTCTCTGTCATTTGTGAACAAGAGGACTGCAGTCTGCCTGCTGCCCATGACCTGGTGTCCGAGTTCTTTTGATCTTGGTCTTCCTGCAGTCTTGCTAATTAAGGTTCATGTGATTGGGACTTCTTTCTAGACATGGTTTACAGCCTACCCAGCTTGCTTATGTGACTCGTAGGTGAAGATCTGAGGAGCAAACTGACTTAATATAGTGGAGTCTGAGTTGACTCTTCTGGTGTGCTGTAGAGAAACCCAAGGGCATAGTTTCAGAGCATGACTGGGGGATGTGCAGGAAGCTCAGAAGCCTGGTAATGTTCAGTAGGATTCACAGATGTTTTCTGGTGACCATGCAGCAGCCCAGCCCGCAGGTGAAGAAGATAGCCCTGCACAGGCCTTCAGCAGGAGGATGTTCAGCTGTGCTATGGCCCCCTCAGTGGCTGAATGGGAATGGTCTTTGCTGGCCATCACAAGCTGGTGTGCTTCCTAAGTCTTTCCTGGGCTCCACAGCTGTGCACAGGCAATGCTGATTCCTCAGGCTGTTCAGCTCTTCTGCAGAGATATTCACCCACTGTGAGGGGCTGGAATGCTGGTAGTCCTCTGGAAAGAAAGGTCCTTGCCCTGCTGTCTGCATCTCTGGTTCTGCATTGAACCACTGGACCAGGTACTGCTTTGAGAAAGCTTCAGAGTGTTGGGCAGTGTGGTGGGGACAAGCACAGGGATCAGCAAAGGGACTGCCCCTTTCCCTTTGGGTCATCCCTTAAATAAGGACCAGCCACCAGCCCTACTGGCTGACACTGATTGCATGTGGGGTAATAGGACTGTAATTACCCTATTTGTGCTGCTTAATTAGCTGCTCATATTGGAAGTGCTCTGTCTACTGGAATGTACAAGCTGAGGGGTGTGGAGCACATTCATAAATGCACTGAGAACTGAACATGAGAGAAATGGTGAAAGGGCTTTAGCTGCTCTCCTTACTCAGAATATCAATTTTGTGACAGAACTTTCAGCCAGATCAAAGCTTGGACCTGAGCACCAGTTTGAGCTAGATTGGGGCAGGGATCCTGCCTGCATGGGCTGCCAGCAGGGCTGCTGCCACAGGCGGTACCCCTTGGCAGTGGCACCGTGCCAGCCGTGAGCTCATCAACAGACATAATTCCCACAAGTTTAACAGAAATTCTGTTATCTAATAATATACTTAACAGTTAAAAACATCATGAGGCTAGTGCTGTAACCCAGAGTGAATGATTGGAGAAAGGTTTTGCTGAGCATAAAATTGGGGGTTTGACTCAATTTTTCCTGACACACTGCTTCAGCCCCACGGAAACCTGTGCATGGGAGCTCTCCAGACTCTGGTAACTGAAGCAAAAATCAGTGGAGTGTAAAGTGTTCCAGCTCTTTGGGAGATGTCAGACCCTGTAACAGGGTGGGCACAGGGGGTTTGGAGAAGTGTGGCAGTTACAAGCTGATCTTTGGTGAATTTAATCTGCAAATGGATCCCTGTGCAGGACAGTGAATGTGTTCAGTTATTGCACCTGGGCTTTAAAGAGCTGAGGATAAATGGATTTCCTGATGCAGCCCCTATGTGCTATGCATGACAAACAGGTGGCTGCTGGATGTGTGGCAGTGACATGGGGTGCAGGGAAACTTTGCAGGACTTGCGTATGCATAGTTTTAATTCTTGCACAATAGAATAATTTTTCTGGTTAATAATGAAGGAAGGGCTTGGCAGGTGTTGGAATGGAAACACAGTGGAGATAGAGCCTGCTGAGAAGGGGAAGGGGCTTCTGGTTTGTGTTTGTGCTTCTTAAATGACATTGCTCAGCGTTGCAGAGACTCGTGGGTCAGCTGGGTATCGCCTTGTGACCAGGGCATGACCCCTGAGGTCTGAGGTATGGTAGTGTTGGCTCATCAAAACTCTGCCTTTATTTTACTTTTCTGGAGTGGCAGTTGTTTGAGCTCCATGCTCCTGTGTCTCACACAGCTACACAGCTGCACACCGGCAGGTAGAGGTGATCCCATTTCTGGGTATAGTGAGGTTTGGGTTGGTTTTAACCTTTTTTTTCTGTGGGAAGTCTGTTCCCTTCCTGTCCTTGTGGAGACCACAAGCACCGAGGTGTCAGTTCCCTGCCCAGAGTCAGCAGCAGTTTTGTATTTTGTGGTGCTGTGTGTGGTTCTGTTCCCTGTAGCATGCACTAGGAGCCACCAGCCACAGGAAGGTGTTTTTCAAACCATGATGTCACTGCCGTGACTCCATCTGTCCTGCAAGAGAGCTTTGGTGAATGCATGTCTGCCATGGCATCATGGCCAGGTCCTGTGTCATGTCACAGCAGGCAAAGTCAGACCAACCTGTGGGTCTTGGCCACCTCATCCAGAGCAGCATCAGCCACCACCACAATATGTTTGGCTGCTGTCCAGATATGCTTGATGATTGCAGTGAGAAACTCATCTTCCAGTGATGGCTCTGGGCATGGAGCCTCCAGGCTCATGCTTGGCTGGTGAGTGCTTCTGGCTTGTCACATCAGTGGTACCCACAGCAGTGAATGGCCCATGGAGTGATGTGGTTGACTGACAAATCTCTGAAGGTATAGACACACATGAGTAATGCCAGAGCTCTTCAAGGTGGTTTTACACCACTTCATGTCAGCCCCTACATGACAGCATGTCAGCAAGTGTGTTGGGCAGGCTGGCAGCTCCTACCCTGGGACATCACCTTTCCTCAGCAGGTCACACCATAGGGTACAAAGAGCTTTTCCTGTCTCCTGCTTCTTGTCTGAGAGGATCCACATGAAGAGCTTTTCCTGTCTCTTACTTCTTGTCTGAGAGGATCTCCAGAAGGCATGTGGTAGTGTGATGGTGCTGTGGAGTGATGATGAGGTGCTGTGGAGCACCCAGTTCACAAGCTGTGCATACTGATTGTACTGGAGTCCCTGAGCCTCCTCAGAGGTTCTTCCCCTGCAGTAGCAGCTCCCAGGCAGTCAGTGTGATCTCCACAGAACCTTAACGTAGGCTATAAAATCTTGCAGCCTCCCAATGGGATTCTAATTGTGACTACAGTTAGGAGAAGAATTGCAGCTGCAGCACAGCACTGTCACCGCTGCAGTCTAGCACTGCTGTCTGCTTCACCTGCATCCTTTGGTCCCCCACGGGTGCCAGTAACAGTAATGTAACCTATTGATGAGGCACTGGGCTGTCGGGACATGTGGTCCCCCTTTAGAGCAGCGGTGTGCAGCCGGGATGGGAGCTTCCCTGGGACAAGAACATCTCCGGAACAGGACCATTCCCCGGGGCAAGGGCAGAGGCAGCGCTGCGCCCCGCCCGTCCGGGATGTGCCGAGCACGACGGGACGGGTGGAGTGCGGCGCTGCACCGGGCCGAGCCCGTGCTATACCGAGCCAGGCCGAGCCGAGGCCAGCCGTGCCGTGCCGAGCCGAGCCGTGCGGTGCCGTATGGGAGGAGCCAACGGGTTCCGCCGCCCCTGCGCCCCCCCCCACCGCCGCATTTCGCGGCCGGCCGCCGGAGCAGGGCGCGGGGGGGGATGATGGATCCGCGGCTGCGGCTGCTGACGCCCCGCGCCCGCCAGCCCGCCGTCAATGGAGGAGGACGTTGAGAGCCGCAAGATCAGCGGCAGCTTCCTGCGGGACCACAGCTATGCCACGGAAGGTGAGTGGCGGCCGCCGCGGGGGTAAACAGCTGCCCGCCCGTAGCAGGTTGGGGACGCCCCGCGCCCGTCCCCGGTTCCCCCCATATTCGCCCCGTCCCTCTCTAGCTGCTTTCCCCGCGCCCCTGGCCGCGCTGGCAGGGCTGCTGCTGGCGCCGGGGCCGGGCGTTGCTCCCCGCTGGGCCGAGCCGGGCAGCCCCGCGGCGGCGTGGCCCGGGTGCGGCGTGGGGTTCCCGGGGGTCCGTGCGAGCTGCGCCGTGCGGCGGACCCGCTCCGGTGACTCAGCAGCGCCGGTGCCGCTGGGTCCCTCCCGCCGGGGCGGGAGCCGATCTTACGGGGCTCCGGGACTCCCGCACCGCTCAGCCGGGCTGACGCTACTGGGGCCGCGGACGGTGCCAAACCGGAGAACCTGGACCCTCCCGCCCGGAGCCTCTTGCCTTCGCTCGGGAGCTGGAGTGAGCCGAGGCTAAGGCCCCCCAGCCTGGCCAGTTCCCCTGATCCCGGTCGCCGAGGCGGGAGCGAGGCGAGCCTGGGACCCTCTGCAGCCCCTTCCCCGGCGGAACGGGGGCAGTGCCCTTCCAGGGCCGGACATTGCTGGTGGCCGCTGGGCTCACTGGAGCGGGAAGCTGCGTTCATGGCCTCGGCGGGCAGCCCGTGTCCGGGGCTGTGTTGGCATCGGGAGGAAACGGGCGGCTACCGCTGGCACCTCCGTTACGGGCATCATCGAACAGCTGTCTCGGGACCGGTTTTCGGGCAAAGCTTCTGCAGGGAGCGACGCCTGTGCGGAGCCGCGCGTTGCAGGGGCGAGGAGATGCCAGGGCTGTGGCCATGGGCAGTGGCACAGCCCGGCCGAGCCGCGGGAGCAGCCCAGCCCGGTTTCCCGTGATGGCTCGGGAGCAGCCGATGTGGCCATGTTCGGCTCATCGCGAAGGGAGCTGCAGCCTGCACATGACGCTGCAGCCTGCCACAAAGAGACGGGCTCCACAGCCGGGTGGGGACGGAGGGGACCAAGCTACTGCCAGCTGAGGAGCTGGTGACTTACAGCAGCTCCACCACAACCTGCTTCTGCTTCCTGCCTTCAGGAGGGAAATGCAGCTGCTGTGAGGCAAAATCAAACACCACTCCCATCCCTCTCGGCAGCACTGACCCCTTGCGTGGAACTTCAAAACCAGGCTCCACACCAGAGAGTCTGAACAGATTTATTAATAGCTTAATTAGTCGCTGAAGAGGCTTTCCCTTACTGTCTTATCTTCCTAAGGCTCTAGAGGAAGCCAGCGCAGACCAGGCTTTGGGAATTGTATGACTCTGGCACATAGCTAAAGGAGGATTTATCTTGGCTTAATATAGTAATGGAAAGCTTTGAATACCTGGTGAGCCACAGAAAATGAATCTCTGTGAGTTCCTATTGCTGGTGTGTAGCTGAAATGTAAGGGCTGGTGTTGACAGCCCCCAGGGGCAGAGAGGTGACATCATGGGACCGGTGGCAGGTGGACAGGGAGGCCACACTGGCTTTCTCCCTACCCATTTGCCAGAGGTGTTTGTGAGAGGGATAGCAGAAGCTGATGCCTCAGAAGGGCAGTGTGGGAAGGATGGGGCTGAGCTCCTGGGCTTCCCAGGTAGCTGGCTCACATCACCTGCTGCTCTGCTCCATGGAAGGATGACTTTGCTGTTGCTGCATCAGAAAAGGGAGCTGCAGTAGCCAGCAAATGGGAAATGGGCCTGCAGCTGCCCTGTTGTGACTTGCTGGAAACCTGGTTCTTCTGGTCAGAAGGATGGAGGGTTGAGATGAGTCTGAAGTGATTTCAGCCCGTAGCACCAGGAGGGCTGGGGATTTTGCAGCCCAAGGTTTCAGTCATAGCATCCAGCCTGTCTAGTAATCCATAGTGAACTTCCCCAAGTTGTATGTTGGCATTTTCAGAGTAATTTTGTGTGTTATACTAGAAACCTGCAGCAAACCTCCCTGTAGAACTGACACATCCACAAGTGTTTGTACAGTGGTGGTCCTGTTGCTGTGGTGGGGCTGGAGGAGGTACCTGAGAGTGTTTCATGACTCCCTGTGTGCTGAGAGCTCCTCCTCCTCTCGTGGTGTTTAAGACTTCTGTTTCTTCATGTGGTTGTTCTGCTGGAGGAAGACTGAACACACTTTGAAATGGTAGATCTTGCTAGGGTGGGAAAAAAATAAAGTTTTAAATTTTTTCTACACATGAAAGTAGCATGTGCCTAAACTGATGTGGTTTGCAACCCATCTTCTGCTTAAAACGAAAGTCATTCTAGGTCCTGTTCAAGAGGTGAAGACTGGCTTTGGAAGTGGAAGTGTCTCTGGGATGTCAACAGAGGGAACAAATGGGGTTATGTAATTTGGTTTAGTGAAGTTGTTGTCACTTAAGTAGGTCTGATATTTTCATGCAAATGTGGGGCGAGGGTGGCATTTCAGGAGCACACAGCTGAATGCCTCCTCTGGTGTGGTAGTGCTCAGAATACTGCCAATGGAGGAAGCACAGTCCCTGTGCTCTCTGCGCTTGGGCTGCCAGGGAACCTTGAGCCGCTGAGATGTGATGCACATCGTGGGGCTGCTGTCGCGGAAGGAGCCAGGTGAGCTGGTTCCAGCGTGGTACCAGCAAAGTTGTGGCTCAGAGCTCATGGTGCTGCCCTGGAACAGCAGATCTCACACATGAAGGATGTTCAGAGAATATGCTTGGTTTGTTCTGCTGCATAAATCCATCCTCATTCGCTGTTCTGCTGAGCGCCCAGCCAAAAGTAGGACAAATTGAGACTATTTGCATACAAAACAACCCATTTGAGTAGCTTCCACTTTTAGACTTGCTTGCTAGAGATGTTGAAGGGCTCTTCACCCACCCACCCCTGCCCAGCACTGGCCCATTTCCAGTAGCTTGACCCAAAATGCTCATGTCCTGAAATCTTCGAGCTGTGAGTGTAGCATTGCTGTCCACCTGGCAAGTCTCCAAATTTTTTGGTGTCTTGTAGTTGGATAAATGCTATCAAATAAAGGAGGAATGTTGTGAACGCCCCTTGCTGTGCGCTCTGCCCTGATGAGAGTGACAGTGGTGATCAAGGCCCTGTGCTCAGCAGGTTCAGGTGGGACAAGAGTTGTGGCACTTGGGCTCAGTCTGGGAGGGCACCACCTGAGGAATGAGAGTGTTCAATCTCTGTAAACATCCACCCAGTTGCAGGGCAGGGTCTTTGGTGGAGGATGGATGTTAGCCTGGGGGAGGTGGGTCTGATGGCAGGGCTGGTTTGGGGCTGGGCTGGGCTGGCACCACCCAGGAGCATGACCAGGAGCATAACCTCTGTGCACATCTCCCTTCAGGCTGCTCTCTACCCCATTCTGATGCTGTGGGATGTCCTGGGCTCTCTGTGGAGAGCCTGCAAGGTTTGACCCATGGTATCCATGATTAGATGCCCCTTCTGCATGACTCGGTATAGCCAACAGAAAGATCTTTTGGAGTGTGACTGCTCTGTGTCCCAGGCACTGTGGACCTGCTCCAAGGGAGGGCCCCAGGAATCTCTGAGTAAGATGTGTGTTTTGGGGTGTGCACTTCATCTGTAGTCTGGTGCAAATACCTCAGCTGCAGGTGGTACAGGTTTGGGTGCTGCCCTGGCACATGTGGTTCCCATCAGTGCGCTGGAAGGAGGAGTGGTGGTCTCACCTAGTGCTGCCAGGGGGAGGTGGCCCATGGGAGGACCTTGGGAGGAGTCTCATCTCATGGCAGTGGTGTGAGGACAGCTGTGTCCTAATGCCATCCTTACCTCCCACAGAGGAATATCCCTGTCTTCTGACAGCTCTGCCAAGGAAGTATCTCCTGCGTGGACACAAGCACAGCTGTGCCAGGGCTGTATGGCCTTGGGGACATGACATACCCACTGGATGGGAAGGCCATGACACCCCATGGCTGCTCCTTGCACCCCTTCTGCCAGGGCTCTGGCTGATGCCCCAGCCAATCCTTAATCTCCTTGAGGAGCATTTCCCAAACTGACTAGATTTTGCTGTTGATAAATCCATCACTAAGCCTTCATTTCCTTTTCCTGCTTTAATCCTGTTACTTCCAGCTGTAACCTCCTCAGTTCTCTCAGTCATTCCCATCCTGCCTTATCCCTACCTTGCCATTGTGCTGTGGGAAGGAGCCCTGATGCTGATCCCCTTCCACTGTGATGCCAGGGATGTGGCTATGCCAGTACTCCCACCAGCTCAAAAGGACTTTTGGGTACCCAGAGTTGTCAGATGCGTCACAGCCTCCACTTACGGCAGAGGATGGATTCAGGCCCTTTTGTTCTGTTCTGGAAGAGAGAAGCATTCCATGCCTTTACAACCTGACCAGTTGCTCACAAGTTTCCTCGTTAGCTGATTGTGTGCCCATTCCAGGGGTTTTCCACTCTTTACCTCCCCATGTCCACCCCAGGGATTGGAACTGGGCTGAGGGTCCCTGCAGCCTTTCCCAGCTGTCCCTGGGGAGCACATTCCTGGCTCATGCTTATCCTCATGGGATGAGCTGCAGAAGCAGCCTGTGGTCGTGTTAGACCCATAGTGTCTCTGCTGGGACCCTAAAAGCTTCTCCTCTTTGCTGGGCAGTTTGCAGAGAGCTCTGTGGCAGCCGTGGTGGCATTTGGAGGACCTACATTATAGTCCCCAGCTCAGCACCGGACGAGGCGTTTGCCCATCACTGGCTCAGGGCAGAGCTGTGGAGTGCTTGTGGCAGAAGGAAGTGAGATGTTGTTTGGGCATCGGCTGGGTTGGGCTTTTGTTAATCCTGGAACCTCCTCGAAGTTGTTGTTTTATCACATAAGCACTTTGATTACGAAACACAATCTGTCCATTATGCTTTGATGTATGTATGTGTCCTGTGCTTAGTCCTCCCTTCCTCTCCCTGAGCTTGGGCTCCAGCCGGGTGGGAAGGACCCACGGACACAGCTCCTTCTCTCTAATCCGGGGCTCACTGGGAGGAGAGCGGTGACTCGGCCCCGGCAGTGCCCTGCGTCAAAGCCGACTTGGGGATACTTTAATCCAGAGATTAATGAGAGAATAGCTGTGCCTAGGGAGTCTGTAATCCTGGGATTACTGAGGGGCTGGGAGCAGGCAATGATGTGGCTAGGACCTGCCATAGACGGGTTCGAGAGCCTCTGGTCACTGGTGATGGCATCTGTGGGGCTCACACTGTCTGGAGGGGATGGGGCTCAGCATGTTCGCCTTCCAATCTTTGTGCAAGGACCAGGTCAGGACCTACTTCCTCTCTGGTAGTGGGGAAAGCTGGGTCACTCCCAGCAGGCATGGACAGCAGTGTGGAGTGGCCTGGCCCTAAACCTCAGCACATCCCTGGTCCCTGTTGCTGTAGGGGCCCCTCTGCTCTGGGGGCAACAGCATCAGGTCTTTCCTGAACATGCTGTGAGTGCTCACATGGCAAGCCCAGAGGTGGTGGCACTGGAAACTTGGTCCTCAGGTTTCCACGTGGGACTGTTACACTTGGTCAGATGGGGACACCCCAGGGGCTTTCCCCATGCCTTTCCTGTCCTGTTCCCTCTGTGCTTCTCTCCATTTCATGCTTTGCACATCCATGTTCCTGAGGCAGCTCCTGTGTGATGTCCAGGCTCTGTAGAGTGCTGGTGTCTCATCACAGGACTCCTTGGACACTTGAGGTGTTCTTTCCAGGCTAGAATGACAATGTAGTAGTGGTGCTGTGGGGTGTGAGAAGGTTGGCAGGTGATACAAAGTGTTTTGTACTCCTGCCCTGTCTTGAAGGCATTGGCATGTGCATGAGGCAGTGTTGTGACAGAGGCACCAGCAGTGCCAGGGGAAACCTGTGAAGGCCCAGTGGGGCTGCAGTCATATGAAGGGAAGCGTACCTGGAAAACGTTCCCATGGGATAGTCAACCCTCTTTCAGCATCTGCAAGAGATTGGGCATAGTCATGGAAGCTGCCAAGATTCACTAAACACATGGCTCTGGAGGCCCCTGAACTGCACCTTTTTAAAAGGTGGAAGAGAATGTGAATGGAAACACCTTATGTGGTTGTCCCATATGTGTGTATCTCCTGCTGTCTGCTGGAGGTGGGGCACTGAGATGGATATGCTTTTGGTTTGACCCAGTATGGCCTTGCTCCTGGACAGGGTTCTTGTGTAAGCAAGAGTCCACAGCTCTCTGCCAAACCCCCAAAAATCTGGTGAAGTCCTGTGACTGGAAGGTCAGGAGGTCTGCCATGGCACCCATGTTATCATCAGCCACCTGAAACTGTGGGAACTAGAGCAGAGGTGTGCCCCTGGCACAGGGCTGAGTGGTGTTCATCTGTGGTAATAGAGGTTTGTGAAAGAGATCCTTTGAGAAGATAAGTTCTAGCTCCTGGGTCACTGGTGTGGGCTGGTGGCCCCTGTAACCACTGCAAGACGTGCGTGCTGGCTGGCACAGGGGTGAGGTGCATTGGTGGGCAGAGTGCTAGCCTAACAGGTTAAAAATAGCAGCTGCTCCCACCCTGCTCCTCCCCATCTTGGCTGCTACGGGGAGGTGGAAGTGCCAAGGCCAATGTGCTGAGCAGGCACCTGGCTGCAGTCAGGGCTGTACAGAGCTTGCACACTGCAGGGAGCACTGAGCAGTGCCACACAGCTGCTGGCTGCTGCAGATCTGGAGTGGGGATCTGGGATGCTCAAAACCCTCTGACTTCTCCTCTCAGCATCAGTGTGGTTCTGCTGTGACTGCCAGGCATCCAGCAGCCTTCTGCAGTGCACCTGAATCCTTCCAAAGTCCCTGTGATTCGAGGAACTGTCAAATGCCCTGTCCTGAAGCTGTGCAGCTGGGGCAGAGCAAACCTGGGACTGACCTGGGCATGCTGTGCCTGGCCCCAGCACTCCTGGACAGGGTGAGGTGCCACTGTGGCTGTCCTGCCCCTGCACCCAGGTGCCAGAGACACTGAGCATGTTGTTCATAGCTTGTCAGAAGTGCCAAGCACAGCTGGTGTCTACAGCCTGGAAAAGAGGAGCCTTAGGGGAGACCTTATTGCTACCTGAAAGAAGGTTGTAGCCAGGCAGGGGTTGGTCTCTTCACCCAGGCACTCAGTGACAGAACAAGAGGACACAGTCTCAAACTGTGCCAGGGTAGGTTAGGAAGAAGTTCTACACGGAAAGAGTGATTGGCATTGGAATGGACTGCCCGGGGAGCTGGTGGAGTCACAATCCTTGGAGGTGTTTAAGAGAAGGCATGGATGAGGCACTTAGTGCCATGGTTGAGTTAATTAGAAGGGTTAGGTGATAGGTTGGACTCGATGATCCTAGAGGTCTTTTACAACCTGGTTAATTCTGTGATTCTGTGAAAAGCGTAGCTGAGCCACTGCAGTCAACGTCCCCACTCAGAGCTCTTCTTCCAGCACCCTGCTTGTCTTTCACCTGATGGATTGTGAGCCTGACTTCTGGAGGGGCTTTGATTGAGCAGTTTTGTTCTTCTGCAGCAGTTGCCTTCACGAGTGGAGCAGGGAGTGGTGCTGCTCCTCTTGTGCTGTGCCCTTTGAATCCCATTGGACTAGTGGGACCTTGTGTGGCGTGGCATGGCGTGGCATGCAGGGAGTCCTGGGTGCTGTTGTTGTCTTGGACATCACCATGTTATTCCCTGTCAGGTTTGCAGTGGCATTCAGCAGTTGCCTGAGCTGGGTGATGGTTCATATTGCCCTTCACAGTTCAGACAGCTCCTGACCTGAGCGAGCTGCAGCCCCTCTGCCAAGAGCAGCATGGATGAGTGCAGCACAGTGCCAGGCAGGTGGCACAGGTTGGAGTAACACCCTGCGGGAGAGCTTTGTGGTTTTGGTGAGGCTTTTGTACAGCCTGGGTGTTTCTCATGAGCAATGCAGGCTTTGCTCTTCCCCTCCGTCAAGTTCAGGTTTCTCCTTGACTTGTTGGGTTTCTGAATCCCTGCCTGTCCCTGCCCACACTGCCTGTCCCTGCCTGTCGCTACTCACACTGCCTCTCCCTGCTTGTGCTTCCTGTCCCCACTCATGCTCTTTGTCTTTGCCAGTCCCTGCTCTTGCTGCCTGTCCCTGCTTGTGCTGGTGGGTTCCCTGGGATGTTACCTGCTCCTCATCTCAGGAATGGAGGCTCTGCCAAATTCTAAGAGGAGCTGCTTGGCCCTTGCCTGGAGCCCACATGGGCATCTGGGAAGGAAACCCCAAAGCAACCACCACTCCTTGGTGTTATACCCACTCTGGGTCAATTTGAGACCCCTCAAACAGTGCTTGGTTGGGGACTTTAGAGGTGGAGCAGCTGTGGAGCAGGAATACACCTGCTGTGAGCGGCTCATGATGCTTCTTCTGCCTTTCAGTGTGCAGTGAACATAAGTGACAGTCACTGGGAGGGACAATGGGACTGTAACCCTCTGGCTATAGCCCTTCCTGGCACAGCAGGGCCTGACACATGGCTGTGTGATCTGTGTGAGTTTTCTGTTTCTCTGGATTTAACTGCTCAAGCCTCCTGCATATGCCCTCACTGCAGCTTCACTCTGTTTTGGGGCCAGCTTGCCAGGCTGGGGTAGATCTTTGAGGTGTGATGTGTGCCTTGGAAAGGAAGATGCCAGAGGGGCTAGAAGCTGTTGAGGGGCTGCAGGAGTCTGGTCAGCAGGGTCTGAAATAGACCAGAAAGTCTTTCCAAGGTGGCTGGTGAAACTGGCAGGGTCCTGCCTTGGTGGCAGGGGTGCTTGTCCGCGTTGCACAGAAACTGTCTGCAGCCTTTTTGTTTCCTTTAAAAATGGTTTCCTCACTCGCTTGTGTGCAGCATGGCAGTGGCTCTGCAGTGTGAGGGTCCAAATCCCCTGAGCTGAAGCAGATCCTGTGAAAGGAAAGGTAACAGGAGCAGAAGCCAGAAACCAAAGCAGCAGCCAATGTCCCATTTCAATATGCCTTTCCCTGGGTCCCAGAGGATTCCCCAGTGCAGCCATAAAACACAACCACGATCTCCACTCCCCACAAATGCAAACCAATTGCTGTGGTTTCCCTGCCCCTGGACCTGTCTCTGTCCATGCTCTCTGAGTAACAATAAAACGTTAATAGAGATAAAGGCTCTTATCTCCCCTGTGTCTGTTTTGTCATTGGAATAACAACTTTAACTGTTAAGAGTGCTGAGATTTATAGATGCCAAGTCTGCTCAGTGGACATAAATCATGTTCTGTAGTTCCCATAACTAGTTCATGCTGCTGTATTATCTGGAGCCAGAGTGTTAACCCTCTGATAACATCCTCAAAGAGTGTTTTAAATAATTTTGTAGTTCAGTTTAAAAATGCTGTTGACTGCCTGTTTTGATCTGCAGCTCGTTCAGTGCAGAGGTGCTGAAGTGGATGCTGTCTGAAATGCTGAAGTACAACAGTGGAGGAGCCAGACCTGGCACAGCCACTCTCTGAGCTGCGTCTTCAGCAACACCAGTCCCACACATGTGGCTTCCCCAACATGCTCTTTTTCAGGGCTTTGTAGGTTTTGGAAGGCCAATAAAGTGTTTAAGTTTTATCTTGGGGTTTTCAGTCTTGATGCAGAAGCCCTCAGAGATATACATGTTGATGGCCAGACAAACATGTTTGAGTTCTTGTTTAACACATGTCCTGGGCTGGTCTGACCCTGTAGTCAGCACCTCTTTGGGTAGTGCCCTGGCCTTGTGACCATCTTTGGGGATGGGGCAATGTCCACTGTGGCACCCAGTGACAGCCAGCTTGAGACTGGTGTTCTGTGCCCAGTGCTGGATGCTCTGGGTGTCTTGGCTATCCCTTGGTCACGGGCAGGGCTGAGGACAGTGGCCAAGACTCTACCTGTGGGAAGCTTTATCACCAGGCAGTCCCAGAGTGAGCAGCCTTGGTGGTGAGTCCTGAGGCATGTCCTGTGTTCCTCTGTTGGCTCTGTAAGCCATGTGACCTACCTGACAAGCCTCCTGCTGGGCCAGCATAGGGTGCCAGCTGAGCAAGTCCCTTCTGCTACCACTCTCACACCATTCCCAGCTGATGGGCAGTGCTAGCTGCAGGGGCAGAGGCTGGACTGGTGGGCTGAGTAAATTCTACCAGGTGAGGACAGGAGGGAGGTCAAGGGGAGCAGAGGAGCCAGTCCTTCCCCTGTGTCCTTCTTCTCTTCCAACCCTATAGGTGTCAGCTGATTTCCACCTTGTTGGTAAGATGGAGGAAGCCTCTGTTCTGAGATGATTTGTGACTCCTGACACAGAACCCTTGCACTTGCTGTTCCAGAGCAGGAGATGTGATCTACTGCTCGAGATTAAGTATCAGCAGAGGCGGAAGCTGCTGTGACCTGTCTGGCAAGCTGTCCATGGAACCGTGCATCTGTATGAGATCGGGGAAATGGAGGAGGGAGAATGAGAGGTGGTATCTGAGAACCCTCCTTCCCAGTCCTGAATAAACTTGGCCCTGGCTGCAGCAGGCTGGCAGACCCTTAATTACAGCACCAGCACAAGCAGTGGTGCTCTGTAACTGGTTCCCCACTGAAATCACTGGCTGGCAGCAGTGCCGTGCCAGCTGTCTGCTCGCAATTGCTGCTGCTGGTGCAAACCAGCTCAGGGAGATGCTCTTAGCTGGAGGAGACAAATACTGCAGGTGTCCAGGGCTGGCTCGGTTGCTTTGCCCACTTTCTTGGCAGAAGCCAGAGTCTCATTGCATAAACCCATCAAAATCTGCACCAGCACCCCTGCAGCAGCTACCTTCTGCGCAAAGTGGTTGTGTGAGGAGGCACTGGGATGAGTGAGGACCTGTGCGTCTCCAGACAGAGATATGCTGCTGAATTCTGGCTTGAATTTGGAGAAGGTGTCCCCCGACCCCAGCCTTAGTCATGCTCTCTGTCTGGGGGTTCATGCAGCCACCACGCCAGTGGGATTCCAATCTGCTGAGACATGGCCATGCAGTGATGGGGTGTGACTGCCTCAGCAGTGCCTCTGAGTCCCAGGAGCTTTGCTGGGCTGAAAGACACTAAACGATGCTCTGAGCCTGTGATTTCCTCATCCCTGTGCTCTTTGTGTCAGAGCAGGAAGCAGACTGGAGGCTGGGCAATGTGAGACAGTTGGAAGCCCAGTTGCTGTGAGGAGGATCCTGACTGTTGCTAGCAAGCACATGAGGCTGTGCTGAATGAGAAAGCCAGAGAGAAGTCATCTCTCAGCCAGGCCGGCCCAGCACTGGGCTGCCTGCCATGCTGCTGGCACCCTGAAGGTGTCTCCTGGTGTGTCATATCCAGCAGTGTGCAGCTGCAAGCCCCTCTCTCCCAGTCCTAGCTAGTTCTGGGGTTCCCTCAGCTGAGTGTTTCGGTTATAGATCCTGTTTCACAGTGTGGTTTGGCACCATGCTTGGATATTTTCATTAGGAGTCCTGTGAAATGCAGCAGCTTGGTGTAACTGGTGAAGCAATTCCAGCTAATAACAGGCTACTCAGCTGCTTTCAGTGATGCAAGTAGTGAAGGAGCACCGTTGTTGGTCATTTGGCATAAAAATTAAGTCAGAGGCCAATACTGGTGTCACTAACTGGTTTAGTTCACCCAAGATTGTGTTTGCGATGCCATGCAGAGATTACCTCATAGCCAGGGCTGTCCCTGATGTTGGTGGAGCCAGATGCATTTCTCCTCACAGGTTCTGAGATGATCAGAGCTCAGTGTTCCCTGTCAGGGTGGTGCCTGTCAGGTGGCAATTCCCTCTGCTGGGAGACTGGCATGGAGATCCACCCCAAGTCAGGCATTTGGGAATCCCCATGCAGCTGTACTATGGGTAAGAGAATAGCAACTCCTGCTTTTCCTTCAGAAGCAGGTCTCAAAGTGCATCACAAATGAGCTGTGGCTTCTCACTCCTATTTTGCTGGATTTACTGGTTCTTGCCCATTAGGGCACTGCCAGGATGCGCACTGCTTGCTGGAGCTGAAGTCTGCAGCGTTACCTTGTCTGTGCAGGGCTCTTGGGAGGAGACAAGTCCTGTCATGTTGGGACATTTGATCTAACCTAAGAACTCTCTAATTAGGATGTTCATGAGTTAATCACATGTGACACTTTGTCTGTGCCTGGCTGTAAGCCTGAGATGTGTGTTAGGATGTGGGGAAGTGGATCATCCTTTTTTTGGCTTTGTGTCACCCTAATGCATTATCTCCATCTGGTTGTCTCCTCCCCCCTCATGTCCCTCGGCTGGAGGTAAGTGTGCACCAGTGGCTATTAATAGCAGGATCTTCAGCAGCCTGCTCCTGCAGATGGGATCTGCAGCTCCCAGAGCCTAACCTCGTTACAGGGGAAGCAGCTCCCTGGGCTCAGTGCAGTTAGCTCTGAGTTCTCAGCCTCACCGAGCACTGGGCTCTCAGCCTTGCTGGGTGTTGGATTCTCAGCCCTGCTGGGTGCTGGGTTCTTGCAGCCAGGTACTGGCCTCTGGTCCTGTGTGAAAGTTGCCCATCAGTGTCCTGGCCCACAGGTCTTGACCAGCAGATCTCCTGGTCACTCGTGTAGCTGTCCATGTGGAAGCAGCTGTGGCACTTGGTCACCAGCATTGTCTGTCTGCTAAATACCAATGTGACAGTCCTGGTCCTGACACCTCTGTGCCTGCAGTCCTGGTGTCCTGTGTGGTTTAGGTGCCAAGACAGCAGAATCAACGCTCCCTACAGGTTGTCTGTGTTGCTTGTAGACAATGGCTGTGGAGGACTTTGTCTTTCCTACCATCAACTTGAGGAGGAAAAACCATAGTGCAAGTTGCCCTTGTTGCATGCAGTTGGACACCATCTTTCTCTTTCTGGTGGGGGTATTTCAGTTGTGGGAGGAGGCAGGAGGGCAGAGGAAGGTTCATGAGCATTTCTGGGACACCCTTTCTCCAGGGATGAGCAGCTCCGAATCCAGCAACCCACAGAGCTGGAGGTGGTTGGTTGTGTCTTCACTTGCAATTGTTTTTGCTCTTCTTGGAGTCTTCAGAACTCCTGTGTTTTGTGTTGTCTTTCCCTAACTGTGCCAGCCTGCTCCTAAGGTTACAAACTCATAATATTGCTGTATAGAACCTTCACAGATGGATCTTGGATGACATGCCTGCCTGAGCTGCTTAGGAGCCTGGAGGGCATCTTCACCTTGCTCACACAAAGACACCTGCATCTCTGTTTCTTCTCAGGGGACTCTGGCCCACCTGAGGCAGTGATGAGCATCTCTTCAACTGACCTAATGTGAAGGATTAGGCCATTTGCCTCCACGGAACAAGTGGAGCAAATAGTTATGTGGCTCTGTCCTCATGTCCCTGTCTAGGGTCTGTCCTTATGTTGACTGCCAGGCAACACTCCCAGCCCTCCTTCTCCTTTGTTCATTTGCAGAACTGATAGGTCCATGCCTGCTGTGTTAACAGTGGAGCTGCAAGAGCAGGAGAAGTGAGGCTCTGGTGAATGTGGAAAAACCTATGAACCCTATGGAGATCCTTCCTGAAGGGCAGTTGGAGACACTGCAGAGTGACCGATAATGTGAATTCCAGCAGGGTTTCACCTCCTGAGCTTCAAGACCTGTGAGCTTCACAGAGCTTCTGTGCTGCAGTATTCATTGCGAATAGGAATAGCTCCAGACACAAATGTGATGGGGGCAGGAGGAGTCAGATAGTTTGTGTTTGGGCACGTGTCCTGCAGGGGTTGGTGTGGCTGTTCCCAGACTGAGAACGTTGCTAAAATTCCTGCTGGAACCAGGACATCTGTCTGCTCAAATGGTAGCCTCTGTGTTCTACTACTGAAGGTAGTTTCTGATGCTGAGACACCAAGCCTTGCTCCTGCCCTTCTTTCATACCTGCCCTTGTCCTTTCATACCTGCCCTTGTCCTTTCATACCTGCCTTTCCTCAGCTCTCCAGCTCCTTGCAGGCCAGGTAAGTCCAGCGAGGGACCTGCCGATGGTGGAGTGGCAGAAGAGTGGTGTGGGGTGACAGGCACCTCCTGCAGAAGGGACTCTGCACAGAGCTGGGTTTGGAGAGAAATGCCAGGTTGGCTCCAAGTTGCGCTTACGTCTGGTGTGCTTCCCCTTGCCAGGGACCCTGCTGCCCTGGCAGCCTTCAAGGTTGGCAGCTCTGGCAGCTTCATTCTTGCAGGTCTGGTCTTTAGTTGTGGCAAAGCTCTGCTTTTTCCTCAGAGAGGACTCTGCCCTGAAACCAAGAGGTTGTTTGTGGATTCCTTTTATCTTGCACTTTCTGGAGGAAGTGTCACCACAGGGATGCTCATGTCCATGTGCACAGGAGGTGTCTGTCCCTGTCCTGCCCTTTCTCTATGCTTGTTGGGAATGGCTAAAGGGTCCTGCCCTTGGTGTGGTTTACGCCATGGCTTGGACACAGAGAGCGATCACTGTGGTGAGTACAGCTGGTGCCAGTGTCCCTTCTGACCAGGGGAGCACAGCTGCCTGCTCTGCCCGTGGCTCTTCACTTGTGCAGTGCTAAGGCAGCTGGGTTGGAGGACGTGGGACTCTTCCCTTGGCTGGCCAGGAATGAGTGTCATGGCTCTGGAGAGGAGCCCTGCCCTGGTTTGAGGCAACACCGTCCTGAATCCCTGACTTCTGTGGCACTTTGTTCTCCATCTTCTGAGAGCTTCTGCCTCACCAAACCTCTTTCTTTCCTTGCAATCTGTTTCTGACAATGTGTGAAGTTATTGACAAGGTGATGAAATCTGATGGACTAGGACTTGCCAGAAAAAGCAGCCTTTCTCCCTCTGCACATGCAGTCTCTGGCCTTCAGATGAAACCCTCTCCCCTGTAGAACCCATAGCTGATGCCCAGTGTACCAGGTTCAGAGCAGTGGCTGCAGGCAGTGGCCAGCAGGCTGGTGGCCTCCTGGCCTATGAATCCAGCAATACTTTCTCAGTGTTATGTGCAGGCTTCAAAAGAGATGCAGGTGATAATGAGCACAAGAAAAGTATGCTGTGATGCTGTCCTTGTGAGTTAGGATCAGAGAATCAATTTGGTTGGAAAAGATCTTTGAGACCATTGAGTCCAACTGTTAACCCAGCACTGCCAGGTCACCACTAAACCATGTCCCTCAGTACCAAATCTCCATGGTTTTGATACCACTCCAGGGATGTGGAGTCCACCTGGGTCAGGCCTTGACAGCCCTTCTGGGGGAGAAACTGTTTAACCTAAACCTCCCCGGCACAATTCTAGACAGTTTCCTCTCATCCTATCCATAGTTTGCTGGGGAAAACCCTGTCTTGGCAGAGTGCTTGGAAAGACCTTAATTCTGCAGAGTTAAAGTTGAATTTTAGGTGGAGTTTTGGTAGCTGTTCTGTTGCTTTTAGTGGTCCATGCAGAGGAGCCTTTCTGGTGGCTCGGTGGGTGCTGGGGGCTGTGGGTGCCCCACAAGCTGCAGAGGTGGCTGGATGAACAGGGTCTGTATTTGCCTGGTGTGGTCGAGATGGTCTGTGCACAGTGGCATGTTGGAACAGAAGCTTGGTGCAAGCCTTGCGCTGGGTTACCGCCAGCGTGAGCACGCCAGTGACCTGCCCAGCGGGACCCACCTTTGCCGTGCTCTCGGCAGAGCTGTCTGGAGGCTGGGAGGCTATTTTAGGTGTATTTAATTACAGCTTTAGCTTGCTTGGCGAGGAGCTGCTGCCACAGTTATTAAGCTGTAGTGAGAAACACAAAAGCAGATGGGGAATACTCAAGGCATCCTTTTGTCGCATCCCCCTCTAGAAGATGGGGAAGCCAACGCTTGTGCCGACCAGCAGTGCTGCTCTCTGCTCGTGGGGTTTCAGGCGGTTCATGTCTGCGTTTACATTCCAAAAGCCATTGATTCGTGGAGTGTTGCAATTAGAAAACAAGAAGCCCATAAAATGATGTTATTCCTGTGTTTTAAAATGGAGTTCCAGTCTCCTGCTGGCTTTTTATTGGTTTTCCCTCTTCCCAGCCCTGCTGAATGCTGCCTCAGTCAGCATGTTGTAATTGGCCTGTGGAGATCCAAGTCCTGCTGGGAGCACTGAAACCCCAAACACCTTTGCTGTGATTCCACCATTCTTGGGCTTCCCAGCAGGAGCACTCCTGGGCAGCTCCTGCTGCAGCTGCATTGATGGGGAGCACTTGGCTAATCACTTCCTGTAATTAAATTCTTCACTAGGAGTAAAGTTAATCTGCTCTGAGCATGTAAAACCTGACCCGCAGCCTGAGCAGGCAGAAATGCTCTTGTTTATAGGCACCTTCATCTGAGTGTAAAGGGTCCCTTCCCAAACCAGAAGCAATTAGTGTAATTAGATACTCCTCATCCTGAAGCAGGGATACATAATAATAGATTAACTGATTTGGCAGCTTTCTGCTGAAGATTTCACAAGTTTCCAAGGTGGGAAGGGACCATTTTGTCTGTTTCCATTGTTCCTCTGGTGGGACCCAGCTCTTCTCAAGCCCCTTTCAGCTCATCTGTTCCACCTGTCCTTGGGACTGGTGCAGAGGGTTGTGGTTCTTTTTAATTTTCATAGATGAATGTTTTCTCAGCCTTTGATGCTTAGTAAGTTTGTCAGAGAGAATCTGAGGAGACTTTCCCCAATTCTTTTTCTCTCTGTTTGCATAAACACATTAATAAACTAATTGACCAAATCCTTGCTGGCTGGTGGCAGCATTAAGCTTGCTGTGGGTAGCTGACTGGGACCATATGGCTCGATCCTAAGGCTTCTTTTGGTTTTTAGAAGAGGTTCAAAAAGTTCATATTTGCATCATCTTGAAGTATTGACATTCCAAGCGCAAATAAGTTTTGCATAATTTTTTGCTCTCACTGTAGCTTTGCTCATGCTCCTAAATCCAACTTCAAAGTCCTGCCTCCCCACTCGTAATTATTTCTATGCAGCAAAACAAACCCACAACCAGCACCAGCCAGGCATTGCTGTGTTCCCTCTGATGGAGAAACACAAAGTTCTCCTCCTGCACTCACAAAATTTCTTGTTCATTTATTGAGAGCCAAAGACAGAATAAAAATAACCCTTGCTGCATTCACTGACAGTCGCCTTTCCTGGAACTTGGGCTGGTGCTTGTGGAGAACAGCTCTGTGTTACCTGGGTGGTGCCAGGTACTCACCCTCAGCTGTTTAATTTGGACAATTAAGGTGCATTTGTCAGTTCCACTTTGATTTAGAGTGAGGTCCACTTGCCAGTGCTCACAAGCTGCCTTGGTGCAGCAGTGTTTCACTGCAGACAATGTCAGGCAGTGCTGGATGTGACAGGGCTGTCACTTGCTTCTCCCAGTTTGGTTGCTTTGCAGCACTGGAGTGACTCTTGAGACACACAGCTAAAAGGTCAGCTTGGCCTCACTTCATATCTGTGAGCTTGACTTTCACTCTGGGATCTTTCCTGCTCCCTCAGCTCCATTAGTAAAGCTGCTGCTGGACAGTGTTGGGTGGAGTTGAGAGTAGTGATGGGCAGTGTGATGGGGGAGTGGTCCCACTGAGAAGTGGAGCGGTGGAGAGATTGCCTGCTATCTTTGCAGCAAATACTGTTATATCCAGAATCAGAAATGAGAGGTGCAAAGCTACCCTGTAAGCAGAGTGCCAGGGTGCCCTGAGAGAAGGACTTTCCCAATCCTGCTTTGCTTGTCAGATCTGGTTCGTGTGTTAGGTTCCCATCATCATGATCTTGGTTCTCCTGCCAACTGATTCTGCCCTGGCTAATGGATGATCATGGAGGGCAGTGGGGACATGCTCTCATCATCTGCATCCTTCCCATCGTGTGGATGCTAATGAAAGGTACCAGGGAGATGTCAACCATCATGATAGACAGGGTCTGAATAACTCACTGTGCATGGACCGTTGAACATCTTTGTTGTAAAACAAATGGCCTGTGGTCAGTTAATCAAATAAAGAAACATCTCCCAGACCTCATGGCATTATTCAGAAGTCCTAAATCCTCTTGCAGTTATAAACAGAACATCTGTGAAAATATGGCGAACAGCTAGAAATGTGGCTGCCACAGATTGCAGGGGAAAGGAGTGAGAGGTGCTGCTTTTGCAAAGGCTCCTGCCCATCGTGTGAACTGTCCTCTTCAGCTTGCAGCTCTCCTGTGCCAACTCTCCCTTTCTCGCTGTGCCCACACAGCTCTGGTGCTGCCTTACTGCTTCCCGTGGCAACTCTCTGCTTGGTTCTCAGTCCCTGAAAATGGGGGGGGACGACACCTTCTGCTGAGGGCCCAGGACTGGTGCCTGTTGCCTTTCTGTCATAATTTTAAACCTCAGTCCAACTGTGGCTGTCCCAATTTGTGGTTTGTGTTTGGAGAAAGTGGCTCTTATGTCTTGCCAGCCCTCAGCACGTTCACTTGTTAAATTATGCATATGCTAATGAAGTGTGAAAATCAGCCAAATAACAACTCTCTGTAATCGCTTCATGTCCCCAGAGCATTGTGGCTTTTTTATTATTATTATTTTATGATTTGTGACCCACTCTGAGGCACGTTCCTGCCGGGCGTTCTTCCAGCAGCCGAGGTTAATTAGTGATTTCACTGTTTCCCTTCTGCAGGAAGCCCCAACACGTGCAGCTCCTGGGGCAGTTTGTGCTCCCCGTTCCGAGCTGAGTAAACCCCAAGTTTCATCAGGGTGGGGAGCAGCTTCCATTACAGCTACTGACATCCATGCCCTGACCCTTGGGTTGCATCTGGGTGGCTTGGACAGGGCTGTGTCCATGTTGGGTGTCCTGCAGTTCTCTGGCTGCCATGGCTGTTTTGGGGAGCTGTGCTGCTCCTTGTGTCCCCTGTGCCCAGGATGAAGCCCTGTCTCCCCTTCCAGTGCAGCCTTCTGCTCTACCTGAAGCATTGCTCCAGAGCATTAAACCTCCAAGTGATCCCGTCACTGCACAGTGGAATCCAGCACAACAGTTAAACCTGTCCCAGGCTGTACCAGGCAGGCAACAAACTGGTGTAAGGAGGATGTGACACTGAAAGCATGATGTCATCTGGCACCAGAAACTGCTGTTCCTCCTCCACAGATCACTGTTGAGTGCCACCTTGGGATATTGTCTCATCCCACCTAGGGCAGGTGTGTCCAAGCTTTCATGGCACTGATCCCTCTTTGTGGCAGAGGTTGTCCCATGGTCATGAGGGGTGCAGGGCACTGACAGAGCAGAGAAGGCTTTAGTGGGCTCCAGTGATGCTGGGGGTCACCAGAGGTGGGTGAGCTGTGGTGTCCAGATATGGAGCTCTGATCTGAAGCTGGTGGCGACTCATACTTAAAGCAGGTTTATATCTGTTCTACTATGGCCTTACTCAAAACATGTAACTCACTTGTTGGTGAACATCATAGGGCAGGCGTGTGAGGAGAGGGCAGCCCAGTGCCTTGTCTTTGGGTAGGCCATGGTATAAAAGCAGCAGTGCTGAACATCTGATGGCATCTGCTAACCAGCTTTCTCACTGACAACACAGAGAAGGCTAGAGGTAGGGTAGCTAGACCTTATGTCACATGTAAAGGCTTGAAATAATTTCTAGAAGGTGGTCTGTAAGAGAAGAGATTGTTTATCACTGAAGGCTTTTCAGTGGAAAGTGATGGATGTTGCATGATGTGTTCGGTGTTGGCCATGGGTGCATGAGACACACTCCATAAGCCCTCTCTGCTGGGCCAGAGCCATTTCCCACACTCACTTCACTCCCCTTGTGTCCGTAACTGCCTCATGTTGGTGAGCTTTGTGCTCATCTGTGACATGTGGAGTCATGTTCGTCACTGTGAACCAGAACTTTGTTCAAACAAAATGTGGACAGAGAAGGAAGAGACTTCTCCACCTTCTTTTGTGATGAGGCCTCAACTCTTGGGCTTGTCTTGGTGGGCCATGGCTTTCTGCTGCTGCTCAGCCCTGTTGTGATGCAGAGGTGTGGTCTCTGCATTTGTCTGCAGTTTCTCCCTGCTTTCTGGTGTGTTTTCCCATGTCACTGTGTTAAGATCTCACTGAGAACCATCAGGTTCAGCTCCAACCCTGGTTCCTGCACTGTGGCAGATAAATGATTTCAGGATTATCTCAGTCTAATGGGTTTGTCCAAAATATTTTGTCCCAGCACTGCCTGGGGAAGCACTGTGCTAGCTTCGATGACAGCCCCACACCAGACAGACGTCCCAGCAAACACCTCCAGTTCCTAATTAATTCCTTCTGACTGGGAGGGGGTTTCATTTGATCTAATGAGTATCCATGCTTCCACTGCATCCTGGAGGTGATTCCCTGCTAACAAGCAAGGTTTGCCTGCTGTTTCCACTAAAGCTTGATGAAAATAAATCCAAACAAGTTTTCCTTCCAAGAGGAAAATTCCATGCTAGGATGGTTAATTGCAAGTGAGGAGCAAGGGGACTGCAGCTGCATTTGCTGGTGAGGCATACATGGCCCCATGGCTGCCCCAGGCTGGGTGCTGGCCTAGCAAGCTGCCCTGCAGCCCCTCTGCTGTGCTTGGAGGAGCTGGTCTGGTCACCTGGAGAATGCACACCAGTGTGCTTGTGTTGGGATATCCTCAAAGGCACATTGAGCCAAAGGGTCATTTGGTGCTCTGGGGACAGTGCCCCAGGGTAGGTAACTGCCTTGTGTTCACACAAGGGAGCTCAGGGTCCCATGCAGAGGAGCACTGCCCACACAGCACCTACCCCATCCATAACCCTAGGATAAGTGCTCATGATGTATGTCAGCACAGAGGCAGGGACCTTCCTGAGCTCTCCAGAGGGTCTGTACTTTTCCAGCTCTGTGGGATCCTGTCTGTTTGCACACTTACCTCCTGCTGAAAGTCAGCAGACTGGTTTATGCTGATGGGAAGGCTTAGCTGGAGAGGAATCAGCAGGTCACTCTTGTCCTGTGTTGCGGAAGGGTCCTTCAGTGTTCTGCTGTATGCATTTCTTGCAGATGCTGGTGGTGAGCAGCCTAGTTAGGAACCGACTGTGGGCATCCTTAAGCTTTAAGACAGCAAATATGAAAGATGAATTCTTCTTATCACGACCTAGCAGAGCCTAAAAATATCCTGACCAGGAGCTTTCCACTCCAGACCCAGACTGAGCAGTGATTTATCCCTCAGGGAGGCAGTGAGCTGATTTCTTTTTTTGGGCAGACAGGAGGAGATGTTCCAGCAATGCCTTAGATCTGATCTGGGCTGGGAGAAGAGTGAGACTCCAGGTGTGGGTGTGACATTCCTGGTGGCTTTCAAAAGCAAGTATTAGTTATTTACATTTGCTGTTTATAAACCAGGTGAGTTTCACTCTCTTCCTTACCAGCAGGTGCCCAAAAGCTTTCTTGAACCCAGTGTGGATCATTCCCAGGGTGAGGGCAGCATGTGCATCACTCAGATGCTCTCTGCTTCCCTGGCAGCACAGCTTTGGGCTTTGCTGTGTGGTGCTGAGCCAGCCAAGCACCACCAAGGCAGGCTCCTCCTGTGTCACACCGGATCTGGGCTGGATTTTGCAGAGGCTGGTGCTAGTTAGGTGTTCTGAACCATTCCCTCATACTGTGCCCAGAGCTGCCAGGCACAGCAAGGTACCTGCACTGCTGCCACCAGCCAAGGAGGCAGTGTTCAGGAGATGATCCTATCTGCAGCCATCAGCTCCTCCTTTGGCTGCTGCACAAATTACTTGAAGCATTTCATTTCGGTGGCTCAAAACATCCCTTAATGAACCCAAGGCAGAAGTAAAGGAAAGAAAGTTTAATTAAAATACTGCATGGAAAATGCCTTGAGACAAGCTCTTCCAGGGGCAGATTGAGAGTGATGGCACAGCCAGCTTCTGCTGCTGCAGGAGGTGTCAGAGGAGGCAGAAGATCTTGTGTATGGTGAGATTTAAGCCAAGCAGACAATGTGTGTTGGAGACTGGCCCTGTAAAGGGCTCTGTCAGGCCTGTCCTGGGTTAACGTGAGGTTTTGGACCACCTTTTGAGGGGTTTGTGCCCTAATTGAGGAGTGGTGGACATCATGTCTGGGCCTGGGATGATGCAGAGCCCCAGCAACCTGACTGTGGCCATCAGCCATGGGAATGACACATGTCCTGGAGGAAGGACCTCAAGCTACACTGGTCTGTGAAGGCACTGGGAGGTAATGGGTGCTGACGGGCCATGCCACCTCCTGGAAAGGGCACCCTGGGCTGGAGGATGGAAACAAGGACCTGTAGGCAATGAGACTGGACCAGGACATTCCCTGTTTGCTTCCTCTCATTCTCTGGTGTGTGCCAGGCCCAGCCATGTCTCACTGCTGACCCAGTGGTTTTTGTTCCCCTGTGCACCTTCTTCCCTGGCTCTCCTCACACTGACAGCACAAAGGATGCTCTTGCTTTCAGATTGCCATGATAACTTTGCAGTGGGTCTGCCCTGCCTGCACAAGGTGTCCCTGTGCAACAGGCCATCCTTGTCCTGTGCTGGTGTTTGCTGTGTTGGCTTTCTAAGACTCATTCTGAGTGGTGTCACCATCATTTCTTCCCCAAAAGGATTGGCAGGCCATGGCCCAGGCTGCCCAGGGCAGTGATGTAGTCTCCATTCATGGAGCAGTTTCAAAGCTGTGGAGATGTGGTACTGAGCGACATGGTTTAGTGGTGACCTGGAAGTGCTGGGTTAAGGGTTGGACTTGATTATCTTAATGGTCTCTTCAACCAAAAAGATTCTATGACTGCAGCTTTTCAACTTTAGGGAGGGAGTATCCTGGATCTGTACTCAACCTGAGCCTTCATGGCAACCTGAAAGCAAGAGCATCATTTGTGCTGCCAGTGTGGGGATGGCTTTACAGGAGAGGAGAGTGAAGAGCTGGAAAGCAAATGAACAGTTGTGGTGTCCATCCTGTGCCTAACCCGAAGTCCTGAGATCTGAAATGTGTCTGTGTGAGTGCTCCAGGGCTGTGCTAGTGCCAGTGCCTGTGACAGCTTTTACAGACACTGTAGAGCTTGAAGCTTGAAGAGCTGAGCGACCAGAAGATCTTTGTATCAGGGGAGCCCAGGGGAAACCCTTTCTAGCAGACTTTGAGGGGAGCTGCAAGATCCCACTCCTGGCTGCAGGATCTCAACTTTACCCATGTATTAGAAAGCTGGGAAGGAGCTGAAAGTGGAGAAGTTCTGTGAGGAGGGAAGTTCTGAGCTGAGTAGCCCAAACGTTGGGTTGGCCTTGCCCATGCCTGGGTTTGCCCGCTGGTAAAACTGGTGCTGTGAATTCTCCATGTCTGGGAAGCATTTTGTGATCCTTTGTGGAATGATCCTCTGCTGGGGCTGCTCGTTACTGGTTGGTCCTCGTCAGAGTCCTGTTGGAAACCCTCCTTGCAGGAGAGCTCTGTTGCACCTCCATGCTCAGCCCAGGTTCCTCTGCCAGGGACACCAAGCCGCAGTAACGTGACAGAGAGTGACATCAGCGCGAGCTGATAACAAATTGTGGTCAGAAGCTGAAAACAGCTGCTCTGCATGAGAGGAAGGCTTGCTGCTTCCAAATTTTTCTCGCTTAGCTGACATTTGGGTACTTCTAATTAACATTTTTAAAACCCACCAGGTCTGGCTGCTCAGTGAACAGATGGCATCAGCGAGGTGACCGAGAGGCAGCGTGCGTGGCGTGCTGTGCCTTGGCACAGCCCCCAGCCCTGGGTCTGCACCCATCCTCCTGCCACAGCCGTGGTGTTGCAGGGTGCATGTGCCCAAAGTGTCCTGGGTCTGCAGGGCAGTACCCTAAGGGTACTCTAAGGGCACACCTGTGTGCCAGCAGTCGGAGCCAGCCACCCCGGCGTGAGGCTTGCCAGAAAAGCAGTCATGGTGTTCCTGCTGAGAGTGAAGAGCTGTGACTCCTGAGAACTGTGTGTTGGTGGCTGTGAGCTCCTGATCCTGGGTCACTCGTGTGGGTGTAAGACTCAGAGGGGCCACTGGACACTGAAGGTTCTTGGAAGGTTCACAAGCAGCCAGAGCTCCCCAGGATGGGTGTTCCCTGAGCTTGCCAGGACTGGTGTGTCCCTGCCCAGAGCATGGCTGGTCTCCGCCACCCTGTCTCACCCTGACAAGGGCAGAAGTTTGTCCCAGCCCATAATGCAGACCAACCTCCTGCACCTCTCCATTTCACCTCCTCTTTCCCCTCTCTGCTCTGTTCCTTTCTTGTCCTTGCACAGGTGGGAGGGCAAGGGACA
Organism: Ramphastos sulfuratus; assembly: GCA_013399055.1. Lineage (NCBI taxonomy): Eukaryota > Metazoa > Chordata > Aves > Piciformes > Ramphastidae > Ramphastos > Ramphastos sulfuratus. The sequence goes on along the minus strand of WBNM01036417.1, from coordinate 267,348 downwards.
GCTGAGCACCAGGTTATACCTTCACCATCCAGTTGTAGCTCTTCCCTCCTCTCCTGCTTCTTGGGGATGGTTGTCCACTACCACAAGGCAGAAGGTACAGTCTGTGACCCTGTGATGTGGGGTCACAGCCGTGCTGTGAGGTGCTGGAGCCCCTGACATCTCCTGGGCTTCACCTTCTGTAGGGAGGGTGAGAGGGGGCATGTTTCTGCTCTGTGCTGAGCTGATTGTAGAAGTTCTGACTGCAGAAATCTTCTCTAGTTAGGATTCTTGTAGTGCTTCAAAGTTGTGGTTGTGATCCAGGACTCCATCAAAAAATCGCTTTGGAGAGCCTGCAGTTAGCAATAAGTGACAACAGCCAGGCAGGGATGGATTTGGGTCCAGCAGGATGGAAAGGGAGGATGGGGCTAAGGAGGATTTGGAAAGACGGAGGCTTGAGGTGGACAATCCTGCCTTTTGGTTGCTGTGATGAGACTCTGAAGTCAAGGTGTGTTGGGGTGACAAAGAAGGGTCTCTGTCAAGTGCCATACAAATCATAGAATCTCGGTGCCATGCCATTCCGTGCCGTACTGTGCTGCACTGTGCTTCATGGTGTTGGTGTTTCAGAGTGTTTTGCTGATGAGACCAGATCCTTACTAGGCTTAATGCAGTGGAATTGATTCCTATTTGCCAGGCTATCATTTGCCTCAGCAGTGGAAAATCAATGCTGATCAATCACGGGTGGGCTTTGCATGCCATCAGATCCCAGTCTGACTTCTGCTGGTCTTGTCCCGCTGCCCTGCTCCCCCCCTGCCATGGATCATACAGTTTGGGGAGGGTTGGTGGCTTGGGCTCAGCCTGTGTCACCCTGTGAATGCCATTTTGCCTCTTTCTGAAGGGATTCGGGTGGCATTTTCCTGTCCACTCTATCTCCATCTCCTTGCCAGGCTTTTCTCTTCAGCTCCTCTTTCCTGTGGCCCTGGAGTCCTCTCTGGTCTGGTTCCTGACTAACACCTTTTCACTGACAGGGAAGGAGGCTGCATTTGGGTCTCTGGATAAGCTTTTTGCTTTGCCTGTGGCATGGGTACAGGGTCTTCTGGCTCTGCTGTGGCTGCTGGCCATGCTGGGGGCATGGGGCTGGTCCCACTCTTTCCACAGGTCACACTAGAGCTGCTGGGTGCTTCGTGTCATAGGAGGTCCTCCCAAGTGTTCTCTTGGCTGCTCACACAAGAAGGGAGCCTGTTAAGCTTCCCAGTCCCTGAGCAGCCAAGGTGGCTCCTTGGCTGCCTGCCTGGTGCAGAGGTCCCTCTGCATGTGGGTCAGGAGGAGAAGGCCCAGAAGCACTCCCTGTGTGCTGACCAGGGCACCCAGGGCAGAGGCTTGAATGGCCAGGCTGAGCCTGGTGCTGAGGCTTGCCTGGTGGCTTTGGATATGGGTTGGGTTTTGTGAATTTGAACTTAGCAGGGAGAGCAGGTCCTGGCTCCTTTTAAAACACCTCACAGTGTCCGAGCCAGCAGGTTGGTGTCTTCACAACTCCCCATCAAGCTCCCCAAGTTTGCCTTTGAAGCTCTGATGTGCAGTGTGAATTCTGCTGCTGCCAGCCTGCTGCAGTTATCAAAAAAGCACCCCTCACCCTCTGCTTCAGTTTGTTTTCAGGAGAGGCAGACAGGAAACCCAAAGGGATGCTTGTAAACAGACACTCAATGTCTGCCCCTTTCCTGAGCAAGGCAAGACCCACAGGCTGTGGAGCCAGGAGCCCTCCTGGGGGTTGTGCTGCATTATTCAGTGGAAACTCAAGGGTGTGCCTTCTTGAAAGCCCTTACTGAGCTCTGATCCACCTCCAGTCATGAAGTGCTTGGATGCAGAGATGGAGCTTTGCTGCTCTGAGACCCTGCAGAGGGCCATGGATGGGTCGTGGTCTGACTCTCTCATCACCAGACATGGTTCTGTTTTTCATTCCCCTCCCTAACCCTTTAATTTTTCATGACCTCCTCGTGCTTTCTCCATCCACCCGAGTGGTTTCAGATGCAGATTTTGCTCTCCAGTTGACAGGACCTGTCAGTGTCCCACTTGCTGCTGAGCAGTGGGGTTGGGGGGAGGTGGCCCTGCTGCAGCTCAGGGATGCTCCTGGTGGGGGCTGCGTGCCCCCTGTCCTCTGTTGTGTGTGTGTGAGGGACTGGCATGGGGGCAGCAGGACCGTGTTTGTGGTGAGTTTTTATCCCACACTTACAAGACTGAACTGGATTTAGCAACTCTCAGCCTGGAATGGGAATGGTCCAAACACTACTCCTGTTTGCAGCCCCATTTACTGTTATCTATGGTGCCGCCCAGCTGATGATCATCTGCAGGGCTGGGGGCTGCCATCCTGGGGTGATTTGAATGAAATAAAGAGAAGGGGGCATCCAGAACCAAGCTCTGGTCACAGGTCCCCTCACAGTGTCCCTGGTGCCCAACCCCAGCTGGCAGATATGGCCAAGAGCACGCTGGCAAGCTGTGACCACCTGGTACAGGTCAGGAGCTGCCTGAGGAAGGCAGAGCTCAAATCTTAAGGAACTGGGGAAGGAAATAGTGCTGCTGGTGTAATTTGCACAGCTGCTGGGGCTGTTTGTGGGTATGGGGACATGGTAGCCCATACTGCCTGCCCCAAAAGGGTCCTGTCCCACTGGGGAAGCAGCCAGAGAGGAAGGAGATGCAAGAATGAGTGACAAGGTAGGGTCTTTCTTGCTCATCCCTCCTGAACTCCTGGTGTTTGCAGATTGCCCTCAGTTACAGAGTGTGTGCAGGTCTTGGAGACCATGAAGTGTGAAGTGCAGAGCAGAGCAGCCAGGGCAGCAGCATCCTCCTGCTCTGTTCCTGGCCAGGCTGTTTCTGCCTCTGCAAGGTTCCTCTGGGGCTCATGGGGAGCAGAGCTTTGCAGAACCATTTGTGGGTCTGTAGAGGAGCTGCCCTGCAGGTGGAGGGGGGCATGGGAGGCTGTGCGGCTCCCAACGATGCAGGGATGTGGCAGCAGAGGCACCCGGGCAGATGCTGCCACGTGGTGACTCGCATGTCCCTGGCTGAGGGTGCCCAGAACCTCCTGGCAGGCAGCACGAGGTGGATGCCAGCAGCATGCTGATGGACGGCTCCGTGACACTGCTGCCAGCAGCAGCAGGGTGTAGGATGCTGGCACTGCCACACTAGCACTGCCACACTGGCAGCCCCTTACTGCCAGTGCCTGCCACCCAACAGGTTCTGTCACGCTGAGCACAACACAAGTGCATTTCTGAGAGCCTGTTTGGAGATGGTAGTTTAGGCTCTGAGGTTGCAAGCTGGAGCCTGCAGATGGACTTTCCCTGCCTGTCTCCACTGTGACCCTCTCTGGCTTGCTGTGCTCTGAAGGACACACAGGGCTTCTCATGTCAGATCTATCCTGTGGTGCCATCTGGCCATGTGCCATGGGCTGCACCATCACATCCCAGGTGAAATTGTTCTTCCCCCTGGAAAGTGGCTGACTTTGGAAGAAAGGGTAAAAACTTGGCACTTCTGTGCAAGGCAGGCCCTGGAGAGCTGTGCCAGTCAGAGGAGGCACACTCCTGAAGTGTGCTGGGCATGAGCCCTGTGCCAGGCACTCTGGACAATGGGATGTGGGGGCACACAGCAGTGGGCAGAGCTCCAGATGGGGCTGGGATGCTCCGGGAGCAAGGATGAGTAGCCTGGGATGCTCTGGGAGTGGAGATGAGGTACCTAGGGAGTGAGATGAGGTTCGTGGAGCTCCAGGAGCAGGGACAGGGCACCCTGCATTGAGCAGGAGGAGAGGGCTGGCATCACGGGCAGCTCCCTGTTCCAGACCAGCCTGCTGCAGGGATGGAGATGTGGGCACCACCTGCAGCTGTCCTGGTTCTGCCGTTCCCTCTACTGAGGGGTTTGCTTTCCAGTTCCTGGCTGGGAGCCTTCCCTCCACAGTAGGAGATGGGGAGCGGGGGGAGGGTGTGCTATAAATTTCCTATTTTCTGATAAAACCGAGCGGCCACGGCGGAAACCAGATCCCGTCCGGGCTATTTTTAGCAGGGAGGCTGAGGAGCTGATGCCGAGGGAGGAGGCCGGGCGGTGCTGGTGAGGGGAGCGTCTCCATGGAAACAGCTTTCTGCAGCTTCCCACTTTGGGGGCACGAAGCGTGTGGGAGGTGATGGAGGAAATGCAGAGGCAAAGAGAGAGAGGCTTTTTGCTTGCTGCTGTCACAAAACTGCTGTAGGAACCTGAGGAGAAATGGATGTAAATTATTGATCATTTGGATGCAAATTCGTGTGAATTTTAATTAATAATCACCCTGTCATGTCTTAGGAGTGTGTGTGTGGGGGGGTGGGGGTGGGCGGGCAGCAGCCTGTGACCCACCAGCCCGTGCTGGAGGGGTCCAAGTTTGCTAAGACATGTCTCTGGAAAGGGTCTGATGCTGAGCTGTGCTCCTGAATCCTAGCCCTTCCAGGACCTCCTCCATTTTACCCCTGGGGAAGTCATCCTGTGTAATTCTAGACCCAGAGACATCGAGGAGAGCCCAACCCATGTGTGCTGGGGGTGATGCTCCTGTTGGGGGTGGTGGGTTTGGGTTGGGTTGGTACTTCCACTCACAAGAGATTTTTTTGTAATTGTTGGTGTTTTTTTTTAAGGTCTGAAAGTGTGTTGTTATCCTTGTCTGAAATCCTGATGATTGGCAAGAGTAAACACATTCAGGACATCCATGAGGTCCTGCAGACCCACATTTCCCTTCCCCACAGACACAGAATAAATGGCTGATGGGGCCAGAGTGACACAAGGACCCTTGTGGTACCAAGCCTGGGGTTTCAGGTGGTGGCTCTGCTGACAGGATGATGCATTGAGTAGCAGGCACTGTCTGAAAACCATCTGACTGCAGCATGGAAAGTTATTTTTAATCCATTGAGAAGTGAATGACCTAAAACCAGCAGCTGGAGGGGATGAAATAGTGCTAGGCAGGTACATTTCCAGCCGAGCGGCGTTAGAAGGAAAGAGCACCCCTTGGTGTGAGTGGCACAAGTGCCCCCTGCCCATGGCCTCTGCTGTTCCTCAGCTGCTGCAGCTCCTCTTCTGAGTCTGTCCCTGGTCTGTTCTCCACCTGACACCTCTGCTGATACAGGGCTTGGGTGAGGACATCGTGATGCTCACGAGGGTGGCGGTCATCTGCTAGAGGAGTGAAAAGCCATGCTTGGGCTGGGCTTAGCTGAGATTTCTTTCCAAACACAGTTTCTCAGTGCTGGAGCATGCATGTTCTGCATCTGCCTGCTGCAGTGGGTGCAGTGACCTGTGGAGGTGGGAGATGGCCTTTGGTGCAGCTCCTCAGGGATCTGCTTGGTCTTGTACGTGTTAGACCTGGTGTCCTCTCCTGATTGCAGATTGGTTTCTGATTCTGCAGGGTTCTCAAATGTTGTACAGGTTCGATAGGCTCACAGCAACATGGGTGGGATGTGCCCTGCCCAGAGGTTCCCTGCCAGCCTTCAACACATGTTTAAATACCTGTCCTGCCCATCAAGAAGTATTCCCTGAATTTGGAGGTTGCAGAAAGAGAACTCTTTGGGGCGAATGTTCATTTCATGGATGTTTTTTTCATTTAATTTCTGATGTCACACCAGCAGTGCAGCCCCTTTGCAAAGCTTTCCCTCATGCAGAGGACGTTGTGGGTCCTTGCTTCTCTGGTCCATCAGTTGATCAAAGCCAAGGGTGAAGGATTGGGTGGCTACAAGAGAGATTTCTTTTCTATAAGTAGGTCCTTGTTTAACAGCAGCATCAGAACATGTCTGAGCTCTGGGAGCAGGTTGTTGATCTTTCCTGCCAGGGCTAAGACCCAACCCTGTATGTGCTGTGGCTTCATGTAGAAGCTTGGGAGAAGAGAGGCACCTTGCATACAGTATGGGGACATCTTGGGTGTACCAGAGATGGTTTTTGGTTACCTCCAGTGCATGTTCTGAACAGCAGAAGCTACTCATAAGTGTGTGTAGATTCCATTGCCTAAGGGAAACCAGAAAACAACACCTTGAGAACCTTCCATGACCTGTTTTCCCAGTTGCTAAATGGGAAAATGTCTAACCAGTAGCTCAAACCCGTGCAGGAGAGAAGCAGGTGACCAGGAGAAGTGCAGATCCACTCAGTGACTTTAACCCCAAAAGGCAGAAACCCCTGAATGGTGATCAGGGTGAGCTGAGGCTACTGGGGTGTGCCCGAGGTCAGGGTGCTGCTTGGGCATCGGCATGTGGTGAGCAGCCGTGCACCAGTGAGCGGTGGTGTGTGCTGGTGAGTGCCCTGCACAGGGACGTGGTGCCTGCCTGGCCACCCCCTGCTGCTGGCAGCTGTTCTGACTGCAAGGGCCTCTGGAAGTCACTCGCTCAGCTGAGGAACTGTCCTGGGGTGAAAATGGGCTGGTTTAGGGGAGCGTGCAGCTGGGGAAGGGGCTCTGAGGTGCCTCAGCTGGAGGACACTGTAGTGTGGGGTGTGTGTTTGGGGGGTGCTGTCTTTGCTGACGACAGACTGTCCCCAGCAGCTGTGGGACTCCATGCCAGCCACTTGTCTGGGGGCACTGAAGTTTTGTTCCTTTTCTGATGTGCTGTGGTGGTCACTCTCTAGTGAGCATCTGAGAAGGATAAAATTCCTGGGAAGGAGACAGGACAATTCAGGCTGTGCAGTCCAGTTCATAGAATGGTTTGGGTTGGAGGGACCTTAAAGATCATCTGGTTCCGACCTTGCTGCCATGGGCAGGGACATCTCCCACTAGATCAGGTTGCTCAGGGCCCCATCTGACCTGGGCTTGAACACTTCCAGGGAGGGGGCACCCACAACTTCTCTGGACAGGATGTTTTTCTCTGCTGGCACTTGGCAGAGCTCATAAGCAAGAGCTGTCACTGCACTGGTCAGAGGCTCTGAAGGTGCCAGAGCTGTGGTCTGGGTGGCACTGGTGCTGTGACTGCACAGCTGGTGTTGGCAGCTGCAGCCAGTGCAGGGGGTACTCTGCCCCTTCCTAGAGCTGTGGGGGCTGCACAGCCCTGTCAGTACAGGGGGGCTAGAGAGCTGAGAGGGCAAAGAGATGCCAATGTGTGGGCACTGTGAGCTGGAGCCAGCTGCTCTTGCCACAGTAGGTGCCACTTGTGATAAAACCCATCCTGTGCCCAGCACTGCATCCAGGACTTTGCTCATCCCTTCCCTGTCTCCCAGGGCTGCTGCTGGCTGTGGGTGAGCACCAGCTGGGCACTAATTGCTGGGGAATTAACCTCTGACCTGGTTCTAAAAATAGACCAAATCAATCCTCTCATTAGCAGCTCTGCTGGCTGTGCCTGGGAGGTGGGCACTGCAGGTCAAAGCCAGCATGGGTGACAGCCTGGGAGTGCTCTCACATCCCCTGTCATGGCAGCTGCAGGGTGCTGGTGGAGCTCGGTGGCTTTCAGGGTGACAGAGAGCTGAAAAGTGTCACTGGGAGACTGAGCAAAGCACAGAGAAGTGGAAATGCTGATGAGTCACTTGGATTGCTCTGTCAGGGGTCCAGGTGGGCAACAGAATCATCAAGCTGTGGAATTGTTTTGGTTGGAAAAGACCTCCAAGGTCACCAAGTCCAACTACGAGCCCAACACCACCAAGGCTGTCAAATCATGTCCCTAGGTGCCATGTTCACATGTTTCTTGAACACCTCCAGGGGTGGTGACTCCACCATCTCCCTGGGCAGCCTGTTCCAATGCCTGACCACTCTTGCAGGAAAGAAATCGTTCCTAATCTCCAACCTGAACCTCCCCTGGCACAATTTGAGGCTGATGTCTCTCAACTTCTCGGTTGTTCCTTGGGAGAAGAGACTGACTCCCATCTTTATTCCTTTGCTGTCTGCTCCAAGGGTCATTCAAACTACCTCCACAAAATGCCAGAGGGGAGCAGGGAAGCAGAAGAGCCAGGTGGGACTGAGACCTGTGCTAGGGTGCTAGGTGGCATCAAGCCCTCTCCAGGGCCCCGGAATTGGTCACATCATCCAGAGTGGTGGTAGCTCCATGAGGCATGAGGAGAGCATGCCATGCTGTGCCATGCCAAGCTGTACCATGCCATGGCATGCTGACCAGCGTGGGACTGCTGCAACCTGGCTGATGTCCATGCAAACCCTGACCTTGGCTGCTGGGGCATGGGGTAGGACATGGGATGGGAGTGCCAGGCAGGTCCCGGGTCATGGCCACAGTGCTCCAAGGTGCCATGGCCATTACTGTGACAGCAGTGGAAAATGGGGACTGATGGGAGTCCTGTTGAGACAAGGTGCTGCCAGGCAGCATGGGCACAGTGCCTGCAAGAGCTGGGCTGTGGTCACTGGAATTGTCTTTGTCTTCTCATTCCAGCTGACATCATCTCTACAGTAGAGTTCAACCACACTGGAGAGTTGCTGGCAACAGGGGACAAAGGAGGCCGAGTTGTGATATTCCAGCGTGAGCAGGAGGTAAGTGCCAGGGAATGCAAAGTGCCCATTTTATCCTGCTCCTGCTCTGTCCTGATCCATCAGCACCACTCCTGACCCAGTCTCTCGCACCAGACTCCAGACTGACAAGTGACTGTCACCATGAACAGGCCCAGGTCCCTGCTGGTACAGCACCTCCACAGGACACTTCCTGTGTCCTTTTGCTCTGGCTGCAGCTCTCTGCAGCTGGATGCACTTTGGTCTGGCAGGTCTGAGTGTGCCATGGTGTACCATGTGTGGGTGCCCATCTCATGGCAAACACAGCCTGAAACTCGTCCCCATTACCAAAACATACATCACAGCCCAACGACATTGTTCTCAAATTTACAGCCTCAAAACTATTTCTGCCAATGCTGGAGAGCTGCTGGGTTAAGAGGTCCAGACACAGATGCTTCACCAATCTTTCCAGCCCCATCCCATTCCTCGTCTCCCATTTCATTGTTCCACTGCTTTCCCTGGACTTCAGCTTCCCAGCAGCATGCCCAGTGTGCTCTGCTCAGCTCCCGCTCTGGAGCAGAGCTGCACTCCAGGGACCAGTGGAGGATTCACCCACTCAGATGTTCCATTCCTGCTCAGTTCCTGGTCCATTCCCACTCTGGTCCCACTCTGTTCCTGCTGTCTTCTCTCTCCATTCCTGCTCTCTTCTCTCTCTCTCTTCCCAATACATTTCCAATCTCTTCCCAATACGTTCCTACCCCATTCCCACTCCAGTCCCACTGTCTTCTCTCTCTTTTCCTGCTCTGTTCCCACTCCATTCCCACTGTCCTCTCTCTCCATTGCTGCTCCATTCCTGCTCTGTTCCCACTCCATTCCCATCCCAGTCCCACTGTTTCTCCTCTCCATTCCTGCTCTCTCCCCTCTCTTTCTCCAATCCATTCCCACTCTGTTCCCACCGAGCCCACCAGCACGCAGGAGGCTGCGCAGCAGCAGAGGCCATGCCTTGGCTCTCCGCGCCGTGCTGTGTGACTGTGACCGTGCTCTTGCTGTCACCTAACGATCCCTGGAGACCCACCAGAGGATGTCCCCACTCTGAGCCTCCCGCCCGCCTGTCGCCCCCGCAGAGCAAGCACCAGCCCCACCGCCGCGGCGAGTACAATGTCTACAGCACCTTCCAGAGCCACGAGCCGGAGTTCGATTACCTGAAGAGCCTGGAGATCGAGGAGAAGATCAACAAGATCCGATGGCTCCCGCAGCAGAACGCAGCCTATTTCCTGCTCTCCACCAACGGTAGGTGGCCGCGGGCAGCCCGGGCTGGCCAGGCGCACGGTGACACCCGCGCTGCTGTCCCACCGCTTCACATCCCTGGGACCTGAGTTTCTCTGGGGAAAAAATAAACCCTGTTAAAAAATACCAGTTCCCTCCAGGGTGACACAGGTGTCACAGGTCCAAAACTGTCTGGAGAGCTCAGTTCCCATGCTTGAGTGTTGTCCTTCTTCCCCTGCAAGGGAGAGATGCTCTTCCCCCTGCCAGCAGCTTCTCTTCTATGTTACTTGGATCCTGGGAGCTCTGTGGGGCTTTTTTTACTCTTTTTGTTTGTTAAACAGAACCTGCAGCTGATCTATTTCCGTTTGCAGCTGGGTTCAGCTCAGCCATTCCATATTATGTTCAGATAAATGCCAGGAGGATCCAGGAATATTACTTGGGATGAATAGAACCTTAAGATGGATGTGACTTAATTACTTCAGGGGAAAAGGAGGGGTCTAATTATCTTCCATAACCGACTTACTTTGTATCATAGAATTGACTCTATTGATCATTGTAATAAAATCCAAACTCATCTGGGGGGAGAATCACTGAAATGCAATGAAGATTAATTATAGAGCGTAATGTTCTGTTAATTGAGTTTTTAAATAGTTTTTTGATTAACAGGGATATTATCTCTCCATTTGGGAGGGTGTCTCCTACACCAGCAGGTTGTCAAAACAGTTCTTTTAGAAACACTCCCATGTTCTGCTGTCTCCTTTTGTTCTTGGTGTTAAACTAGCATTAAGTACAGGCCCCCCTCCCCCGAAGAACAGGGGGTTAATAAACACAAAATTAATGGCATTCGGTGGAATTGCTCTGAGAAGGGGGAAATGAAGATGGATGATGGGGTGGTGTGTGAGACCTGGTGAAAGCAATGATAAACTATGGACAGAGGCTCTGCCAGATTGAGGAAAGAAAACACCATTATTCAGAGTAAACTCCTGTGTTCTGGGGGCTCTCATCCCTGGGGACTTTGTGGTGGTGGGACAGCAGGAGGGGACAGGGAACTGGGGGAGGTTCAGAGCTGCATTCAGCCTAGTGTAAATGCTGGGCTCTGTGCAGTTGCTGGGTGAGGAAGGTCAGGATGGATTTGGGGTGAGTTACAGGCACCATTTCACCCCTTTGGGGAGCTCCCATAGCCAGCTTTGCTGTTTCATGGTGCTTGTATCACCTGATGCTTTGACTGCCTCCTGGATTCCTGTTGGAGCTCTGCTGGGAGCACAGGGAATCACCTTCTGGCACTCTGAGTCTGGTGAGCTTTGGAGCCATGCAGGGATCCTGGTCTCTGCTGCTGGTGTGGGCACTCCTGTGGCACCCCAACACTCTAACACCCAACACTCTAACACCCCAGCACCCCAGCACCTGTGGGGTGGCCAGCAGCCAGAGCTGCCCTCAGGCATTCCAATTGCATCTCTTGTATTTCTGAAGGGCAGTGGTGGGGCCGAGGTGTGGAAGGCAGCACCTTGGTACCAGGGGGCCATCTGGGGTCACTGAGAGATGTTTGCAGTGTGAGGGTCAAAGAGGGGCAGAAACAGCAGCTGGTGGGGATGGAATCAGGAGATCAGGTGCATCTCTGGTGTTTAATGTTTGCAATGGATGGAAGTGACATGAGTTTGGGAATTACTCTTGGAAAGTAGTTGGTGGCCCCTGGGTAACTGCTGCATGAGCTAGGAAATGGGGGAGGAAGATTTTAGATAGGAGTCTGCTTTGAGTGTGGGTGTTGGGAAGGGAGAGTGCACAAGTGTGTAACACACTTGTTGATGGCAGGATGGAGCAGAGCCGCTGTGTGTGGTGCTGGCCTGTTGCTGGGGTGTTGGGTTCAGCTTCCTGACCCTGCTCAAGCTGTCCTGTCCTGGTGCCAGCCCCTCGTCACCTCCTCTGGGGTCACTCGGCCCTGTCACTCAATGTATTGAACACCAACATTCAGGGCATGACCTCCCAGGCTCTGAACCACGGGAAATCACTTCTCCTGGTGTTCCTCCATTAATCCAGTGATTCTGTTCTCTTGTACAACCATTTCCCTATGTCTAGACTCAACATACCAGTGGCTGTCCAGCAGGAACAGGCAAGCCAGGACCCTGGGGACACAGTGCTGCGGTGACAGGGACAGCTTCTGAGAGGATGTTTTCCCTTGGGACTGTGTTGCTTGGAAGGTAGGGTCACAAGAAGTGTGAGGGGACAGCCAGACCTGACACCCTGCTCTCTCCTGCCCCAGATAAGACGGTGAAGCTATGGAAGGTCAGCGAGCGGGACAAGCGGCCGGAGGGGTACAACCTGAAGGACGAGGATGGTCGTCTCCGAGACCCCTCCATGATCACCATGCTGCGGGTGAGTGGGACACACCAAGGCTGCTGAGGAGCTTTTTCTTCAAGGTCTGGTGAAAATTGCTGCCAGTGTCCCCTGGGTGGCAATCCTTGTAATGCCATCCTGACCTGGTGGGCTGGTGTTGGAGGGCAGAGAAATGTGCTGCATTTTGGAGCCTGGTGCTTTGGCTGGGGGTGTGAGAGCTGCTACCAGAGCAGTGCCTGGGCTGTGCCATCTCTGGCATGCAGTGTGCCATGTTTTGTCTCGAGCTGGGTGCCCACTGCCATGGTACTGCACTGCCTGCCATGCCTGTCCTGGTGAGAAGATGGTTAACAAGCTTGTCCTGCTTTGAGCATTCAGCAGCACAGCTTGGGGAGCACAAGTACCTTCTCCAAATGAGTTTTGCTCCCAGCTTAAGAAGATTAAAACATCCCCAGTCAAATGTGAACACCTGAGGGTGCATTTCCCATTTACTTCTCAAGCACAGATGTACAGTCTCCATCAGAGCTGCTGTCCTATGTGGCTGATGGGAAGCATGTCCAGGGCATGCCTTTGTGCTCAGGGAGCTGACTCTACCTGGCCAGCAGTGCCCACAGGCTGGCTTTTCCTCAGTACTGCCTTGGGGTGGCTATCTGGAATCATCAATCTGCATATACAGAGCCAGCTCAAGCCTTGGGCACTGCAAGCCTTGTGCAGTCAATCAGAGCTCAGCCCATGCCCTAGTAGCTCCATAGTGGGTACAGGCAGTGCCAAGCAGAGCATTCAACAAACAGGGAGAAGCCACACTATGGCATTAGAGCAGAGACAGACAATGACCCCTTTTAGCCCACAGAAGTGCCAAAAGCACAGTAATTTTGTCCTGATGTGAGTCAACCTGGCCCAGCCTGTAATTGATGAGCATCCTGTTGGGATTTGCATTTGGAATCCCTGAGGGTTTGTGTCTGTGCTGTAAGGACCCAGGGCTCACTACGCAGGATGAAGCCATTGTGAGAAACCCAGACAGGGAGTTAATTCTCACCTCCTCTCCCAGTCACTCCTGGTGGCTGGCAGCATTTTCCTCGACAGAGCAAGAAAACATTTTGTTTGGTGTCTGATGTAGCTGCTGTCATGTTTCAGGCAGCGTTACCTAGACACAGAGATGCTGGAGGAGTTTGCTTGGCATCGGGATGCCGAAGCTGGGTTACCAAATCTCTGCAGGGCTGGCAGGCAGGTTAAAGGTGGCCATGCCCAGGGGTGATGCTCCAGTTACTGCTCCTTCTCTGGCCAAATGCACTGGAAAAGCCCTGGGCTCACTGAGGAGACCCAGGCCAGCTTTTGACCTCATCTGCCACCTCTGCACTGTGCCTGTAGCCTCTTCAGCAAAACGTTTCCTTGTGTTTTGAGAGGAGGTTGGAGCCAGGTGGGGGTTGGTTTCTTCTCCAATGGAACAAGTGACAGGACAAGAGGAAATGGCCTCAAGTTACAGCAGGAGAGGTTTAGGGTGGGCATTAGGAGCAATTCTTTTCCCCAAAAAGTTGTCAAACCCTGGTCCAGGCTGCCCAGGGCAGTAGTGGAGGCCCCAAACCTGGAAGGGTTTCAAAGCTGTGGAGACATGGTGCTGAGGGACATGGTTTAGTGGTGACCTGGCAGTGCTGGGTGACTGTCTTGGTGTGAGCTGATTTAGTCTGACCCTGTCTTAGTGCTTGAATCCATGACCCTAGGTCTGAAGCAGAGCCAGAGATAATCCTGAGTGTTTGTGCAAGCAGTCAGCCTGAGGTTACCCCATCCACCCACCCAGCTAGCCTGTGCCCAGTGTGGGGAGAGAAGTCCCCCAGGCCCAGCTGGATCTGATGGTTTTCCTGAGATATGTCCATAGCACTAACCCTTCTGCTGCAGCTTGGTGTGTTTCTGGTGTTTCATCTCCCCATGGTGCTTGCACTTTGCAGTCATGCCACAGCTAGCCAGACACAGTTGGATTGCCTACCACAGACAAGAGAAGGGTTTAAACCACCTAGCTGCAGTCATCTCCTGCCCATTGGCATAAGGGTTTCAATGTGCTTGGTGAGCGTTGTCCACTGAGGACCTTCCAACCCATGTGGAGCAGAGGGAATGTCTAACTCTGCCTGGGCTGTAAGGTGAGGCTCCTGCTCTCATCAAAGGAGCTCTGCCTGTTTGGTAGCCCCCAGCCCGACAGCTGCAGCCCCTTGGCCCCAGTTCGCAGCTCCTGAGGAGCTGTATCTGCACCATGGGGTGCGTGCAGGGTTGTGTCTCACCCAGGTGATTGAGGACTCAGGAGATTGCCCTAGTACAGAGGATGGTTTCCTGTGGTCTCCACTGGGCACTTCCCTGGGTGAGGAATGACCCTCCATGATGTGGGTGTGATGAGCAGGTGCCTTGATGTGCACAGGTCTTGGTTCTGTGGCTGTCAGAAGGAGATCTGCCAGCTCTCTGGTTAGGAGCTACCATTTCACTCAATTCCAACACAATCCATCATCCATTGCTTTCTGTGCCCCATTTTGCCAAAATCTGGGATTTCTCAGCCCCAGCATAGTCTGCTGTGGAGGCTGTTGCTGTGTCCCCCTGCACCCAGTGCCCTGGAGTGGGGCTGTGCCATGGAAGAGGGATGGGGGTGCTAGGGAGAGGGGCTGCTGCATTTCAGCCCCAGCAGAGATCTGTCTGCCTCTTGCTTGCACGCATCCTCCAGAGCATTACCATTTAAATGACAAGCTAATGGCAGGCGTTTGGCTTTTTTTGGCCATAAAACGCATATGGCAGAACTAATCAATTTCAAATGATCCTACTCAAAGCATTGCTACAGAGATTGGGGAAAAAAAAAAATCCCCATTTTCCCCTCTGCCTGCCCTTCTGCTGGCCCCTCTGCCTGCCCTTCTGCCCCTCTGCTTGCCTCCCTGCCTGCCTCTCTGCCTGCCCCCATGCTGGGATTGCTCGAGCATGTGCTGGTAATAGGGATGTGCTTGTGTCCACTTTACCTGGGATAACAGGAAAATTGTGAGCTGCCTGCTGGGATTCCACTGATATTGTCTCTTTTTCAGCAGGAGAAAGAGGTTAAAAAATACCTTTTCAAACAATGACATCTTGAAAGGGGTGAAATTCTAATGAGATTGGTGTGAAGGATTCAGGGTTTGAACTGCAGATAAGGAAAATTTTATTTTTTCCTTGAGGTCTCTGCAAATGAATTCAGAATTTGGTGAAGGTGATCCTGGAATGAAGTAGCTGAACCGGGACAAATTCTGCATTACAAACAAAAAAATGCTGTAAAAATACACAAATAATGGGAAACCTGGGGTGGTTTGGGCCCTGTGTGAGCCAGGACTTGCAGGAGATGCTCAGCCCTGTGCTTGAAACCCTTCATAAACTGGCTCTGGTTTTGGGTGTGTGTATGGGGGGCATTTGTGTTGATGGCCTACATGGACTGACTCGAGGCTCTGAACTCTGCATCTTAGTGCTGATGGAGGAGAGCACAAGCTCCTGTGACTCAGGCTTCATTGTAGCTGGAACCTGCTGCTCACAAACAGCTCTCCTCTTCTGCTGGGGCCAGGACAATGGCCCTGCTTCTGCCCTTCTGCAGGGTGGGGGGCTATGGGAGGGTATGGGGCAGATGGTGTAGGGACCTGCCTCCAGGAACTCCACCACTGCCCTGGCTAGGCTGCTCCAGGGCTGAACAATCCTTTTGTGGAAGAAGTTGTTCCTCATGTCCAACCTAAACTTCCCATGGGGCAACTTGAGGCCATTTTGTCTTGTTCTATTGTTTCTTTCATGGAAGAAGAGACTTTCTCCCCCTTCAGTTCCTGCAGCTGTGGGTGGCTGCTGAGTGCCTGCTGGTGCTGGTGCCCTGTGGTGTGCAGATGCCAGTGAGCAGTGTTGTACCACTGCCTCATGGCATGCCAGCAGCCTCCTCCGTGGTGGAGCAGTCACTGAGCTTCTGAACATGACTCTAGCACCTCAGCACTGGCTGCGCTGTCCTCCCTGCAGACCTGCTGCACGTGGTCCTCCCCCTGCTCCTGGACCCCAGGTGAGACCTAGATCCTTTTGGGACAGCCTGTCCCTCTAGGACTTGCACAGGGGAAGGTGGACCTTCAGCTGGCAGCGAGTCTGTGCCTCTGGGTTGCTCTATGGTAAAGCACTCAGCACCAGGAGGGGCGGTGTCAGCGAGATGCTTAGCAGGGAGAGACATGTCTAGGGAGAAGAGATGAGCCCAGGAGCTGTGTCAGCTGCATGCAGCAGTAATGAGATAGTGGCTTTATCCTCCCATGGGAGGCCACCTCGCAGACTTCATGGGGAAGGTCCAATAAGATGAAATCCTGAAGAGCGTGAAATTGTCCATCTGCCGTGGAAATGGTGTTTGGAGCACATTTTGCTGCGATATATTCACCTGCAGGCAGCGCTGGCTGGTGGCAGGACCTGCCTTTTGTAGGCAGGAAACAAACATGGGAAGCAGTGGGAGCAGCTGCAGGAGCAGGTGAGGAGCTGCCGGATTTGTGCCCAGCAACTGGCTTTGCTCTCTGGTTTGCCAGGAACTGGATTACATTTTACTCCTTGCAAACCCAGGGCTTGGGTTAATCTAGGCTTGGGCTGCAGCTAATCCCCCGTGTCCAGATCCTGCAGCTTGCTGGGGATGGGTGAGCTGGTGGGCATGGGGCTGCTTGTGAAGTGGGAACAGTGGGAGCTGCCCTGCAGTTGGCATTGTGGCTGCCAGACTGTCCTGCTGCTGGTCCCACAGGTGGTTGCAGGGCTTCCACTGCTGTTGTGCTGAGGCCTAGTGACCCCTCACAAGGTAGGGATGGATTGTTACCTCAGTGAGTGATTTATTGATTCTTTTTCAGTCCCTGCTACTCTGGGTCAGATTTGGATCTCAGTGTAAGGCTGGTTGGCTCTATTGTGCCTGGAGGATTTCTGTGGAGGTAGCCAAGAGCAGAATGTCCTTCTCTATCACACAGAACAGGTTCATGGTTCCAGCACTCACCAACCTATGGTTGCCCTGATTTCTGTCTGCCTGTGGCAAGCAGCACTGGGCAGGATGGGCATGGAACACACACCAGGGTGATGCTGGGAGCTGCTGCATCTGGATAGAGGTGGCATCACTTCTTTGCTTGTCTGCACTGGGTGTCCCCTCTGTGAGCCAGCCCTGTCACAGTCACAGCTGGCAGGAGTACAGCTGGCCTCCAGTATGGCCCCTAAGAAGGAACCCAGTAGTGGTGGCCAAGTCTCATCTCAATGCAGGGCTGTGTGTGGGGTTCCATGTCACCAGTGTGACCCTGGTAACAGGCAGTTGTGTTGGACCTGTGCTGGTGAGAGGTTCTGTGGCCACACTGTCCTGGAGCTGAGGCTTCTGCCTGGCAAATTGATATGTTTGGAAGATGCTGTGAGCCATGGAGCACCCCCGGGTTCTCCTGAGAAGCAGCCACTCTGCATCTCCTCAGGCCATGTCTGTCACAGCACTGGGACTGACAAGGAGAACCTCTGCCAGGGGAAGTTCTTCCTCCAGGAGCAGGGAATGTTTGGTGACAGCAGAGATGACAGACAGTGAAAGAGGTAGACCTGTTGGGAATAAGGTCTGACATGGTGCGGCTAGTGCTGAGGTGCTTGGCTCAGCAGCTGGAGGTGGCAGGAGGACCTGGAGGACTGGCAGAGAAGAGGGACCAGGGTATGCTGGCTTCCTCCACTCCCATTCACAAGAAAATGGATTTTGCAGCTCAGGGGCAGATGAGTGTCTCATTATCTGGGGCATGGGGAAGGAGAGGAGTCCAGTGCTGTGTGTGCTGTGGATGAGTGGCACCCATGCTCATGCAGGGGGTGCCTGCTGAAGGCAGGCAGGAAAATGAAGATGTATTTTGTCTTAAATGAAAAATGACTGGCACCCCCCCCTCCCTTCCTGAAAACAGGCAGTAATTTAATTTGTTAGTGGTTTATTTTATTTGACAGCCTCTGTATGCTCTTGATGTGGTTTGTTACACTGCATTACCCTCTAATAGCGGGTGTGTGGCACCAGAGCTGCCCCAGGGAGGGGCACACTGAGTGGGCTCTGTGCTCCTCAGGGTTGCACTGGCAGTGCTGGGGGTGGCTGCTTTAGGTGGCTGCTGGTGCTGACTTCACGTGCTTCAAGAAATGCAAAAAGCCCAAGTTTCAATTGCTGTCTTGTTGCCTCATTTGGTGGGTGCTTGCTCTTCACTGTCACTGACCACAGCCACCCTAGGCTCCCTGCCTGCCCAACTGGGCATGTCTTTGGCTCCTGGAGCAGTCTGCAGGTTACCTCTGAACATCACCTTTCCTGTTCCTTTGCTGGATGTTGGTAAGAAACCTGCTGCAGGTACCTCTCAGCACTGGAGTGGGTCCTGGTCCTGGGAGTTGCATTGCTGGAGACCAGGCAGTGTGCTGGGAGAGGTACAGTCTGGAGCAGGCCTGTGGTGAGAAGCAGGATGAGCAGGAGAGAGGGCAGAAGGATCTTCATTGCCTGTGGACTGAATGTCAAATGCCAGCACTGGGGTCCAGTCATCAGCATGGCCCCTTGTTGGCCTCCCCTGTGGTGGCCATTTCCAGCCAGCTTCAGAACAGGCTTCAGCAGAGAGGAGATTAAACCCAGGCTGTGCTGGCAGCTGCTCCCCTCAGCCATGCTGAGCCAGTGTTTGCTTCAGCTCCAAGATTCCTACAGCCTGGGATGAGATCCCCAGGCTGGTCTGAGCTCTCAGCACATTCCTGGCTGCACATTCCTGGCTGCTCCTGCCCCAGACCCTCGCTGCTTTCAGTGGCAGCACACGGTGAGGAGGGGCAGGGACACTTGGTCGCTGCCGTGTTCCAGCGCGGATTCCTTCCGCTGCAGCAGATGACACATCCTGCCTTAACAGAGCCCACATGGATGAGCAGATTTGTTCCTCCCCTGGGGTTTTATCTGCTGAGGTACCGAGACACAAAAAACGCCCCACAATGTGACTCTGAAGTAGCCTGTGGAGAATTCTCTCGGCTGAAGAGTCCCTCTTAGCTCTGCGGCTGTGCGCAGCTGCCATGCGAGAGCCGGGCAGGGAGTCGTGCTGGGGTGCTGCAGGTTGTAGAAGGCTGCACTGCTGCGGCTCAGACGTGGATCGTCTCGGCTGCTGCCCACTGCTGGGCTCTGCTGGGCACGGGGACTGGCACGGCATCACCTTGCTGGATGAAATCCACTGCTGAAGCCTTTGGTGGAGTTATTTTTGTGCCCAGCAAGGCCTGGTGTGACGTGGAGCCCTCTCCCTTTGCACAACCATCATGTTTCTGTCACTCTGAATGACAGCCCAGCTCCTGTGATCCCCCAGCAAACTGCGAGCCCCGTCCCCAGCTGGCTGCGCCGAGCCCTTCCGCGGCAAACGATGCATCATTGCCGGTGTCAGCCCGGATTAGCGGGCAGGCTCGTCACATTAGGCTCTGAGCTGGCAGTCCCTGCGCTCTCGTGTCACTCGAGCTGGCTGTCGCACTCCCGTCCCCACCACTGCAGCCCTGGGAAATCTTTTTGGGCAGCAGACAGATAACACAGACGGTAATGAAGTAGCTGGAGAAGAGCTGGCTGGGGAGAGCTTGCTGGAGCCCAGGC
Source organism: Ramphastos sulfuratus (assembly GCA_013399055.1). Taxonomy (NCBI): domain Eukaryota; kingdom Metazoa; phylum Chordata; class Aves; order Piciformes; family Ramphastidae; genus Ramphastos; species Ramphastos sulfuratus. The sequence goes on along the minus strand of WBNM01036417.1, from coordinate 247,801 downwards.
TGGCACCTTGCTAGGCGATGAAGCTGCCTGGTAAGCATCATGTCTGGAGTGACTGTTACACTGCTCCTCACCTGCTGCACCTCTCCACCTTCGATGGCTACAAGAGTGACGTTTGTCAGTCTGAAGGTGAACTCTGCATCGTTCCGTTCCCAGCCCCTCCATCTGTCTCTGTCCAGCATCTATGCCTCTCCCTCTCTCATCTCATCCCTTATTTCCATCACTTCACTGTGGAGAAAATGCAAAGGAATGAGAAGCTGGCACTGACCTGGCTCTGAAGAAACCCATTCGTGTTAGAAAGGCTCTAGGAACATCAGGCTCTGCTCAGCAGTGACAAAACAAGGCTGGAGTGTTTCCTGGCTTTTTTTTTTTTTCCCCTAAAGGAATGGTTGCTGCAGCACAAATCTGAGCCCAGTACTGGGCTCCCACTGCCTCACTGTAGCCTCACCATACTGGTTCCTCTTTCCAAATGAAGAGGATTTTGTGTCTGCTGGTCCTTCTGTGACTTCCCTTAAGAAGGCAGCAGGGTTCTTTGGTGAGAGTGTGGAGGGTGGGATGAGGCACTGGGAACCAGAGCTGCTGCCACGGCCACAGGGTTGTTCACCCCCCATGCTGTGTGCTGGTGCAGGCCTGGTGGGGCAGCCAGACCCTGTCCCTGGGTGCTGACACTCTGCCTCCCACCCTGCAGGTGCCCGTGCTCCGGCCCATGGACCTGATGGTGGAGGCCACGCCTCGGAGGGTGTTTGCCAATGCACACACCTACCACATCAACTCCATCTCTGTCAACAGCGACTATGAGACCTACATGTCAGCAGATGACCTGAGGATAAACCTGTGGAATTTCGAAATTACAAATCAGAGTTTTAGTATCCTTTGATGTGTGCTGCCCTGAGCCCCTGGGATGGTCCCAGCCTGGCCAAGAGCAGGAGTGAGGGAGGTGTGTGGGCTGGCAGTGGCATGTGAGAGCCCTGGGAACCTGCACACATGCAGATGGCAGTGAAAAATGACAAAGCTGGAGGGGGACACAGTCCTTGGGAAGGTGGGCAGTGCAGGAGGCACCTGTGAGGTCCAGCTCTGCAGGAGGCAGCAGGGCTGTGCCCGTGTCTGCTGTGCTTACGACCAAGCAGGTAATACAGCATGTCACCTGGTCATGTCCCCTGCTCATGGCTCCTTGGTGCAGGAGCTTCAGCCTCTGGAAGGGGCTCAGCAGTACAAAACAGTGCTGCCAGTTGTGCACCCAGCTGCAGAACACCCAGAATCCCAGTCCCTGGTGTCATTCCCAGGATACTCCCCTCTCACAGAATCTTGAAATGTCTAGGGACCTCTAGAGAGGGTCCTCTGAAGATGATCTAGTCTAATCCCCTGCTGAAGCAGGTTTGCCTCTGCCTGTGTTGCTGGGCTGACACTAGGCTGTCTCCAGTGGGCACGTCCCATGTCACAGCAGCCACAAGGCTCAGCTGGCACCACTCAGCCTCCTGCTGTGGGTGACACGTTAAGGAGTTTTGCCTGCAGGGTCTTCGTGGGGTGGGTGGGAGGGAGGGGGTCTGTGGGTGATGGAGGAGACAGATGCCTTGGGGAAGAAAGAAAGAGGAGACGTTAATGGTGCAGGCTCCCTTCTGCCCTGCAGCAGGGTGACAGGCTGCCAGTCACTGCCACACAAATGAGGCCCTGCCATTCACCCCAGTAACAGCAGCATCAGGAATGATCACAGCAGGGCACTAATCACCGCGGGGGTGGCTCAGAGTATTTCCCAGACAGAGATCCTCAGGGCCTGTGGCAGATTGAGGCAGCTGGAGAAGGCTTCAGCAGTCACAGGCAGGTGGCTGTTGGGATCTTAACGTGGCTGTGGCCAAACAGGGCTGCGATGGGTGCTGTGTTTTGGGGAAGAAGATGAGGAGCACTGAAGTTGGGTAAAACCTCAGGGGGCTCAGATGGCCTAAAGAGTTTGGCCAAGGTGCAAATGCAGCACCCAGAATGCTTGATAAGAACTGATGTGGAAGTGTCACCACCAGAGAGGTGTCAGTCAGTGTCCCATTGCACCGCAGTGTTCTGGAAATGCTATGTCCCCAGGCTGTGGTGGGCTTCTGCTGGTCGCCACACTCTGGGCTTTGTTTCCCTCTCATCGTTTTTGGTGCAGTTTTATTGCCCTGGCACTGCAATAAAGGTTGTTTACTCAGTCTGGGGCCAGATGGGCACAGTCAAGTCAGGTCTTGTGCCATGCAGATGGACTGCAGGCCATGGCACTGGGGCCGTGGTCCCTGGCTGAACAGAAAAGGTGACAGATGTTGTCTGACCCTTGCACTGGCACTGGCTGGGTGCAGCTGTGCTGCCCTCCTGGGCACAGCTGGTTGGCACAAAGCAGGGGCATCCCGGGTGCCCAGAGACATCACCAGGAGGAGCGCAGGTGGAGGATCCCATGCGAGGAGCAGGAGCTGGGCTTTGTGGGTCCTTGACTCGTCCTGCCAGACATCGTGGACATCAAACCAGCCAACATGGAGGAGCTGACGGAGGTGATCACGGCGGCAGAGTTCCACCCACACCACTGCAACACCTTCGTGTACAGCAGCAGCAAGGGCACCATCCGGCTCTGCGACATGCGCACCGCCGCGCTCTGCGACCGCCACGCCAAGTGTGAGTGCGCTGCCTCGGCCTCCGCGCCCTTCCAAGGGGGCACACGAGGGAGTGTGGGCACCCATCTGGGCTTGGCTCTGCTCTGCCACCTCGCCCCATCCTCCTCTGGGTCCTGCCTGCTGCTGGGCGTTCTCATAGCTACCTGCCCTCTGCCCTGCTGTCCCCAATAGGAGCAGCTTCCCCTGGGGCCTGGCCCCGCACTCTGGGGAGCACATTGGAAACCCCTCGGTGATGTTCCGGCAGCGGCAGGTCTGAGGAGTCACTGGGATGTTGACATGCAGTGACTGTGGAGCTGTCGGTGCCAGGGAGGGTTGGGCTTGTTCAGGTTCTGTCCAAGCAACCCCATCACCTGTTGTCACCAGTGGCTGATCTACAGGGCTCAGGGTGTGCAGAAAAGCCACCTCCGTGTTTGGAATAAGCTGGGCAGGTGGGGAGTATGTCCTTGGCCCTTTCTAGGCTGGTGCCATGCAGAAGCTGCTGCTGAGGCAGCTGGCAGGAGGTTGTCACTGGGAATATTGTCCTCACCAGCAGCTGCTGGGAGAGTACAAGCATGGACACCCTCAGCACTTCTGGCTGGGCTGCTGACTGCCTGCCTCTGCTCTCTGTGCTCCTGCGGCTCCTGGAAGGCAGCTCTGTGCTGACTGTGGGGTGTGAATAGGATACAAAGATGGGGCAGACCTGGGGGAGTTTGGGGTCTGCCTCAAAGGCAGCAAGGGCCACTATGACAGGATACCTAAACCCCCATGTCCTGAGCATGTTTGGGTTCTCTTCAGAACATGATCACGGTCTTGCAGGGAATTGAGGTTTTCAGTCCCCAAAGTGCTTGTGTCATCAGAACAAGATGCATGAGCCAGGTGGGATTTACTGGAGCCCCACACGAATCATCTGCCTCCAGAGAATTCTGGGGGGTGTGTCAGATTCAGGTTTCCTGGAGGGAATTACACACCAGCTGCTGCTGTTGGGCTTCTGAGCTATGGTCATGTCTGACACCTGTTCTAAACTGGAAGAAACTGGCTGGGAATAAAAGCTTCCCTTACTTTGGAGATGCTGAAAGAGCAAGTGACAGTGTCTCCAAATCCTGAACAGACCTCACCTTTCTGGGCTGGCATTTCCTGACTTGTCCTGCCCTGCAGTGACAGCTCAAAGCAAACAAAATTCACATTCCCCGCACTTCAGCAGAGGCCTCCCTGGCATTTGCCTTTGTCTGGGGCTGCAGCTCCTGACCTGGGTGAGCTCAGGACCCGTGGTGAATCCCAGTGGTGAATCCTGGCTGGGTTTGACCTCCCCTGTGACATCTCCTTATTGATTTCCCTCAGCCCCTCAGAGGCAGCAGCCTCAGTCAATTGCAGCTCAGCAGAGGCGTGAGTGGAAATTGAGACAGTTCATCAAAGTTCAAAATGAAAAGCAAGGTTGGCTTCTGGAGGCGAATCCTGCAGCGGAGACATTTAATAACTGTCGGTGGTTAATACAGATCCAGGAGACAGCCCTGCACATCCCACCCTCTTCATTTAGATGGATGCAGTTTGCTGCTTGGGGCCAGGCTTTACTCATCTGCTTCTCTTATTAGATTTTGTTTGCCCACTTGATTTGAGGCTGTGTGATGTGTGACATTGTGTGTGTCACCTGCAGCTTTGTGGCTGGGCTGGGAGAGAGCATCAGCTCCCATGGAGGAGCACTGGCTAGGACACGGGTGCTGTGAGGGGACATCTCCCTGGGCACACTGAGCACAGGAACATCATCACCTGTGCTGTCCAAAGCCCCACGGGAAGCCAAAGGGGAGACTGGGGCTCCTGGAGCACCTGGTCATGCTGGTAAAAGTAACCTGTTTGAAAAGCACAGGGGGAAGGGAGGAAGAGCTCTGTTGGGGCTTACTGTGGTTGTTTCCCCTAGCAAAGGTGTTGGGCTTTACATTTCTGTTTTAGGAGCCACCTGTGGTTGTACTTCCCAAGCTGCTGGAACAAAAGGCTCCAGGTACAGTCCCAAGGGAACTTTTGTCTTGTCACTGGTGACTGTGTTGCAGCAACACCACAGTTCCAGCTTTGGTTAGAAAGAAGCAGCCCACAAAGCTGCTCTGGTGAGGTGAGGACAGCTCACAGCTCTTACCTGGAGTCTGCAGTGGTTCTGCTGCTCATTGTGCTTGGACAGGTGCTGCTGCCTCTGGGGAGGCCCCGGTGGGGAAGACCCAGTTGGGCTCAGCACTGCTGCCGCTTTCCAAGCAGGTGGTGGAAAGTTCTCCCAGAGGAACAGGAGCAGCCTGTGGACCCTTCCTGGCTGTCTTGGCGTTGTTTTGGTCTGTGCCTCATGGTGCTGATGAGTGCTGTGGGCAGAGTGAGCTGGCACAGTGCAGGCAGCTTGGTGCCAGAGGGCAGTGGGTTGGTTGTGTAACAGAATTAGTGCTCAGAAATCCGTCGGCTTAGCGGCACAGATCTGCTCCTGCAGCGGGAGCGAAGCCATGCAAAAGCCTTCAGATGGGTAGCAAAAATAGTCCCCCCAAGCCCCTGTCCAGTGCCCACCCTGCTTCTGGTGGCACTACCAGTATGCTGTGACCCCAGTCCTGGCAGAGCCCTGCTGCTCCGGTGCTGGGACTGGGCAGGGTCTGAGCATCCCATGGAGGAGTGGGCTGCTGCCATGTGCCCTTGGCACAGGCAGTAATGGCACTGAAGTGCCAGCTCTACAGAGCCAGGCTCCAGGAGAGCCCTGGCACAAGCCCACACACCCTGATCCATGGCAATAAAACAGCTTGTGGGGCCTGGTGGCAGAGCTGAGGTAGTGGCAGCACAGACAAGTGGTGTTCAGTGCTCTCCACAGCCTGCGGGGATCTTTTTGCTCTCTGGCTGCTCTCACTTCCCTTGTCCTAAAGCCCCAGTGTGTGGTCAGGGCTCCTACTGGTGACTGAAGGAGCTGGAGTGGGTCCTGCCAGTGCTGATTTGCAGGGATCAAGTAGACTGGCACTTCAGGAGCTTTCTCCTCTGTACTCAGGGCTGAGGCATTGGTAGTGCAGGGCTCAAGGGATGATAAGCCCAAGCACTGTGCCAGGCACAGAGTCACTGGCACATCCCTGGCTGTGACCACTAGCTGGTTGGAGCCAGCAGCCACCATGGCAGAGGGGTTGTAACAGAGCCTGGAGACAAGGGTCAGGCAGCATGGCTGGCAGCTGCGGTTTCCTCCAGTGGAGCAGCAGTGTAAGCTCCTTCAGCTTGCCCAGCAGCATCCTCCACTGCTGTGCTGGAGAGCTGTGGAGAGAGGAGGTTGGATGGATGGCCCTGTGTCAGCAGCAGCTCTCTTGCTGCAGCCCTGTGATGGGCCTCCAGAGCCACACTTGCCCAGCTGATGTTGCTTTGAAATCAAATTTGTAAATACATTTAATTTGGAACTTCAGCAATCTCCTTCAATCTGCTCAAACTGTGATTTACACAGCCTGATCAGATTCCATCTACAGGTCGCAGCAGCTATAAAATATTGCCATTGACTTCTGGTTATGCTGCACATTGATTTCCAGAGAGCTGCAGTGACACATGGGGCTCTTAAATTGTCTGGGCTTCTGCGGAGCTGTTGATGGTTGGTCTGCAATCATCCCTCCTGCTTATTGCACACATCAAACCCAGGAGCTTCCATTGTGCCAAGTCAGAGCCTTAGTACATAGGGGTTTGTCTAGCCTGGGCCAAACCCAGCTCACTGTCGTGATGTCCTGCAGGGGCACGGTGTCTCTGCTCGGTTCCAGAGGGTGTTTGGGTGGTGACTGATGGCAGGATTTGTCCTTTGCTCTTCCACAGTTTTTGAGGAGCCTGAAGACCCCAGTAACCGGTCATTTTTTTCTGAGATCATCTCCTCAATCTCTGATGTCAAATTCAGTCACAGCGGGAGGTATATCATGACCCGTGACTATCTCACTGTCAAGGTGTGGGACCTGAACATGGAGAACCGGCCCATCGAGACCTACCAGGTGCGTGTGGAACAGCTTGGGGGTGCTGAGGGACATGGTTTAGTGGTGACCTGGCAGTGCCGGGTTAGTGGTTGGACGATTGTCTTTTCCAACCAAAGTGATTTTATGATTCAGGCCCTGGTGGACACCAGGCTGGCATTAGCTGGTGACTGGGCCGAGCCAGCTGGTGCTGGGTCCTCACACCCTGTCCCTCCCTGCTGGCAGGTTCACGACTACCTGCGGAGCAAGCTCTGCTCACTCTATGAGAATGACTGCATCTTCGACAAGTTTGAGTGCGTCTGGAACGGCTCTGACAGGTGAGCGCTCGGTGCTGCGGCTGCAGTGGGCTACCAGCCTGCCAGGTGCCCAGTTCGGCACAGTGGGTGCAGCTTTGGGGTGTCCTGCTGGCTCCTGTGTCCCCATGTGGGCCCTTCCCCATGCTGCGGCCGGCTGTGGGGGGTCTGGAGAATACGACAAGGATCACCTGAACCTAGAGCCTCAAATCCAGGTGTCGATGGGGGCATCTGGTGAGGTTCCAGCTCTCTTCTAGATTGAGTTTGGATCCTGTCTCCATTTCACCCACACCTGGAAGAGAGCAGTGATGTGGTTGGCTCCAGCTTGCCAAGGCTGGGGTTGGGACTCTGCCCTTACATGGGCCACACTAATGCAGGTGGCAGAATGATGTGTGGCCAGGTGGCTCTGCATCAGAGATGCAGACTGGGGTCCAGACTCCAAACCTCATTTTATGTCTGGATTTTTGGCCTTCTATAGTACGAGGCCATTTGCCTCAAGAATGAGCTGGAAATCCCCAGCTAAAGCTTTGCCCTAAGGACTGAGCTCCCCATGCATTGTTACTCTTGAGAGGAGTTGCCACAACCCTCATGGCCCCTGGTTGAAGGACAAGGACATGGTGGGGACCTGGCTCCAGTGGCTGAGCCCTGAGCCTTTTGGTGCAGGATGGGGCACGAACTGCAGGGAAACCGGGTTCTGCCCCCATGTCCCATGGGGGCTGTGCTAGGCAGAGCCGGGGCATCACAGGCGGGTTGGCAGCAGGGCCGGGGCATCGCAGGTGGGTTGGCAGCAGGGCCGGGGCCGCTCATGGTGACCCATTCTGTGCCCTCCTTGCAGCGTCATCATGACAGGCTCCTACAACAACTTCTTCCGCATGTTCGACCGCAACACGAAGCGGGACGTGACGCTAGAGGCCTCGCGGGAGAACAGCAAGCCCCGTGCCATCCTCAAGCCCCGCAAGGTCTGCGTGGGCGGCAAGCGGCGGAAAGACGAAATCAGCGTGGACAGCCTGGACTTTAGCAAAAAGATCCTGCACACGGCCTGGCACCCCTCCGAGAACATCATCGCCGTGGCAGCCACCAACAACCTGTACATCTTCCAGGACAAGGTTAACTAGGAGGACACGGCGCTCCCTAGGAGGCTCGTGTATCAGCACCAGCGCACACGAGACCTCAAGTGTTGCTTTTCTTTTTCTTTCTTTCTTTTTCCCCTTTCCTTCCTCCAGCTGTTGCTCTTCAGGTAGCATCTGAACAGGGTAGCAGGAGTGGCCTGCACCCTCAGTGCTGGGGGACACCCAGAGACACCCCATTTGTTGAGAGCTCAGACGTGTTGAGTGTTTGCTATCCTGCTGTCCCATTGTCCTCAGGTGGCTCTGGGCTGGCTGGAGCTGTCTGGTCACGGACAAGGTGGTGGTGGTGGTGTGGTGTGGGCTGTCAGCAGTAGATAGGGAGGAGGCATGTGGGGTGTGTGCCCATGGGGCATTCCAGCGAGTCTTGCTCTGATGGTTCAAACTTGACCTGAGCAGTATTCCACCCGTCGTGTTGCAAGACCAGAACATTGTTCCTGTTGCCCTTTTTCACATTTGTCTTTTTATTATTATTTTGTGTTTTCACCAACAGAGACAGCAACTCTCACCCTAACCTGGGACAGTTCAGATTTGAAAGGGACAAGCTTACAGGGCCTGGGGGGGAATCTGCTGCGCACTGGCCAGGCTGCTGCCTCTCCCCATTCCACTGACAACCTCCTGAGGATTTGGCTTTGTAGATACTGTGGTGCCTTTCTTGGTATATGAAATACCTTTATAAATGATGCTTCCAAACTGCATTGACTGCAAACCAAATCCACCCTGGGCAAACCTCTGCAGCTCCTGTCTTTTGCTTTGGTCATTTTCACCTGTTCTGTTGTGAGCTCTTGCATGTTGTGACTCTCTCTCTCTCTCTCTTTTTCTCTTTTTTTAATTATTTATTTATTAGATTTTTTTAAAGATAAAGTTGCTAATTTATGACCTTCTAAAAAAGGAATCCAACTCTACCTTGCTGTTAGCGCCTGACTGCTTCAGAGAGGGGCCCTTCGAGGTCCTACCTTATCATAACAATAATGATTATAACGATAATAAAAGCAGTAACTCCTCCTCTCTGCATGGCCAGGCTGCCCCTCTCTACTCTAAAGACTGCTCAGGCCCTTCCTCCTTCCACTTGAGCGACTGTTCAATAAAAAAAAAAAAAACAACAAAACCAGAACTGCTGAATTTTCAGTCAACCTGAAAACTGCTCCTGCAAGAAAAAGCAAATGAGTCAATGAAGTCAGTGAAGAGCCAACGCTAGCACTGCAGGAGTGGCTCCCTAAGGGCATCCCTCCAGCGCTAGCATCCCTGTGGGGACAGTCACAGGAAGCTCCACAGGCCAAATGTCCTCTTGGGACAGTCTCTGTGCAGCACCATGAGAATTGCAGCACGTCCTACTATGGCCTCCCAGCTCCTGCACCCAGCACAGGAGAGGAGCTGCCACTTGCTCCAGGAGCAGAGGGACCCTGTGGAAACCAGGAGCTGTGAAGCAAGCAGACCCTGGCCAGGCTTTGGTCCCTGGAGGGAGCCTGGGACAGAGCTGGCCACCTTCAGGAGTGACCACATGGGAAGAACAAAGTGCACTGGCTCATAAATGTACAAGTGATGGCTTTTGGGAGTAACTGTTTGGGTTTGTTTTTTGTTATTTTGGTTTTTTTTTGTTTTTTAAATGAAATGGTTAATAAAATAAAATAGCAAGAGTAAATGATCGTTTTTTTAAAAAAAAACAAACAGCTCTTTTTTGGTTCCTGTACAGAAAGTCTGCACTCTGCTCTCAGAAGTAAAGTTGTCCCAAACCTGTCTCGGTGTGGAGTCACTGCTTGTTGTGCCCCTGGTGTGCTGATGGCTCTGTGGCACTCAGACCATAGCTGAAGGTCCCTGCTCAGTGGACTGAGACCTGCTGGGTCTGTGCATCCCAGAGGTGCTGATTGCTGCTGAGGGCAGGGGCTGTGGGGAGAGTGGGCAATTTAGAGAGCAATGCATGGGAATCCAGGCTCTCACTTTAGCAGCCTGGCAAGGGTCAGTCCTTGGGCACTGGGCAAACATCCTCGCAGTGCCAGCTGCTGCTGGCAGTATGTGGGAGGGGCAGCAGAGACACAGGGGTGCATAAAGAGGAATGGTCTCCTCATCCAGTGGTTTAAGGACTTGTGGATGGCCCCAGGGCTTTGTGCCCTACAGCCCTGTCCCACTCAGGATGTTTGCTGGGGGGAAGCTGGCGCTGCAGCTGGTGCAGGGCCAGGCCTGGCAGGGGCTGCAGGGCTGGGGAGACTCAAGACAGCCTTGGAAGCTGTGCTGCCCACAGCAGCCTCCACCACCCACCCAGAGGCCCTGGTGCATCGGTCTGGCCTGGTGATAGCCAAACAGAGGGGGTTGTCACAAAGCCAGCACAGAGCAGCTCAACATTAAGTTTTAAACAGGGACTGGAAGTTCTTGCTCCCACCAGTGCAGAGATGTGATAAAATTAGACCCCTGTGCCTGTTATTAGCTGCTGACTACAACTCCCCTCTGACAGCACAATGAAGGTGGCTTCAAAATACAGGCATAACATTCATAATAAATGTCCCCAGGTGTGGGAGCTGCAGGTGACACAGCCCTGTGGTGCTCCAGCCCCTCACTGGAGTGTCATTTATTGCTGTTTCACGAGTGTCCAAGATCCCCAGAATCCCCCAGGCTCAGTACCAGCTCCTGGAGCAGAAGAAGAAACCACTGAGTCGTGGCAGGGTCTGCTCAGCAGCTGGAAACAGCTACACAGCCCCAAAAGCTGAACCCTGAGATTGGTCCTCCTGCCAGGGATGGCTGCAGCTCCTGCCCCAGAGAGGAGCTGGGCTTTCTCATAGCTGAGTCTCTCTTCCCTGACCTCATGTTTCCCTCCTGCACTGCTGGCCCACTGAGTGCTCAGCTGCAGCAGTTCTGGACTCAGGGAGCTGGGCTGTGATGGGAAAGGTGCTGGAAACACTGTCAGCATTCCTGCATCTCTAAAGGAGGATCCCACAGACTCTTCCTGCTGCTGAGGGGGACAGAGGGGATGCATGGCTGAGGTGGTGCAGGGGCAACAGATCAGCTCCTTGCTGCCCTGCATCACTGGTGCAGCATAGCTGCAGCTGCAGCACTCCCCACCCGCTGCCTCAGGGGTAATTGCTTTATCCACAGAATAAGCAGATAAATAAATGCTAATGAACATCTGGTGCCCATAAACAAGATAAAATTTAAATTAATAGCAATCACATTCATTTAATGAACGAGTTCAGCACATTTTAAAGCTGTCATAAACCACACAGGGCCTCCTGCAGGGCTGAGCCAGGAGGAATCCCCCCCACTGGCAAAGCACAGCCCTGTGCTCCCATGGTGAGGAACATGATACCAAGAGCCCACCACCAGTGTCCTGCTCTGGGAACCTTCTGTGTCCCTGATGTGACCACAGAGTTGGTGTCCAGTGGCAGTGGAGGAGACACAAGGCCCCTGTGCAGGCTGGTGGGTGTGAATGGGCCTTGCAAGGGCTTCCCCTGCCTTGGGGGTTCAGAGGATTCTGTGCTGGCAGCTGGGCACTGAAAGGAGCTTGATCTGCCATCAGCACCTGACCCTGTTCACTCCTAAATTCAGCAGTCCAACAAAAAGGCACCACAAAGGGGTGTTGGGCCTGTACAATCCATATATAAAAAGGGTTGGTTTATTGTCGTTCAAATACAGAAACTGGACAATCCCAACATTTCAAAATTAAACTTTAGAAACACAAGTTTAACATTCAAAACAGGAGTATAGTTTACAAGAGTTGCCCAGAGGGGAGATCCACAGTCTAATCCAGAGTGTGTAAAGATCACTTGATGGTAAAGAAAAGGGTGTTTGTACAACCGTCCTGTCCTGCGCCGGCACTCACTGAGCAGCTCCAGCCTCGGGGAGAAGCTATCAGACAAATCTTCACTTGGGCAGAGCAACCTGGTCTGTATCTAACTCGTGGGTTCAGGGAGGAACAAAGCAGAGCTGTGAACAAGTTTGGTTTGGTCTCTCAGGCCCAATTCTCTCAGTTCTAACCCTGGCTGGGATGGATTGAGCTCCATCCCAAGGGTGAAGGCAAGCAGAGGACTAGGAGCTGTGTCTCCAGAACACAGCCTCCACTAACCAATAATTTAAGGTCCCAGGCAGCACTTCTCCCAGCAAGGGCCCACGGTGACACTGGGAAGCTGATGGCACACAAGCAGTACAAGTTCACACCATGAGAAAGACTAACACCTAGGACCCTGCCTAGAAAGCAGCCTCCACATCCCACCACCCACAGAGACACTGCAGCGCTCCAGAGCTGGTCACCAAACACTGCCCACATGCTCCCATTCTTGTCAGTCATGCCCCAGAGAAGCTCACAGATACCTTCAACGTGGGCTTTCTGTTGTTGCTTCCCCCCAACCCAGCCAGAGACCATTTCATGTTCACAAACGCTGCTTCTTCCTCTGCTCCTCAGATGGTTTTGCAATGTACTCACGGCAATGTGTATGTATAAACCTGACAGATGGCTCATGCAAGCTTTTGGATTTAAGATACCCCCAGCTGAGGAGTATTTCAGGGCTATTTTGTTGTTCGTCTCGTGGGCTCTGAGGCTGTGGGTGGGGGAGGTGGGCCCCGGCGGTCCAGGTCATCCACGTAGGACACAATCAGCTTGCGCCTCTCCTCCGGCACACAGTCGAGCACCAGGTAACGCTTGTCATTCTGTAAGATCTTCTCTACATCCTTCAGGTGCTGATCTGACTCCTGGATCAGCTTTTTGGATCTGAAAGGAAGTGTAACAATTACCACCTGAGTGGTTCAGGATGCTCAGAACACCCCACAGCCCACACAACACCCCAGGAGCCTCCCAAAGCTGCCCCACCCAAAGAAAGTACAGGTAGAGTTAGTGGGGAGGAGAAGCAGGGAAAAGGTGCAGAGACTTGAAGATCTTCACTAGAAAGAAGCTGCTCTACGTCAGGAGCAGACAAATCAGCACCACCCTGGGCAGAACAGAGCTGCCTAAGTTGGTGCCACGCTAATGAACACCAAATGAAGAGTCCAGTGTGGCTGCAGTGGCTTTGCACAGCACTACCTGAGCTATGCAAATGCTAACGCTTAGAGAGACTTTAAAAAAAAAAAAAAAATCAGTTTTAAATTCACATCTAAATGAGGCAAATAATTAGAACTTTGATGTGGCAGTCTCGGTTCATTCCAGCCTGACTGACCAAGCATTCCCTCTCCACCAGCTTCAAGCACTGGCAGTGAGAGCAGCTCCACTTGAAACTAGAATCCCAACACAACAACACTGACCACAAGGCCACTGAGAGGCTCGCTGGGATCCAAAGAACTTCATTTAGTTCTCTCTCTTTTAATCACCCTTCTATTTCTGGCAGACTTGTTTTGGTCTGTACCCAGGACTCTCCAGCCACCTCACCATATCCTGGAGCTGAGTGACAAAGCCAATGCTTTGCAAGCCTGAGAGGCCCCTGTCAGAGAAGTCCTCCCACAGAAACCAGACACTTTAGTTACGGGGGTTTTAACAACATTGCAATGAAACCAATATTTCTTTGCTGTCTGCTACACAGTCCTGAAACACAGCCCTTATTTCAGGATGGATCCCTCTGGAGTCTAAATCAAGGGCTAGCATAGACATGAAGAACATCCTTCACCATGACACAAATCTAACACCTGGCAGCCCAGAGTACTGCTCCCAGAGCCAAAGGGAACCTCACCCTGTGCTGGTTTGATTTGCACTAGAAATGTCAAAATAAAGCAAACAGAGGTCTCCAGCTGCTGTAGAATTTTTTGTTGTTGTTGACAGGTTATGAAAGGTTGTAAAGTATAAACTTAGACATCAGCCCATGCTGGGAGGTAGCAACTAGCAGTCTGTAGCCCTTTAGATGGAGAAGCACAAGAAGCAACTGAGCCCTTTGCTGTCCCCATGCCACAAACCTGTAGGTTATAAATTTGGTCTCTTTCAGCAGCGTCCTGAAGTCAGCTTTGGCAGTGATGTATTTGTCCCGGATGTACTCCTCAAACTCCCTTTGCTTCTTCTGCAGGGAAAGAGAAAAACTTCAAACACTGAGTGCAGAGCAAGTGCTTCATGCAGCTCAAGCAGTCATTACACCTCAATTGTAGGGGTCCTTTCCACAGTTTTAATTCCAGCAGTGGCACTGCTCACAGAGCAGGAACCCTTTCTGCAGCCATTAACTTGCTCTGTACCTGCACTGCAAGGCAGCCAGAGATGCAAACCACTCACCCTGTCACTTGAAGAAAATTTAATGCACCGTGGATCTTCTTTAATGATTTTTTTCACTTCTTTCCACGTTGATGTTAAAGTTATCTTTTAAAAAGAAACGGCAAATACAATTAAATTTAAAACATACCCAAATAAACTAGATTCTAAGATGACAGGATGTAAATATTCCTCTAGCTAGAGCTTTGACATATTTCCCAAATCCACAGACAAAACAGCTGCTGTAGGTGCTGAGGTTTGGTTATTTTTACTGCTACATTTGTATCTCTAATCAGATTATTTTTTGTATTTACTTTTCTTTAGTATTTGGAGACAACATTTCCAGCTCAAAGTCCTCACAAACACAATTTACATCCCAGCATCCTTTTCTAGCACATACTCATGGATATGAATGTGCTGTTAAAAATGACCTACAGAAAACTTGCTCCACAGTTTCATGTCTGTTGCTTGATTCTATCACACCAACATCTGCCTAATGTTTTTAATGAAGGTGTTAAAATTGAGGATAAAATATGTAGGGTTAAAAGTAAGCTGACTGAAGCTGGCACACAACTGAAAAGGAGCAAGACTCACTAAGCCCCAGGACACAGAATAGGCAATGGATTTCCACAGCATCAAACAGAATAAAAGTTCAGATTCATCAGCATGAGATAAAGCAGGAGAACATTAAAAGGGGTGAACTTGGTAAGATTAGAAACTGCTATTCATTAAGGCAAACACGCTAGGTTATCTGAGAGGGAGCAAGATGCCACAAAGAGTATCAAATAACTCAGTGCTGAGGAAACACAACATCCTGTAGGAGAGAAAAAGATCACTGGTTAGAAGCTCCAATGTCAATGAACTGAATGTTAAACCAAAAGAGCAGCGAATAGGTAAGGAAATAGAATGCAGAGAGTTTGTTATGGAGAAG
The DNA here is from genome assembly GCA_013399055.1 of Ramphastos sulfuratus. Lineage (NCBI taxonomy): Eukaryota > Metazoa > Chordata > Aves > Piciformes > Ramphastidae > Ramphastos > Ramphastos sulfuratus. Next base: position 232,755 of record WBNM01036417.1, on the reverse strand, counting down.
AAGAGGGGGTGAAGCAAAGGGGCCCTGGAAATCAAACCAAACAAATCAGAGTGTGACAGAAAGCCAGAGAAGGAGAAATCACAAGGGGCTGGCGGAAACGTGGAGCGTGAATGCAGAGAACTCTTACCGCTGAAGTTTCATCCAGGAGCTGCCTAAAGTGTTCCCTCTTTTTTTTGGTAAGTGCTTCAATGTGCTCATTGAAGAGCTTCTCTTTCTCTTCTCTTTCTAGCAAGGAGCCTGACTCCCATCGGTGATCTTTGCGTAGGGTCCTCCTGGTATCAGACCAAGACACGTCTGAAGAACGCACCTGAGCCAAGAGAAGATTGGGTTTTAAACCATTTTTCCTATACTTCACTGGGATCTCTTCTGTATACCTCGAGTTGTTTCTTGTTTTGAGAGAAGGTTCAAACTGCGGATAAACCCCTACAAACAACCAAACCCAAAGAGCCTTTGAGAAGAAACCCGTGGCACCTTCAGCACGAAGTCTACATAAACCTAGCAGAGCTACAGGGAGCAGATGAGCAAGCCCCTCCACATCTCACCATGTCTGACAGCAGGGCTTTGAAGTTCTGGATGGCCTCCTCCCGCTTGTGCTGCTCACGCTCCCGGTCGATCTCCTTGGTCTGCTCAGAGCGCGCTTTCTGCACCTCGCGCTCGCGCTCCCGTAGGCTCGCCTCGATGCGCGCCTGCCTCTCCAGCTCCTTCTCCTTCTCAGAGTCTAAGTTCTGGAGTGCAAGAACAAGCTCGGCTCAATCACACCACCACCTCCCATACTTTCACTAGACAAAGTGAATCGAGGGGTTATCGGACCAAAGGCACCTCGGAACAAAGCGCTGCAGGCTGACAAACTCTCCAGCAGCTGTGCTGAGCACTGCAGGGTTTGCGTGGGGGTCAAAAGGCTGAGGACACAACCACTGCTCTCAGGAGCATCTTGGCTGTGTGCAGTGACAAACTGCCAATAATGGGAGGACAGGGGAGAATGGAATCACTATTGGGGAGTCCAGTTTTACATGAACTGCCTGAAGAGGCAGGCAGGGATACTGGATTAGGAGAGAAGAACCAGTGAAGGAGTTGTGTGTGCACCACCTGTACTCCTGAAGGAAGCTGGGCGTACACAAAAGGTCAGGTGTTGGAACGGGTTACCCAGGGAGGTGATTGTGGCACCATCTCTGCAGGTGTTCAGGAAACACGTAGATATGGCACTCTGGGATGTGGTTTAATGGCCATGATGGTCTTAGGTTGATGGCTGGACTCAATGACCATAGAGGTCTTTTCCAACCAAAACAGTTCTGTGTTTCTGTGAGAAATCACACCAAACTAAGCTTGCCCACCCTGGAGGGAAGCAATTAATGTGGTGTCTACATTTCCTGAGGCTTAGCTTTATTTTTACAACCAGGGGCTTTACAGGAGTCTCCACCTTCCTTGTTCTGCTAGTAAGTTCTCCCCCTAGTGTGGATGTGCACATAGGTGCCATGACCATCTGCAGCAGCACCTCCTGGGATAGCACTTCTAGGCTTCAGCTTGTCATTCTGAGGCACTTCTACAAGTAATTTAGGTACAGAATTTTCTCTCCACGGACCTAAAGCACAGACTGGTCTGTCTGTGGCCAGCAGAACATCCAAGGTCTCAAGCATACCTTGGCTATTTTCTCTATGTACTGTTTGAAAAGGTCTTCCCTCTGTGAGGAGCTATCCACTGCCTTGTAACGGGGGTCAGTCTCCACTTTGTCCTTCACTTTGCTCCAGCGAGACTGACTGTCCAGGTGGTGGTTAGCCAGGAGCTCAAAGAAGTCCATTTTGATCTGGTTTACAGACAGAAACAGAAAGGCAGTGCTTGAGAATGATCCTTTGAGACTCCACAGTTTGCTCTTATGAAAAAAGGAGTTGACCTACCTCCAGGAGAGGGAAGCACATTAATATCACACCCCACAACAAAGAAATCACTAAACCCCTCCACTTAGACTAAAAATCATCTACAACTCCCCTTCCCTTGGGCCAATTTTGCTCAAACAGGTGCATTAAGAGGATCTGTTACATCCAAGATGAACTATACTCTTTGAAGAATGACTCCTCAAAACATTTTTTACCATTTTACTCCAATTTATGCTTCTTTCTTGCACTTTTGTATTTATATCTCAAAGTAACAAGTTACTGACTCTTCATGAGAGCATTCTGCACATTAATGCTATGAAAGTTTTGCAGCTTTAAACTGGGATCCAGACAAGTATTTACTGACTCATTCTACCAGTGTCCAATGAACAGAGGTAAATACTTGGAGCTGCTGACAAAGAGCAGTGTCTTTAGATGGATCTAACCAATCAAGAATTACCCACAGTAAATTACAGTTAAGGTGGACATGCATAGATATATCTAGAAGTTTAAAGGAAGTGTTTTAGTCTCCATTTTCAATAGGAAGCAGCATGCCAATGCTCTGCCCATCATAGTAAACCCTGCAAAGGGCTGGCAGAAGATCAGTCATGGCAGTTTTTTTCTCTCTACACAACCAGCAACACATTTTCAGCCAAACTCCTAGAAACAGCAGCTGCAAGAGTCTGCTGCTCCTGTATTGCACCTCTTTTCTCTGGGGTAGATGATGTCTTGCTCCTACTGCACTTTGGGGCTCATCCCAAGCTTGGTTTGGCCCTTCAGCCTCATCTCTCACTGAGTGCTAGGGGATGCCTTCAGGAACTTCCCATGCAAGGTGAAGCATGCTGCCTTCACAGCACCCCCAAACCCTGCTGGGCCATGGCACCAACCCCTCTGGATGGCGCATTGATTAAACCCCCCCCAGCCTAGAAGGGATGGTCATTCAGTTTTTATTACTCATCTCCCCATCTCATCCACCTCAAAACAAAAAACCACCAAAGCAGTGCAGCTGCAGCACAGTGAGGTTCATGAGGGAAGGCAGATGGACAGACCAACAAATTCTGGCTTGCCAGAGAACTGTCCTAGACCCATTCCCCAAAAATGTGTTTAGTTACTGAGTGCAAGAGTAAAATGAAATCAGAACCAACACTCTGCAACCTTTCCCCCCAATAATTTTAGTTCTTCACAATATTAACATATAAACATAAAAGGCTTTATAGGGTTTCTCCTTTGCTATCTTAGCAGGGAGATGAAGAGAGCAAGTAGAGGTTAGAAAACATCTGGTTAGTGCCAGTGGAAGGTGCTCTACATCTACAGCACTAGCACTTGGTCTTACAGCAGCTGAACAAAATGCTAAGCAAACCACTTATTCATTGTAAAATTAAGAATATTGTTGCAAAACATCTTAAAACATGCATGCAGTATCAAAAGGCTGAAGCTTTCTAAGCCTTGGCATGAGAAATATTCATTCAAAATCAAATGAATCCCAGATGCTACCACAGAAGTCTGTAAAGTAAGGGTATGGCCAAGTCCCAACAACAGCACTGCCCAAACCACCTGTGGGTCTGCCCCATAGCATCAGTACTGCACTCCCATGGATCCCTGACCCATAGCATCAGCACTGTGGAAAGGACCATGGCACCCACTGCAGCACAACCCAAACCTAGGAAGAATACCATGACCTGCAGAATGGTGCTTCCATGGGACCACCAGAAGCCCCCTCAAGCTGGGCGCTGACTCCTGCCAGCACTTCCTCCTCTGCCAAGATGTTGGCTGTGGCTGAGCAGAGAAGCAAAAGGGCACAGCCAGCACCCTCCCCAGGAAAAAAAAAAAAAAAAAAAAATAGTGACGCTTCCAGACCTTTAATGCTCTTACAGCGTGGGTTTAAGCTTTAACCCTACATACTGGTGCTGCAGCTTGGGTTTCCATTTAAAAAAAGCAGGTGAAAACTCAAACAAACAAGTCAAAAACATCTCTCCAGGGAATAAACTGTTATGGTCACAGCTCCACAACGTTGTGAGGTTAGAGATCTATACACGGTAGCTAGCTTAGTAAGAGAGCTGTTGGGAGGTGGTGATATAGGACAGCTGAGCAGCCTCCAGGACAGGGCAGGGGGCTGTGGGACCTCTGCAACTGAGGTTTCTCTCAGTCTGTGAAAAGGGAGTGTCAGGCTCTGCTGCTAGCATGGCTCATCTTAAGGACACAGGACAGCATTACCAGCTGAAGTCCCTTTCTCCACACCCTGAAACTCTTCCTGCACTCCCTCCTCTGCCACCAGGGTTGTATTTCCTCACAGGAGCCATATGAACAGACCCCACCCTCTGAAGAGCTGGCTGCTCCAGCATCACCCAACAAGCACCTCACCTCAGCAAAGCAAAACTCAACCCACTTCTATGATTTAAAACCCTTACATTAAAGATTTCTGTGAAGTTAATCCTCCTTAAAATCAAGGTTTTGGCCTTTTTATACACAGACTGAGAAAGCTTCAGGTTAAACGCCTTAAAATTTTCTTTTATGTTTTAAGCACTTTCAAAATCAAAGGAAAACAAAACTGAAAATATTTCAGGTGTATTTAGAAGTCTTTTTTTTTTTTTTTTTTTTTGGCAGTTAACACATTGCAGGTACAACTCTCATCACTTCACAAGGTAAAAAACTAAAAAAATGTAAAGTACCGGAAGGGCGGGAGGCTAAAGTCACCACACAGAGATACCAATGCTTTCCTCACTAGGGAATCCCATAATATTTGCGTGTCAGTGATTGACAGCTGTCAGACTGAACTGATTGACAGGCCGCACAGCACATAACTGTAAAGTCTATCCACTTGTTATAAAACAGAATACATAAAATGGTTACAAAAGGCTTAAAAAAAAAAAAAAAATCAACAACAACAAAACATTATTTCAAAGGCAAACACACACAGTCTCTTGGTTTAACTTTGCAGCATTAGAGCAATCATGCAACAACACCACACATCAGCTGGGTTTTCAAGTCTTCAACTGCACTGTTAAGCTGCAAGAAGGCTTAAAATTGCATATTCTTAACCAAAATGCAGCACAGAATCACAGGATGGGGGTGTACCTAACAGTCTGCTTTTGAACTACACCGGTTCCTCTTGGATAGCACAAAAGGTTATCAGCAAGGAGCCAGCAGCTGGGAAATGCTGAGCATAGAATGGAATCGAACCAGAGCAGCTGGGTTTGAAAATGTGCAGAACTCACTGAATAACCAAGCTGCCCCCAAATCTCAGCTGGCACCCAGCCTTTTCTCACCTGGGAGCATTCTCAGCAGGTGGAATTTGCAGTAAGTTTATGATCTGAAGTAAATATTACAGGCTCTAAACTGGCAGCAACCATCACCCTCAGAGGTCACTCCCCCCACTCGCACACCACAGAGGACACGCAGGGCAGTGGCTGCACTCTGTGCTAACACTTGAAGCCATCTCCCCAGCAGCTTGCTCTGCTATGGCAAACAGGGCCAAGTGACACGTGGAATCTCTCAGGCTTTAGCAGCTGACCCCTCACTCTGATAAGCAGCAGTTTATACACAGGAAATATTTACTGGAAGATTCAGAAGGCACTGCAGTGCTAAGCTTTGGGTGGGTATGGAAGCTGTCTGTAATTTAAACGGAGGATCCTACAGAGAACTGCAGGTTCTCACTGCCCCCACTGAGAGCAGAGAGGCCATGAACAGCTCTGGGGCCAAACAGGACACCAATCCTTTTCCTTCTAACACTTCAGGGTAATAGAACCTTAAAATATTTTAAAAATCAGGTATTACTGCAGATGAGAATGCTACTTGATTAGGTAAATTGAAAAAAAAAAAAGGGATTAAGTAAACTCAGCTTCACAAAAAAATCTTAACAATTCAGTTCTCTGTACTGTAAAAGTCAGTGCAGTGCCAACCTCAGACAGCTCACAGAGATCAAAGGGACATGTGGGAAGTGTTTAGACTGTACAGCCTCTACAGAGAGAAAAGGACCATGTCTGAGGGCTCTCTGGAAAGCAGGCACAGGCTGTCCCCACCCCTCCCTCAGACTCACACCACTCACACAGCTAAGACTAAAAGAATCTCCTTACCTTCTCCCCTCTGGTCTTCGAGTCTTCTTTTTCCTTCTTTCTTGCCGCTGTGATAAACTCATTAAACAAGGCCTCTCGATCTTTCATCTTTTCAATTGCCTTGAACCTCGAGTCTTTAGCATGCTTGGCTGCAAATTCACTAAAAGTAGTTCTGCAACAAAATGGCAAGTGAACTCATTTGGCAGAGCTGTCTTTGCTGGGGAGCAGGTTCAGCAGAGAAAAATTCCTTCTGCTGGGATATGCCAGAGCACAGTGCAAAAATAAAACCCAACATCCTGCAGGCTTACTAGAGCTGCTCCATCACTGCTCTACATAGAAGGGTGTAGGCACACACATGGAAGCTTTTGTCAAGAGACAAAAGGGGGGGGGGTGGTGGTTTGTTGGAATACAGCTACCTGCAGAAAGTGCAGGTGTAGGAGAGAGATTGCAACGCAACCAAGAAGAAGAAATGGAAAAACTCAAGTGGTCTACAAAAATCTTCCTTTCTTGTGGGCGAGCAGTTTAGCCACCAGCCTGCCCAGGTACTTCACAGCTGTGGAAGTGAAAAATTCAGGTGCACTCACTTGCAGCCAAACCATGCTAAGAGTTGACCAAGAAAAATCACCTGTTGGTATTAGACACAATGGCTGAACCATTTTTTTGCTCCTACAGTGAACATTGCACGGCCTGATCTCAAACCACAGGGAGCTGAGGTATCTCCACACTACGGGCAGAGGGCTTTCAGCCCACGATCCCCACAGCCTTCCCTGAGCCTTCTCTCACCTCCAGGGCCAGATTCCAAGCTGTGCAGTAGATGTGGTACTGCCACTTACCTCGAAAAAAAGCACCACTACTGTGCTTTTTCCAAGCTCTGATGCAAATCTGGCCCCAAGAATACGTGAGACACTTATAATCATACGAATGTTTTCATCACAGCATGGAAATAATTAGACTTGGAAAATCCAGCCTACTGTTGCTGTAGGGTAAATTGAAACAAGAAGAGAATTTGGTAGCTTATTCAAAAAGATTAGAAAGTGAATGTACAGCTATACTGAAGAACAAGAGCTGTTTAAGTGAAGTGGAACACAAACTCTTGAGCATGTTGGACTGAGATAGATGATAAAAAACCAGTCTGGCACTCACAGGAGTACAGCAATACCTTTAGACAAACACTGAAACCAGAAGACAAAGGATAAGATTAAACAAGACAGTATCTCAGCTGGAACTCTCTCCCACCCCAGCCCATAATCAGATAAGAGTCAGTCCCAATCACTGGAGATGAAGTTGAGGCTACTAAAGCTAACACAACGGCCCACATTAGACTCAGAATTATTAAACTTATTACTGATGAGCATTTTCTTAAACCATTTTCATGCCTTCATTCTTCCCAGTCTACTCCAAAACTGCTACCCACATTAACTGAGCAGCTGGGTGTTTAAGTAAGAGTTATTATCGCTTCTGAAGCAATTTAGAAGTTAACGTAACACTGATTTCCCACAGACTTCCAAAAAAAGGGTCACTGAAAAAAAAAAAAAAAATGAAGCTGAAGTGAAACAAATGAATTGTTCTTTGACTGTAAAAGAATTCCTGACAGCTAGGCCAAGAGGTGCTGAAAGAGAATGCTTCAGGGCTCAGCTGGTGACACAGGCACATAGCGAATGATCTCTGTGTGAGAAAGCTGGGAAACAAACAATCCAGGCAGTAAAATGTTGCATGTTTTTGTACATTCACTGCGTGGCCTCCCTGCTATCACTGCAAGCAGGTCTGCCTGGCAGGAGGATGGAACAATTTCTATATTAAAGCAAGCAGAACATCCTGCACACCAAAACCACAAAACCACCCCTCAGCACCCCACCCCCCCCCCACCAAAGAAGCCTCTCTAGCACTTCTCAGAGACTACTGATTAGAAGGCAGCTGCTACAGAAAACTTGTCGTGGAGCACAAGGCCTGTCCGACAGTCCAGACAGAGTGCTGGGGACTTCTACCAAGTGAATTAAACCACAGCAATCATTGTAAACCACAGGGTCTGTGATTTCATGGGCTGTGTGAACACAAGCAGGCAAAAGATGAACTTCAACGAGATGTTGTGATACTTCTCCTTTGCCCGTTCTGAAAGAGGTTAATTTGCCTAATGTCACTCAACACACCTTGTTCTAATAGAGGTTATGCCTATGAGCAGGAAAGAAACTCTTACCTTGGGTTAATCTTTGCTTCTTCCATCATTTTCTTGAAATCCTCCTTGGCCTGCATTATTTTGTTTTTCTTCTCCTTGCGCTCCTCTTCTGCTCGGGTTTTCACATACTGATCAAACACCTACAGAAACATCAGTCACCAACACAGAGCATGCACACTTGAGGCCACCTCAACTCTAGGCAAAAGGGAGGAAGAAACACCCCGCTTCTTCCTTTTCCCTTATTTCCCTTTCTCCCATTTCCTCTCCTCTCACCACAGAACCAACAGAGAAGGCAGAACAAAGGGCTAGGGACCCTTACTAGATGATCCTTGAGGTCCCTTCCAACCTTACCATTCTATGATTCTTTGTATTTGAACATGTAGATTACCCCAACCTGCTGAACACACAGTGGATGATACATGAACTGCATCTATTCACAGCCTGAGACCTGTGAAGCTTCTTACACTCCATGGTATGTTGACATTCCTCTGGGTCATACCTTTAAGCCAGCAGAACATTTCCTGTACTCTTGAAATTTTCCATTTCCCTACATTCAGCTGAAGAAAAGCTTCTGGAGTAAGAACTTGCTTAACAATACAAATACACTTTAGGTTGTCCCCCCACCCATTTTTTGTCATAAACAGATTATCCATTATACCAATAATTTGAAGATATACTGGTGATTCCCATCATCTCATTCAGGTTTTGGGAGCTCTCTGTAAGTACACAACTTTCACTGTTAAAATATTCCATCTTCCAACCACAGAAGAAATGAAACCATCAACTTGCTTCTTTTCTTGCTGGCTTATTCTGTTACTAGACAAAGCTTAAGTGTAACAACCACCCCCCACAACAATGCTTAGCCTGGAAGGTGAGAGGGGACAGAAGCAGCAGACTGAGGATTAAAGAGCTGTGTGTGGATGGGGAGAGAGGTTAACTTCTCTTTTACCTGTTTTCTTTCCTTTGGGTTAAGAAGTAAGTAACGAGGATCAAAAACTATCTTGTGCAGCTCTTTCTCCCACGTTGAAAAAGCAGAAACCTTTTAAATAAAAGAAGTCAGAATTTAGCTAACGGTTAAGTCTCCTCAAACATACAGAAGCTGAACAGTTTTGCTGGAAAACTATAGTATGGACAATCTGATGAAAAGAGGAAAACTATCTCATCCTGGAATTTCCCTCACTAACAGATGATTCGACACTCATTGGCTCTGAAAACTTCTAAGTAACAACACACTCTTCATTACTGCTGCTGCAAGACATTTAAAAATTCATCAGTCCACCAGAAGAAAGCCCTAAGATTCTCTTCTCATAGCCCACAGCTGCTCTTTATCTTTTGTCAGTGCTGTGAGTGCAAACAGTTCTGCTATAAGAGATGGATTTAAGTGCTTTTGAGCTCATATTAAATAAAGCTTTATCAAAACTGCCACATAAACCCAGGTATTGAAACTAAGCAAGAGCTGCGCAGGCAGCTGGAACCACTGTACTTTAAGTTTCTCTATACATTTACATCCTAACATCCTCATTTCTCTATCAAAGCTGACTGGCATCAAGCAGATTTCACATTTAGCTGACTGAAAGTCTCCCATCAAAGGCTGAGAGCAAACAAAACTCATTGCCTGTCTCATATAGGAACACTGAAGATGTGTCCAGTCTGGCTGATTTATTTTCTACCAGGTAATTATTTAATTGGAAAAAATAGTTGAGAAAAAAATAAATCAGGCTGTCTTGATGCTGTTTAATGTCAGTCACTTGGAAATCAAAGGTTTTCTATAACCACAACACTCTCTGAAAGCTGGTACCGAATGCATCCATTGTGCAGAAGAAGCACTGTAGGTTCTGAATTCACCAAGAGCTGAAAACTCTGCCTGAACCATCCCCTCCCTCTCTCCCTTTCACACACAGATTTCTCTGACCCCTCTTTCTAGAAGCATGTCCTTGAACTGTTTCATCCGAGCCTCCAGCGGGACAATGGCTCTCTCTCGGGCGGCTTTAATTTCAGCTTCCATAGCAGCCTCCTTCTCTGAATCAATATCTTTGTTATCATCCTTCCTGGAAAAAAAAAAAAAAAAGACACAAACCACAAACACACAGCATAACTTAGGGAAGTGATGTGACAAACCCTGCAGGTTAGAAATTAACTCCACCAGGACAGAATGGGCATGACTAGTTACTTCACAAGCACAGGCTTCCAAATCCTGAGAGCCATTCTCCGAGAGCTTTTACAGCACAGCAATCACCAGAAAATCTGCATGGCTGGAGGTTTTGGCAACAAAATCTTGTGCACAGAAATTACCAAGATGGATAAAAAAGCAACACAAACAAACTATGCTGAACTGCACTCAAAATAGTCCTAGGATTCAGCAGCTGATACCATTCTCAATGATTAATGCTATTTCCTCTATCCATGAATTTCAGCTGTCTCAGGGAAATATTTGAGCTGCCCAAGTGAAACAGCAGGAAGCTGGTAACTCACCAAAGCTGTTCATAAGAGGGCCACAAAGATGATCCAAGGGCTGGAACACCTCTGCTATGAGGATAGACTGAGGGAACTGGGGTTGTTCAGCCTAGAAAAGACTTTGGGAGAGACCTTACAGCTGCCTTCCAATACCTGAAGGGATCTTACGAGAAGGCTGGAGAGGGACTTTTCATAAGGGTGTTTAGCAATAGGACAAGGGGGAATGGTTTCAAGCTGACAAAGAATAAGTGTAGAATGGATCTTAGGAAGAAGTCTCCCAGTATGAGGGTGGTGAGACTCTGGAACAGGTTGCTCAGAAAGGCTGTGGATGCCTCCTCGCTGGGGCTGTTCAAGGCCAGGTTAGATGAGGCCTTTAGCAGCTGAGTCTAGTTGAGAAGTGTTCTTGCCCATGGCAGGGCGGTTGCAGTAGATGGTCTCTAAGGTCCCTTCCAGCCTAAGCCATTCTATCAGTTACTGCCCTACTGAATACAACCACAACCTTTGCTCAGCTGAAGAGCCTCAGGTATTTATCCCCACAGCCCACTCAGCACTGATCAAACTTACTTGCGCTTTTTGGTTTTGATGGGCTCATCTTCATTTGCATCCTCTGTGGATTCATGCTCTTCTCTGACTGTAAGAGATTGCAACAATACTTTAGATGTTGTGTTGATGAAGTTTCTATTTGACAAGTGAAGACCTGTACACAGAGAGCAATGTGTGGCACAATGATGTGTCCAGGCAAAGCAGATGATGGGGCTTTCAGAATAACGCTGTGGGAACTTGCTGGCAGGGCTAACTGACTCATGGCCAGCTTTGGATTTAAAGTGACAGAACACTAACCCCTTGCTTCCAGGGGAAATACTCTCAGGCTGAACCATCCAGTGAAGCACATCTGGATCTCCTGATCACCTACTTGCACTTTGCTCACCTCCAACTACCAAGCCCTTGTCATCCCAGAATCATTTACCAGAACTTATGCCAGAGAAAGGTCTCATTTCTGCAGCCTCTTGAATATTCTCTGCTCTTGGCAGCTGTTTCCAAGCTGCATCCCAGTTGGTGTTCTCCAAGATAAATCCTCTTCTGAGAGCCCATTCCTACATTATGATAAATCTTTCCTGGCCCCCAAATGCCTCTTACTTACAAAACACCACAACCTTTTATTTTTTTTTTGGGGGTCACTAAAGGCTGCTGGGTTTTTTTCAGTCTGGTGTCATTTAGAAAACAGTTAGCCTCTCTTTTAAGAAACAGCCTGTTTCTTGTCAGAGGACTCTATCAACCTCCATTCCCAACAGTTTTCTTCAATTCCAAAGCTAGACACATTTTTCAGTATTCCTGACATTCCTCTCACTTGTTTGGATGTTACCAGCTTTGGAAGCACACACAAAAGAAGCGATCAGTTACATTCAGACTTCTGAAGACAGCAAGATCACAGAACCATTCAAGCACGCTCTTACTAAGTTTTTTTGCTTCTTCCATTCCTTTTTTGTGAGGAGGTTCTTGAATAATCTTGTCGACATCAGCTCTTCCAATGAGGTCGTCGGGTCGGTCCCACATGGACAGCCGCGTGGTGGGGTTGTAGAAGAAGACGCGCTCGTCGCCAGTCCACACCACACACCTGGGGGTTCAAGAGGCAGAGAGAACACCTGCGTCACACCTTGCTTTCCATACCTGCTGCCACACTCAGACTGGAGCAAACCCAGTGGTCCCAGACAGATCCAGTTACACTCACTGCACCATGGCCAGACACTCCTGCTGCCCAAATGGGACATGGAATTGCTGCTTTTCTCCCCTAGCAGACTGGAAGTGCAATGTTAAAGTGACTTCACCAGGAGCTGCAGCATGCTCAAGGCTTCTCTAGAAAAAGGTTTTGACAGGTGAATGACATTTTGGGATAAAACCTACCTTATGTCTTCACTGTCTCACAAAATGAGAGAAAAAGGAACCTAAAGATCTTGTCAGAACTTAAAAATGGATGGGATGAAACAACCAGAGAGACAGTTTTAGGTAACAAACATCAATAAAAAAAAAAAAATCATCAATGGCTAAATTGCAAAAATTAAAACAATATCCATTTTTTACCTTGGCCATCCAAACAGCAGAAGTAACCTCACCATGACATCAAACACGTGGGGCATCTGACCAGTATCTGTGCCAACGGAAAATCCCCAAAGGACTGTCCTGGCCAACAGTCACACCTACTCCTTCCCCATACCTACTCCTTCCCAGGGCAAAGCAAATCCAGGATTGTAATTTTTTGGCCAGTATTTCATTCTGCATCAGCAAGAACCAGTGACCGATGAGGGGGCTGGGATGTGAGATCTGTACTGGTAGCATCCCTTGCAGGACCATGGCTCACGTGGGGAAGAACTGACACACACACACACACACCCACCACTGGACACCATGGGTGGTGTTGGATGGGGGAAATTCAACATCATTTAGGACAGAAGCACACCAAGAACGGGACCGTCACACACCAGTCCTTATACTAGCTAACCCAGCAGCCTTCCTGGTGGCTACAGACAGTGCTGTTCCAGTCCCACAGTAACAGCCACAGAGAGAACCATCACCTACCATGGGGTTCCTGGAATAGGAGTGGTTGCTACTGGCTTGGCCTTCTGAGCTGCTTTCTCTTCTTCAGTCATCTCTTCCTCCTTTGGCTCCTCGAGGAAATAACAAGTTAGAGGGTTCATGCAATGGCAGCTGGACAATTATTTATTGTAAAGCAACCAACTTGTTTTGAACAGGCAAATGCATTTGGCAGTATTTTGGTAACCAGCTGATAACTGCGGCTCATCCATGCCTGAAACAGAAGTGTTGGAATTTCAGCAGTAATTGCTGTTTAAAAGTCTCCATTCAGAAAACCTCCAAGTGTTCAGTGAACTTCTGACTTCAGAGAAGACTCATGGAAACTCCTTGAATCAAGGCCCTGAGCACAGGGGCAAAGGTGAAGGTTAAGAATAAATCAGAATTTCTTTGTGAGAAAGCTAATTCACTTGAACACAAGACACAGAACATGAAACAGTCAAAAACCTGCAGTCACTTTTGTAGCAGAAACAACCCAACCAGCACCTCCAAAGTCAACAAGGTAGAGTGGTAATAAACCACTCTGGCAGAAATTAGCAGAAGAGTTTTAATTTTTATTCCAACACCTCAGTGTTTCCAGAATTAGGCTTTCTCATCAGGAAACACACTTTACAGGAAAGGATCATTTTGCTTCCTGCACTACAGACACTTTCTAGGATATGTTTCTAACACACTCAACTTATCATTTCCAGCACGTGGAGAACATAGGAGTTTTGTTTTAAAGCTGTTCAAAATGAAGTATTAAAGAACTAGAAAAGACTATTAAAGACATGAGAAAAAAGACTATTAGAAAAAGTATCAAACATTCAGGACAAATGTCATTGTCTTGAACACCTCAGGGGAAAAAAAAAAAAACAAACAAACCAGTGAGACAAGATTGTGTCTATGAGATGAGCTAACTTATTTCCATGCTTTTACTAATTTGTTAGCTCACATACTCTATTTTTGCTTTAAGTGTCCTTTTTCCTTATGTAAACAAACAAGCAAAAAAAAAAAAAAAAAAAAAAAAAGAAAAAGAGTCTAAAATCACCCCAGGAACTGAAGAACACAAACCATGCCTGCTGTCAATATGCCTGGTCTACAAATGCAGCCTCACCTGTAGGCTGTAGGGTTCAACATGCTGACACTATTTGGTTGCAAGGTCTTTTACCTCCTTTATAAGTTCTTTTATAGGTTCTTCTTTTGGCTCTTCCTCTTCTGTCTCCATGGGTAATGCCTCCTCCGTGGGTTCTTTAATTGGCTCTTTAATCTTCTCTTCCATTTTTTCTAAATAAAGACAGAATTTTCCTTAATGTTATTCCAAATCCACTCCAGAACCACAACAAATGTATTTTTCTCAGTATGATTTTCCAAGCACAACAGGAAAACAAAACTTAATGTGTTTTCCCTTTCTGTCCTTTTTGGGCCTTGCAGTGTCTGCTTATAAAGACATAATTATTTCCTGTACCAAGATCTGCTTGGGACCAGAAAATGAAAATGCTGTAAGGCAGCCTTTAGTATCAAAAAGCTAACTGAAATGTGCCAACAGAAAGAGCTGGAACATCACTGAAAGCATCAACCCACAATGCTACACTAAGGGCCATCTTCAGATTGGAAACATTGATGACGGAGCCCCATGAAGAGCAGAGAAAATTCACAGAGAATCACATGAGGATTGCTCTGCCCCCATGTAAAAATTATAAGATGTATAATCTTTACACAGCAAAACTGGTATTTGCTGTCTGAGGTGTTTTTACCTCAGTCAAAACACATTACTTCATGCTGATTAGAAAGAGGAGTATGCACTAACCTAGTTGTGTGAGTGCTCTGAATTTCTCTAAACAGATTCTTTGGAGCTGAAAGATTCAGCAGGCAATAAAAGCAGGAACTATTTGAGTCAGACTGGATTTGTTTTCCTATATGTGCTGGTTTAAGGCTAATTGGAATATTTTAATGAAAAAAATTATATTACAGGCTGTGAAAAGCAAACACTGGTGATGTCTACTTCACTCATAGGTTTGCTGAGATGTGTAAGAGCAAGAACACATAGATAAGACACCCAGACACAGAGTGTCTTGTTTCTGTCTCTCTGGGAGCTGCTGGCCTCTCTGCTAACCTAACTAACCACTTTTCTTCTAACCCCCCTGGCCAATCCTCCAAACTCACCTTGTGTGTAAGGCAAACCCTGGGGTAAGGTAGAGGGGTGGGAAGAGGGTGCAAGGGAGGTTGGGGGCCCCTCCTGGGGACTCTGATTTCTGGGAGGAGAATTGTGTTTCTGTATTACCTTTAACTTGTATATTTCTGTAAATATTCATGTATATTGTGTATATCTCTGCTTGTATACTGTGCTAAGTTGTAAATATAGCTTCATTTCTTAACTTCTAGCTGTCTGAGTCTAGTCTGGGTGATTTCACACTGAAAACTGATTAAAAATCACAGGATTTTTGCCTCTTCTTCCTTGTTTATGACATGAGAATAATTTCCCTCCAAGACAACCCTCCCAAGGACAGGATACGGATTCAGAGAAACACAGGTCATAGGACACAAGCAGAATAGGACTTTGGGATGCAGACAGAGGGAGATCATTCCTTTTCCCCTCATATTCCAAATGTGTTTACATGCTTAGTTTCTGAAGCTCAACATTCCAACGATCTTCATTCTCTTCTGGTCCACAACCTTTAGAATATCTGCATTTGCTCCTTACTTTCTATCTTTCTGCAACTGGAATCTCCTCACACAGTCAGTACATAAAGCACTTACTGCCTGCTGGAGTAGGAACTGGCATTTACCCAAATGCCTGGGGATTTGGGAACACCTCTAGAACCAAATGCTCTTACAACACTTTGGGGAACAAAGAAACTGGAATGTTTAGACTTCAAACCAACTCAAATGATCAGAATTTCAAAACTTTAAAGCTTTGAAAGGGAAGGGACTGCACTTTTTCAATCACAACCACTGATGCTCCAAGGAATCTGGCTTAGAATGCAGCCATAGTAAGAACAAAGAGCACCTTTCTCTTTCAGCTCTTGAGGTTTCTCCCACGTTGACTCCAAAGTCCTGTTGTTATAATAATAAGTCTTCCCATCTGCTGTCTTGTACTCTGTCCACTCGGAGACCGCGCTGGCTCCAGCCAGCGTAGCAGGTGAGGCAGCAATGGCAACCTGGGGGTGGATCATGGGCACAATGGGAGGGGCCATGCCTGGCAGGACACCTGTGGAGAGAAAGAGAAAAAGAGGGGAAAAAAAAAAAAAAAGAAAAGGAAAAGAGAAAGAAACCAGTAAGTGACAAGGATGTACCCAAGAGCAAAACCCTAGCACTTTACTGACTTCATTTACAAATAATCAGACTATAAAGATTGTGTCCAGATTCAGTTGCATCCTTCCTCAGCTTCCTCTCCTGTACAACCAGCAATGCCCCACTCAGACACCTTTTTCCTTTTTTAGAGTAATGTGCAGATCTGCACAAAGTTTGTGAGGTTTTAAGTACTTGCTTTAAGATTTCAAAATTAAGTGTTCTGCTTACTAAAATAGTCTGTACTTGACCTCTATAGAAAATTATTTTAAAATTATCTACTCCTCTGCTTAATTTGTCATTTAGGAGAGATTCCTACTGCTCTTGAAAAACAAATACAGCAGTGGCTTGAATTTGAGCCATATAATATGAAGCAGAACTCTGAGAAATCCTAAAACCTGACTTGGAAAATTGATGTGAATTCAGAGCCCTGGATAAAAACTGATGAGAAGGAAATAATTTCCAATTGTGTGGTGGTTTTGTTCAGTGCTTACAGACTGATTGACTGGAAAAAGAAAAATCCAATCAAGTTTTATTCACACCCTTAAGCAAAAGGGCAAGTAGATATCCAAAGGAATGCTACTTTGCCCTGTTATTTCTCTGCTCATCCCAACCAAACGGACATACTGAACTGATCTGGACGTCAAGCTCTAGAAACCCAAACTGCCTAGGACTAGAACTACAAGATCATAATTTTGAGGCTTTAGCATTTTTCTGAAAATGTCTGTCTTTGTAAATCCCAGAAAAGCACACATTGCACACTGCCAGCAAGTGCTCTCAGCAAGTGACTTTGCTTAAACCCACAGTTTGAAGAATGAAATTCATACTGGGACGCACAAACACGCACACCAACATGCGAGCACAGCCATGTCACTGCACATGTGGAGGTAGGAAAACAAAAAACCCACACACAAGGAACTCAGAACTCAGGAGAATGGGCATGAGGAGATTCACACTTGTTACAGAACTGGGTGATTAAAACTGTTCTGGAGTTTGGGTATGAAATAAGCTAACACTACCAGTTATGTGGGCAAGTGATTTCCTGGCCAAATGGGATATTTGCATTTATACTGGTTTGGAAAAGAAAAGTATATAAATATTCATTCAGTTGGGGAAGCAAATAAATAAAGAAAAGATAAACAACAACATTCACTACCATGCCAACTTACAGACAAAACGAACTAAGATGGGTTGGAAAATTACCGGTCTTGGTGGTAGCGACTGTCTTTACATACGGGCAGCTGACTATTTGCATCATTGCTACACCTGCAAAAGGGACAAGCAAGCATGTTGGAAAGCTGCCAGCAGAGGTCAGCTACCACGGTGGGGGGGCTGGCTGCTACAGGCATCCTGCTACCATTTGGGGTGCCACTTTCTGCTGGCCTCCCGGCCAGAAAATGCCCATCAGTTTTGCTCCGATGCTTTATGCCAGATCAAATAGACAACTAATTGTAAAGCTGCTGTAACCATTTCTGACTACATTAAACCAGCTCTTCAGCACATTATTAGGATGCCATTAAGAAGAAAGAAAAAAAAAAAGTGTTTCATTGAAGACTCAGGGGTTTAAGTTCAGCCAAGGGGCAGTGCCATGGGAAAATGCCCCACTGGGGCTGTGGTTTTCCTCCGAATCCCTCTGCTAGGACAGAGCCATTGAGGAGCAGCCACAGAGCAAACCTGAAGGTCTCTGCTGCTTGCAGGCTGCTGCTGCATGTGAAAGGCAGTGGCAAGAGCAGAAGGACAGATTGAACTACTCAGACTAGCAAGGCGTGGCAGGGCAAAAGCCAAGCTCAACCTGGAGTGAAAGCTAGGTTATGGGGTCATAGGGGAAGGCTGGAGGTGGAAGAAGGTGGAGAAGAGAAAGAGGCAATGAAGCTGCACAGAGTGGCACAAAGCTGCACTTGGACAGTGGCAGCAAACATTTTCTTTACTTTGTGTAATCAAGAATGTCAGGAGCTGAAAAATGCTCTAAAAGCAACATAACCAGCCCTCAAAAAGGTAGCATCATGCACTGTTCTGCTCTCCAGCTCACTAAGAAATGACACAGAAAGGCCACAAAGAGGAAAGCATCTCATCCTCCTCTATTAGACACAGAATTCAGTGGGAAATCAGACAGGGGGAAAGGAAATGCATTTGAAAAAATAAGGAAAGGAAATTGTAGAAGTTCTCTCTATGTTTGTCCAGTCTGGATACTCAGAAACTGAAATATTTTAGAAATCTCCCCTTAAACGGTTTCAGTTCCATCATCTGAGGTTGGAAATCCTCCAGCACAAAGTGAAATTAAACCCCTGTGTTTAGAACCAAAGTAATTTCTGGTTTTCTTCATTAGAGATCTGGTATGGAAATCACACAAAACTCCTGCCAACTGATGGGAAAATATTTCTGAGAAGGCAGAATTGCAAAGGTCTTTAATTATAATCTCAGACTAGTTTTATTTAAAAAAAAAAAAAAAAAAGTATGAATTGAGACACAAAAAACATTGACTCAGACATCACTGAATGAACAGTTTGTCTAAATCTGGGGAGGGAGGGAAGCCTTCATGTGATGTATTTTAAAATTAATCTGAAAATTCCTTTTGTTGAGGAAGTTACAGCAGAGCTTAAAAGTGGGTCAGTGCAAATAATGCCATCTGTGGGCTCCCTGAGATTAGAGAGCACAGAGCACTTAGTAAATACCCAGGCTGTTTCCTCTGCCAAGTGCATTCCCAGCCACACAACTAGCTTTTAATACGTGAATTAAGAGAGAGGAGCCTTACTTTTTAGATCTGAGATTATGGGATATCACCAATCAACTCCTCCACTGCTCTGGCTTTGCTAAGTACAACACAGAGATTAACCTGGCAGTCACTTGGCAGAAGCACTGTGCAGCTCTGGCTCTCTAACTCTGGGTGATGATGTATCAAATGCCAAACCCCCAAATGCATTAACCTCCATAAGCCTTTCTAACCTCACCTAACACTGTCATGAAGCAATTTTCACTTCTCTGTTGTTTCTTGTTAAATATTTTAAAGGTTTCCTTTTCTTTTACAGTGTTTATAAACCATCACGACCAAGTCAAGGCAGAATTAGCTGAAGGAATTAGACTGATTTTACTCTGTAGTTAAGCAGAATGACAAATTATACTCATTAGTGGAAGCACACACTCCACTGCACCCTTCCAACATCTTAGGGGCTCATCTCACTGTGAGGAGAGGCCAAAGCCTGGCTACCAGGGACCTTCTGAAAAAAACCCAAACACTTTCAAAGATGAGTTTAAGAAGTAGTTTAAGAAGATGGTTTTGCTCTGTCTTTTCTACTGTACTGCAATACTCACAAAACTTGAGAAAGCTTATTAAAAAATCTAACCTAAATACACCTCCCAGTGCATCTCTCCTATCCTGATCACAATTCATCTGACCTCTCCCAGGTGAGTACCTGATGACATCCCTTCACAGGTATGGAATGGTCTCTTACTCCATGTTATTATTTTCTTGGCAATGTCAGAACTGCAGTTCATAACATTCAGCTGCCTACCTTTAAGGCTTAACCCTTGTTATTGTTCTTTCAAAGCTCACAAACACAGACATCAGAATTCTCCCTCTGTCCTTTATCCATGCTCAACTCTGAACATCGTGTTCAGAATGGAATTTATTTCCTGGTTTAAAACAAGCCCTACACTGTAAAAACCACAAGTACTACTCTGGGATTTCCTTTTCAAGCAAATTACAGACTGAAGGAGCTTTGCCCAGATATTTCAGAAACCTATCCTAAAAGGAGAGGCAGATACAAGCTGGTCCTCTCTCCCAGTTATCAGAGCTAACACCCATTTTAACTCCTTTGGTGCCTATATCCTTTACCAGGAGTGTTTTCATCCAGCCAATTCAATGGAAGGTCAAGGCCTCTCTTCCTGCATCCCTGATTGATGCACTGAAAGAACAGCAGGAATGGGGGGGGGGGGGGGGGGGGGGGGGGGGC
>WBNM01036417.1:192947-212395 GCA_013399055.1 Ramphastos sulfuratus | reverse complement strand
GGGGGGAGGGGGGAAGAATCTCACTCAGTTTGTAGAGTCAAAACCAAGAGAATGTTGCTCTGAGCTGCTGCTTTGTGATTCTTAACCAGAAACTAACTCTCATCCAACACAACTGCAGTCTCAAACCTTCCTCTGAAACTGAATATCACCAATTCTTGGTGGCTATTTAGTGAAAAAGGATTAATTACTTCTGTGCTGGACCAGGAACTCAGCCATATCCAAGCACACTGGAATATGGTACTTAACCAAGGAGTTGCTTTAGTTTACCTCTCAGGAGTAGCTTTCAGTCACAACATTTTGCCAGCCTAAAATCACTTCCTTAAGCATCTAAATGTTTGATGAAAACTTCACAGGACAGCATTTACCCTGGAACTCATGGGTTACCACCCAAGATTTCTTCCTGATGGTCTTTGCACCTAAAGCCTGTGAGCAATACCCTGGCATCCTGAATGTCTCCATCACAGCCTCCACCACAGTCTCATATTCAGCATCCCCCTTGCCAGCTGCAAGCCCAGGGAACTGCAGACACCTCACATGACTCAGGGGCAGTGTATCTGAACGGCTGCTCACAAATACATCATTTTGTTTCCTTCAGCTATAATCCATACCTTCATAAATATTTATGCACAAGGCTTAAGGTCAAAATCAAGCAGGTAGAAGTGGTAAAATACAGAGCTACAATATTCCCAGTCACAGATGGGTCATGCCCAGAAGCTCTCCTTTACTATTACCTATGAGGATGAGGTAGATGTGTGCCATAAGATTGACAAGTGTTTGGTGCAATTCTCGTGTTTTCCAATCATCTACCAGAAAAAGGTTTTTACAGGTTTAAATGCAGCTGTTTCCTG
Organism: Ramphastos sulfuratus; assembly: GCA_013399055.1. Lineage (NCBI taxonomy): Eukaryota > Metazoa > Chordata > Aves > Piciformes > Ramphastidae > Ramphastos > Ramphastos sulfuratus. Next base: position 211,547 of record WBNM01036417.1, on the reverse strand, counting down.
AGGACTAGAAGTCAAAAAGTGTCATGTTCTAATGCAAAAGTCTGTCTGCTGACCCTGAATTCTTTCAGAACTACTCTAGTGGAGAGGATTCAGGCACGTTCCGTACACAGTGGACACATGAGTGCAAACAAATTGACAACATGGACATGTAGCAGACAAGACAGTTACAGTTTGCCAATTTACCTGGAAGTGGAATAGGCATGCCAGGAAGGGGGACACGAAATGGAGGTACCATTACTGGTGGAAAAGCAGGAATTGCTGCAGTTGGCTGCGGCACTGCATGAGGAACTGCAGGAGGCAATGTCTGTGGGACTGGCTGGGGTACAGTCTGCACAGGTGTAGCAGAAGGAGCAGAGGTTGAAACACTGACTGATGGTGTGGCAACTGAAACACCCGAACTCGGGGTCTGGTCTTGTGTGGTAGGTGCTGATAAAAAAAAACAAAGAACACCTTGTATCTTCGACACTGCAAAAGAGGCACTGCAAACATACTGGCTCTCTGTTTCCCACAGACCTTACAGCAGCAGATATGCTCAGATATCATCAGCAGGAAGACTCTTGGACTGCAAAAAACAACACACCTTTGCCTTCTCTGTAACATTAAATATTCACAAAGTCAAGTTCAAATTTTACTTTGTCCCACTCTTTACGCCTAACGAGCCTACAGCAGTAGCAAGGGTGTATTCAAAGGACAAACACAACCTGAAAGGGAACTGTGTTCTGCATCCCTGCTCAGGGAAACTGACAGGGAAGGCTGCAGAGTGTTTCAAATGGGAAAAGGCTGTGAAATGAGCACAGGGTCTGCTTTTTGATAACAATGGCAGCAGCATGTGCATGACACCAGCCCATCTAAAAACTATGCTCAGTAAGCCATGACCCAAGAATGGAAAAATGCCAATTAAAAAGTAGTGTAAATAAGCAAGGAAAAGGCAAGTACTTTGTTCAGAAGCTGCAGGAACTTTCTTGGTCTTCAGTGCCTCCCAGTGGGAAAATGCACTGCTGGCATCCAATTCCATAATCCTTGCAGCATGACTGAAATCAGCCCTTGGCTAAGATAATGTACGCTGGGCATCACAGCACTGGCAAACAGGATCAGAGACAGGACCACTTCAACTCACCCATCAGCCTTGCCAATTTACACACACTGATTTGGTGGAGATTTAGGATGAGGAACTGTTGTAAAAATGAGCTAATCAGAACAAAGCAAGCACACCAACTTCTGACTGTGCTCTATACAGGCACACTCTGCATTTTCTTCAGCAGCATTCCCAAGAATGTATCACTATTAGCAATTTAAATATAGACTTTTGATCTGTTGCTAAGTGTTTCAGAAAGAGTGAAAGTTCTTAGCACTACCTGAAATTGAGGGAAACAGAGCAGACAGTCAGTATGTGATTTAAGTCCTAAGTCATATCAGAACCAGACAAGAGTGAAGCTCAGCCACAAGTTCCATTTTGCTTTTTACAGGCCAAGGCTGAGCCATTATTTTAAATTACAGAATTTTATCAACTAGGCACAGACACCAACAGTAACAGTTCTTGAAAGCAAAGATAAAGTTTAGCAGGTAAAACAGGTAGGAGTGGGACAGATTCTCAGCATTATTAGGCAATTGTGTGTCAGAGAAGGTGCAGAAAGTGCTCCAAAAGTAGGACCAGTTCTCAAAAGCCTGGCCTTGGGCCAGAAGCTAACACTCACTTCCTGCCTGGCTCTTGGTACTCAGCAAAACAGTTAGAGTAGACCAGATTTCAACAACACAGCACTAAGCTATCTTCTGAATTAAAGAGAAGCCCTAAAATGCTTTGCGCAACGCAAATTATTTGCTGCTCTAATGATCTGTCCTCCCTTCAGAGGTAACTGAAAGCACAATTTGAGAGTTACCAAAATCCAACTTCCTTTCACACACACAGATCTCTGAAGTCTGAGTTAGATGCTGAATGAAGCCTGATTTGTTCCCTCTCTTGAAAGAAAAAGATGAAGGAGTTCCAGAAGTTGCAGCTATACCCTCCAGCTGGAATGACAACAGTTCAGCAGCTGCTCATCCTTTGCACGCTCCTTGGCCTCAGTGCCCACATTCTTCCCAGCAGAGCTCCAGTGACCAGAACCGTCCAACAACAGGCTCCTGTTCAGCATAGATGCTGACCCAGCCCTGCATGCAGGGACACTGCCCAGACTGCTCCATGACCAGCTCTCCTTGCTTTGTGCACACCAGCTGACCTGACTCCTTGTCTGCTGCTGACATACTTGTGTGCAAACAGATCTACCGCATGGAATATGCATCTCTCCCTGCACCAGAGGCACTCTGCTAGCACACCCATAAGCCCCAGTATAGGATAAATCTCACTGTTGATATGATCTGCAGAGATTGTGCATCCCTTTCCTCTTCTGGTTTCCTCAGCTGGAAAACCCTTAAAAGCAAAGGCTCACCCCATGTCAACAGCAGCAAACTTCACACTATTAGTCAAAGATCACAGTGAACAATAAAGGTTTTAAGAACTTCCTTTTTCCTTTTTTGTGTGGCTCGAGCAAATGGGAACTTAGAGGCTCAGTGAGAAGAATAATACCAATGAAAGCAGAAGCAGCTCTACTCTGCAACCACCCAACTCTGTCAGCCCCGGAGCAGCAAAGATCTTGCATCTTAAAGCCACTGAAACCATGTTGGAAACAAAGTGGCAACAGCTACAGCTGTGAATTCCTACCTCAGGTTAACTTTTCTAATGAAACACTTTTAAAAATTAATTAGCTTTATCTACAGTCAAAAGAAAATGGATGCATAATAGCTTTGAGATGATGGGATAACAGTAGAGGGAAAATACACGAAGACCTAAAGGAGAAGGGCTGCATGCTGATCTAGCATCACTGTCCTGGAGTAGCTGTCAGACTTGGGGGGAAATAAACCAAAGAGGTTTACATGCAAGGTTCTCCTGCATTAAATGTGTACTTTTAACTCATACTCCACTTTTCAGTTGGAACAACTTCCACCTGCATCCCAAGATTTTGTTGCAGTTACTCCCCACAGCAGTGTCCCCACCACCTGCTCCCCGACACCGCGAGGCTGGAGAAGGCCTGGGTTACTCACTGGAGATGGTCTGTGACACTGAAGTGGCTGTGGTGGTGGTGGAGGTCGTGGAGGACTGAGTGCTAGAGGAGGTGGATGGAGATGCTGCAGAAGCAGGGCTGCTGGTGGTCGGCGTGGAGGCACCGACAGCTTGAGCCTGGGCCTGTGCTGCCAGCATGGGCGTCAGCTCCGACTGCTGGATCACCTTGACCCCGTCCGGCTTCGTCCAGGCCGACTCGCGCGTGCGCGCGTTGTAGAAGTAGACCTATGGGCCGAGAACTCAGTGTCACGCCAGGGCTCTGCAGGAGCAGCAGGTGGCAGCGCCCCAGCTCCTCCTGCTTTACAAACGGCCCCCAAGAGCGCTGGCTGTGCCACGGTGCCAGGCCGTGTGCGCCAGCAGCAAATGCCCCTCGCCTGGCAGCCCCCTTACCTTGCCATCCGGGGTCTTGTTTTCTACCCAGATCTCTTCAGCTGGGGGCATTGCTGGTGTGCCAGGGGCAGTGACGGGTGGCATTCCTGGAGGGAACATCATACCAGGAGGTGGTGGCATGCTACCCATGGGAGGAGGCATAAATGGTGGTCTCTAAAGGCATATAACAACAATAGTGAGGATAACGGAGGTGTCCAGCAGAGGCTTCCTTCATTAGCACACCAACAAAGCACAGCTACAGCAACCTTAACTCTGCTAGGCCTGAGAGCTGCTTTAGCCATCTCATGAGACCTCCACCTTGGAGCTCTGTGTCCAGCTTTGGAGCCCCCAACACAAGAGACAGAGAACTCTTGGAGCAGGTCCAGGAGGCTACAAAGATGATCAGAGGGCGGGAGCACCTCCCCTGTGCAGACAGGCTGAGTGAGCTGGGCTTGTTCAGCCTACAGAAGAGAAGGCTCCAGACAGACCTGAGAGCAGCCTTCCAGCATTTGAAGGGAGATACAAAAGAGCTGTACTCTCTGTACAGGCAGGGACTTTGTACAAAGGCTTGTAGTGACAGGATGAGGGGTAATGAATTCAAACTGGAAGAAGCTGGATTTAAATCACATGTTAGGAAGAAATTCTTCCCTGTGAGGGTGATGAGGCACTGGAATATGTTGCCCAGAGAAACCATAGAGGCTCCAAGTCTGGAATTGTTCAAAGTCAGGCTGGCTGGGACCTTGAGCAACCTGGTCTAGTGGAAGGTGTCTCAGCCCATGGCAGGGAGGGATGGAACTAGATGATCTTTAAGGTCCCCTCCAACCCAAACCAATGATGCAATGCTACCAGCTCAGAGAACATGCTTCCTGACGAGGCACCAGCCAAGGCAGAGCAGCTGCTGTGAGTACTTCACTTCTGAGATGCTAACAGAAATACAAAGTGTAAGAAGAAACGTGGCATGAGAAGAAGTGGGGTGAAAGAAAAATCTCCTGAAACGGAGAAAATATCCCAATGCAAGACAGAAAAAGAATGGAAGAACTGTTCTCAATAACCAGCACTCAGCCATGCCCAGCTGTGAATCATACATCCCTGGGCAGTCACACAACAGCCCTTCCAGTGAAGAAACAGAACAAAAATTTAACTTATCAGCAAGCACTTAACTCATCAGCACAGCAGAGCAGTGGATTTCATTACAATCCATTATACTCCTCCATTTCCCATTAACTAAAACTCTAACTAGGGCTAATTTGGGAAAAAACAAAACAAAACAAAACCAAACAAAAAAAACCCAACAAACACAGAACTATCAAGTTCTATTTTCATTTTTTCATCATCATAAGAAAGCCAGAAGTGCCCCTGCACACCACTGCTACCTAAATGCTTGCTTTCTGAGGCAAAGAACAGCAAGTTCTGCTCATCTGGAATACTCTGCAATTCCCTGGGAACAAGCAGCACAGTAAACACATCCTTACAAAAAGACAGACAATAGAATCCATGAAGTTCTGAACTCACTCTGCACACACCTACAGCAGCCCTCATTACCTCCATCACTCCAGTCCTCATTCAACTGATTCAGAAGGGTTCCTCTTCACAAAGGCAACTCCAAGACAGTTCACAGGCAGGGATGTCTGAGCTGCTGCTCTGCTCACTGACAGAGCAGGAGCAGAACCAAGCCCAGGGAGCCCTATGCCACAGGAAATGGTGGCTCAGACAGGGTGCAGCTTTTGGGGCAGTGATCAGTGTGTGCTGTGTCCTTGCCTCCTATCTGCATTTGGCTTCTTTTAGAAGTTTCCCTGAGATCCAAATGTCTGCTCTAAGAGTGGTAATTTAAACCACTCTTTAAATCCCTGGGTTTTGTTAAACCCTGCTACAAATGAAGCCCAGAGCACACAGACAGAACTCAAAACACACACACAATCGAGTAAGGTAATCACAGTCTTTCTTTCCTCCTTTTTTTCTGCACAGCTCCTCCACCTGCCACCAGATCTTCTCTTCACTGCTCTCCAGTCTGTGAGAAGAATCCAGCAGAGCTCATTTCTGCCTGCTGGTGCTTTCCCCCCAAAAAGGGATTAGTCCCTTCCAGGGCAGCCCTGGGAGTCAGGAGGGAATGAGGGCTGTCCAGCCAGAGCATCCAGGACACCCACCAGCTCCACTCCAAGCACACCTTCTCCTCCCTCCCTCCCTCCTTGCACCTATCTTCCCTTGCACCAGGAGCAGAGTGAGTAGCTGAAGCCCAAACACTTGGTGCAAAGCAGAGCACATGGCTGACATGGTGTGAAACATTTACACACTTGGTGAGTGGACTCCACAGGTGATTGTGAGTTGTAGAAGACACTCTGACTGTATGGCAAGAACAGTTCTGATGGAACAGCTGAGAGCTACATCATGTTCAGACTACAAATCAAACAGAGCTACACAATGAACTGATACGAGTTAAGAGTAATGGGGGGCAAATGATCCCACAGCTCTGCTACCAAAAAACACATGCAAAGCAAGTCAGCAAGTTCTCTTGCCCACGTCCTTATTTTTAAAAGTAAATTTCCCAGCACCAAAGTCACTATTCTAGCACGGACAGTGGGTATGAACCAGGAACAAGCCATGATCTCGTCACAGATGTGTGGGGCCTGTCAGAATGTCCGTGTCTCTGAGAAGCAGGCAAAAGAACTTAAATATTCATTCCCATGAAATACAGACAGAACTCTACCTGGGCTGAGCACAGCAGACTCACACAACCCCTGCATGTGCCAGGAGTGCTGTCAGGTTAAACCAAAACCCAACTAGCAGAACAATGAACATTCTGCCTCTGCCAAGAGCCAGCTTGTGTCAGCACAAGGGCCACCTCTGCTGCTCCAGCCAAATACAGAGCCTACTCTGAGGTTTCTCTCCACATGCTAGATTTTACTTTGTCTGTGTTGACATTTTCTGATGCACTCTTCTAAGCACAACACTGCAGTGAAACACACCTCACTACTGATCAAATCCCTACATCTTGGAACGACTCCTGCCCTGCTCACCCACCCCTTGCTGAGCAGCAATAAATAACACAGCACAGCAGTGAGGGCAGGTGTGGTTCTGCTGGCACCCACACATAATTCCACTACAACTCCTCCTCCTTCCCTCCAGTCTTGCTTCACCAAGGGGATACAGGCAGAATTTGGGTAGCCCTGTACTTCGGGTGCTGGCTACAACGGCATACAAGCTACACTTCACATTCTGTAGAGCCACAGGGCACCAGCACCAAGTCAGGTTCTAGTAGAGCCTCTGCTGGTGAGTGTAAACCAACTGTGTAACTGATTCATTTATAACTGCCTCAAGCAGTTGAACAAGCTGTATTTACATACCACAGGTATGCATTAGCTTTACAACACCAAGCACTAGCTTTATGCTTTCACCATGCCCTGCTATTTCCCTCATCCATTTTAACATCTCTCCTTTTATTATTTCCACACATGAAAACAAAACAGAATTTAAAAAAAAAAATGCAAACCCTAAATCCCAACTCAACAAACCCAGAAAATTCCCTCTTCTTTACCTGTAAATGTGGAGGTCCCATCGGGGGAGGAATCCCTCCTGGAGGTGGCATGGGAGGCATGTTGGGGTCAAAGGGAGGACGTCCAAATGGGGGGCGAGGCGGTGGAGGGGGCCCTCGCATCATGCCAAAGGGTGGAGGTGGCCGCATGAGTGGCGGGGGGCCCCGCATCACCGCGTTAGGTGGGGGAGCTGGGCCACGAAACCTCAGTGCTTGCTGCTGAGCCATCCTGTGGAGAAGGCCAAAGGGAAACAGTTTATTTCTGCTTGCTGCTCAGGAGTAAGAAAATCAATTCTTACAGCAAACAGGGAAAAACCCTAAGAAAAATGGAAGGGATGTGGAAAAAACAGCCAGGTTTGACTCAGTCAAGTTAGGTGTGCTTAGCTAGTGAAGACACCACTTCAGCAGTTTCTTCCACTTCACAATTCAAATTTATTAGTCCGCAAATGCTAATTTTTACTCTTGGAATGAATGACCTAGAGATGGGACCAGGGTTGGCAAGCACTGCAGAGCCATACCCGGATCTGCCAACGCTCCTTCAACGCAACCTCCAGTTGTGTCCTATCTGCATGTGCATTCTGGAGCTCTCAAGCCACGGCCCGGCTATCAGTCTTGCCAAGGGTTTAATTATTTTGCAGCACGAGTGTCTGCACGGGCTGCCTACATCCTCTGCATCTGTGACCTCCGACAGGATGTGAACCCTGACCGTCGCGCTGAACCCGCTGTACCACCCAACCCTCCACACAGGGAGCTTTGTAAGTTTAGATATAGAAAAAACGTTCACCTTTAGAACCAACAAACGCTCTTCTGCTGCTCTCAGGAAAACAATTTTGCCCACCATTTAGTGCCAGTGCAATACCAATGTTGGCATGATGACTCAAAATCGAAAAAAACAAAGGTTATGAGAAGGTGAACAGCGACAGCCCCGCGGCACAGTGCCGGGCCGCTGAGCAGCCCCTGCTTCTGCTGACCTGGACTGCGAGCGGCGCGGGGAGCGCCGGGGCAGCACTGCTCGGCGAGAGCGGGCACAAGGGACACTGCTGAGCGTCCCGACCAACCTCTCAGCCCAGCTCCACTCTCGAGAGCAGAACTTCCCCCAGTGGGCGGCCCCGGCCCGGCGACAAGGGCTCGGCTACCCCGCGGGGCCCGACCGGCGCGGCCGCACGCGGGAAGAGAAAATGGAGACGGCGAGAGCAACTCCCGCCGGCCCGCCCGCCCCGGCCCCGCCCCGCCTCGCCTCGTGGCCGCGCCCAGGTCCCGGCCTAGCCCCAGGCCTGCAAGCCCGCCGGGAGCAGGCCAAGCCCGCGACCGAGCTGCGGGAAGGCCGAGCTAGGCCAAGCCAGGCCAGGCCAGGCCGGACCGGGCCGGGCCGGGCCAGGCCAGGCTAGGCTAGACCACGCCAGGCCACGCCGCGGCCCCCGCCTCGATAGCCCGCCCCCGAGAGCCGANGAGGTGGCATGGGAGGCATGTTGGGGTCAAAGGGAGGACGTCCAAATGGGGGGCGAGGCGGTGGAGGGGGCCCTCGCATCATGCCAAAGGGTGGAGGTGGCCGCATGAGTGGCGGGGGGCCCCGCATCACCGCGTTAGGTGGGGGAGCTGGGCCACGAAACCTCAGTGCTTGCTGCTGAGCCATCCTGTGGAGAAGGCCAAAGGGAAACAGTTTATTTCTGCTTGCTGCTCAGGAGTAAGAAAATCAATTCTTACAGCAAACAGGGAAAAACCCTAAGAAAAATGGAAGGGATGTGGAAAAAACAGCCAGGTTTGACTCAGTCAAGTTAGGTGTGCTTAGCTAGTGAAGACACCACTTCAGCAGTTTCTTCCACTTCACAATTCAAATTTATTAGTCCGCAAATGCTAATTTTTACTCTTGGAATGAATGACCTAGAGATGGGACCAGGGTTGGCAAGCACTGCAGAGCCATACCCGGATCTGCCAACGCTCCTTCAACGCAACCTCCAGTTGTGTCCTATCTGCATGTGCATTCTGGAGCTCTCAAGCCACGGCCCGGCTATCAGTCTTGCCAAGGGTTTAATTATTTTGCAGCACGAGTGTCTGCACGGGCTGCCTACATCCTCTGCATCTGTGACCTCCGACAGGATGTGAACCCTGACCGTCGCGCTGAACCCGCTGTACCACCCAACCCTCCACACAGGGAGCTTTGTAAGTTTAGATATAGAAAAAACGTTCACCTTTAGAACCAACAAACGCTCTTCTGCTGCTCTCAGGAAAACAATTTTGCCCACCATTTAGTGCCAGTGCAATACCAATGTTGGCATGATGACTCAAAATCGAAAAAAACAAAGGTTATGAGAAGGTGAACAGCGACAGCCCCGCGGCACAGTGCCGGGCCGCTGAGCAGCCCCTGCTTCTGCTGACCTGGACTGCGAGCGGCGCGGGGAGCGCCGGGGCAGCACTGCTCGGCGAGAGCGGGCACAAGGGACACTGCTGAGCGTCCCGACCAACCTCTCAGCCCAGCTCCACTCTCGAGAGCAGAACTTCCCCCAGTGGGCGGCCCCGGCCCGGCGACAAGGGCTCGGCTACCCCGCGGGGCCCGACCGGCGCGGCCGCACGCGGGAAGAGAAAATGGAGACGGCGAGAGCAACTCCCGCCGGCCCGCCCGCCCCGGCCCCGCCCCGCCTCGCCTCGTGGCCGCGCCCAGGTCCCGGCCTAGCCCCAGGCCTGCAAGCCCGCCGGGAGCAGGCCAAGCCCGCGACCGAGCTGCGGGAAGGCCGAGCTAGGCCAAGCCAGGCCAGGCCAGGCCGGACCGGGCCGGGCCGGGCCAGGCCAGGCTAGGCTAGACCACGCCAGGCCACGCCGCGGCCCCCGCCTCGATAGCCCGCCCCCGAGAGCCGACCGCCGGTGGTACCTGAGCTCGCTGCCGTACCGCTCCGCCGCCGCCGCCTCCCCCTCGCCACCACCGGCCCCCGCGCCGCCGCCTCCGCCCCGCTCCGCCATCGCCGCCTCGCAGCGCCGCCGAGCCCCGCCGCTGCCGCCCCAACCCCGCGGCGTCCCATTGGCCGGTTCGCACGCCCGTCAACGCACGCGAGGCACGGCGCACCCTGCGATTGGCCGCCGCGCCCGCCGACTTTGAATGGAGGAAGGCAGGCGCGCCGGGATTGGCTGCGCTCAGGCGTTCCGCTCTGCGTACGCACGGGTCACGTAAAGCGTGACCTGCGTAGAGGACGGGAAGAGGCCTCACGTCAGACGGAACAGACCCCAGGGAAGAAAGGGACGGGTGCTGCAACCAATCAACGGGCAGGATCCCCTGCACCAATCATGCCCCGCAGACGGCTGCGCATTCCAACCAGAAGGCCAAATCGGAGGCGTCAACACGCTCGGTGTTCCAGCAGCAGCCAATGGTGGTGCGCGAGGGAGGGGCAACTGCCCAGGAAATCCAGTAGCAGCCAATCACCGGGAAGAGCGGGGGAAGCCGGCGGTCAATGGGGAAGCTGGTGCGGGCTCTGCCCTGCCGCTGGGGAGCGCTGTCAGAGCCACTGTGAGCGGCCACAGGGGTTTCGGTTTGGGAGTCATCAGCGAACCTCGAGGGGGCCGGGGGAGGCGGGAGGCGGGAGGAGCGATCGAGGATCGAAGGCCCCGGGGTTCAGGGAGGGTTGTGGTGATCCCTGCTGTCCCTTGTGCCAGGGCCCCGCAGGGAGACACCTGAGGGTCTTGTGCTACATGCCCTCTCTCCCCGGTACTAGGTCTGGGGGCTGCCCTCTCATCACCATCTGGGGCAGGGGGACTGCTGCAGGAGGCCGAGGGGCAGAGACTGTGGCTGGGTTCCTCTGTCTCCATCGGCACCAGTTTGGTACCAGGCACTGCTGCTGCACCCAATCCCCACGCAGTCCCAGAGCCCCTGGGCTGCGCTGGCAGGAGCTACTTGAAGAGGCAGTGACACCAATAAAGACTTTCCTGATGGAGTTTGGTTTACCACAGTGGCTGCATTTGTAATAAAACCCCACCAGTGTGCCCAGTATGTCTGCCAGGGCTCCCTAGCTGGGGCAGACACATGGGGCTGCATGACAGTACCCAGGCTCTCTCTGCCCTGTTCTGAACCCACCTGTGTAACTCCTACCTCTGCAGGGTGCTGCAGGGGCTGGGCTGGAGTGTTGAGGCCCCTGTTAGGGGCTGCTGGCCTGGATCATCTGCCCCCAGCAGCCAGCCAGGGGGCTGAGACAGATCAAGCTATGGACAAATGCAGTGGACATAGCAAGGGAGGGCAAACGGCTGCAGTTCCTGCAGCCTGGCTGGGATGGAACAGGGGACATGGGGTGCACACAACTGGTCCCCATGGCCATGGTAGAACCCCCCCGAGAGTGCCTCATGCACATGCAGGTGAGGGAGCTCTTGCTACACGATGCTTACCGTGGGACTTGAGTAGTTCTGCTGCCATAAGGAGCCCCATTGGGGCAGGAGAGGAGCTCTGGTGAAATGGCTGTGATGGGACCAGGTCTGCAGCCAGCAGCACTGGTGGGTTCCCTGGAGATGTGGCCCTCAAGACTGCCTAGGAGCCCATCAGGCAGGTAAGTAGCTAAAGGCTCGTTACAGATAAGCAATGGATATGGAAAATTGTGCAGTCAGGGAGTGAAGGGAACTCACCTTTGGTTCCAGTGCCTACTCTTGGGTCTATTACGTAGACCATGTAACTGAGTTCAACATACAGGGCTTGGCTACTGCTGTGAGCCACCAGCCAGCTCTGGCCTGTCAGGTGGGGACTGTGAATTTATGGGTAAAGCCTCCAGAACCCACTGGAGAAACAGCTCAGCTATGTCTGAAATGCAGTGAGACACAAACTATCCTGCTGAAATGCAGCCTGCAGCTGAACTGCATTTCAAAAGAAACAGCCCATGACAAGGAGGGGCAGATGTCCCTCTGCAAAGCCATGGGCTGTGTTGCAGGGAACATCTCCGCTCCTCCTGCCGTGGGGAGGACATCGGGAGCCTTGCTGAGCCATCACATCTCTCCGTCTCTCACTGCTTTGATTTTCTGGTCCCACTTTTCCCATTCCCTTCTTTCTGTTAAAACAAAACAAAAAAAAAAAAAAAAAAAACAACCCAAACAAACAACCCCCTCCAAAGAAACGAAACCACAAAACAACAACAATCCCACCAAACAACAGCAACCAACAACCAAGGGAAAAAAAAAAAAAAAAAAGAAAGAGCTGTCTTCTTAAATAATAAAGTAACAGAATTGCTGGGGGACCTTTTGGTGGTGCTGTGCTAACGAGGCTCTCACACTTTGATTTTGCTGCTCAGTTTCTCTATTGATGTGTTTTCTTGAAGTCACTGCTGCTGTGAGGATTTTGACAGCTCAGGACTGGCTGGGGCTCCCTAGCTGCCTGCATGCCCCACTCCATGTCCCTGTGTCCCCAGCCTGTCCTGGTCCTCAGCAGTTTAGGGAGCTGGGGATCTTTGCTGTTGCTTTGGCCCCTTAGGATGCTGTGGGAAGGAGCTGGGGATGACTTCCACCAGCTCTGCCCCAACAGCGAGGTGCAGAGAGCCTTATTGCACTTGGGGCATGAGGGGGCAGATGGGGCTGGGAGCCCTCACCCCACATCTTCATTGCCAGTGCTGAGCGTGATGAATGCTTGCTGACAGCAGGAGATTGAAAGGGGGTTTGGGCATAACAGCTGAGATCCTCCCCAAACAGGGGGGCTCTCTGTCTTCTAGGAGCAGCTTTCAACCCCCTCTTTCATCTGCTTGCTTCAGGATTGTCTCAATAATTTATTAGTTGCAGGCTGGCAGACAGGAGCCTTTGCAGGACCCGTGCCCATGCTGGGGAAGAGCTGGCCCAATTCCACCAGACCCCCAAGCTGTGTGTGTCGTCTCCCCCCCTGCCCCAGTTCAGCTCTGTCTTCTCAGAACATTTCAAGCAGTGACTCTCAGGCTGCAGCTCTTTCAGGAGCAATTAATTGTGAGCAGTGTTGGTGCAAACACTGGCAACTACCTGTTTGTCAGGATGTGGCTGTTGGAAATAGCTTACCACTATGCTCTCCTGGATTTGATTACAAACCTCACCTCTAGCAATGCAGGTTGCTCTTTGCAGGGATTCCTCATGGAGTTACCAGCAGAGCAGGCTGCTGGAGCACAGGTATGAGGGGCATACAAGGAGCTACAGCTTCTGGACTTGCTCAGGTCTGCAGTGAGGCTGTTGCAGAGCAGGACCTCACCAGCCCTCTGAAGGGCTCAGCACTGCTTCCCAGGCTAGGAGAGCACTCCTGGGATGCCTTGCTCCTGGGAGGAACAGGGCTGGGACAGCACCTGTGAGTGGCATGGGAAAAAAAAAAAACATGAGAACCAGTACCTGAACCAGCTGCAGTGACCCTGGACCTGCTGAAATAGTGGTGTAAATGTGATGTCTTCTGGGCCAACTGGGTATCTAGCTGGGTTTTCAAGGAAACCCATGGCCAGGATGCCCACTGCAGCTCAGGTTCCCATCTCCCAAATCTCCCCCAGGCTCCTTGCTCCAGGCTGGCATGGAAGCTGCCAACTCCACGCTGCCACAGAATGACACAGGGTGCTGGCACTGCTTATTCTCCATGGAGACCTTTGAATTGAAAACCTTCTCAAATGTTCAGATCTCTGTACGTTTCAAAGGAGCACTCCTTATATGGTCTGACTTGTCTGCCAGGTATGCAGGAAAGTGCTTGAAATTCTGCATTCAGGATACTCTCAAATCTGCCAGGTTCCCAAGTTCTCTGGGTCCTTCCTCTGTGCGACATGAGCTGACTTTTGGCACTTTGGTTTCTCTGGCCGTGAGTGCCACAGCCCTGGTGGAGTGGCATGAGGGCAGACTCCTGCAGTCCTGCTGAGTGCTGACCCCAGCAGCAGAGCCATGATCAGCCCTTCAGTTCTGTAGGCTCTGAGATGCTGACATCTTGTCATTTCTTTTTTTCTTTTTCTTCTTCTTTTTTTTTTCCCAGATTCCAGGTTGAAGTGTGATGTTGAATTAAAAATCTTGCCCTGGGCTTTCTGCAGGGCTTCTCAGCTGCTGCAGTACCGACATCTGCCAGGGAGACCCCCGGCTCCTGTGCCGGAGGGTGGCAGCCCCGAGCTGGCACCGGGCCGCATTCTCAGCTCCCTGCTCACCTTCACATTTCATCACGGCCAAAGTAGTGCGGGGGCCACAGGGCAGGTCTGTGGGAAAAGAAGGTCTCTACAGGGACCTGACCCAGGGATCAGGCTGATTCCAGCCTGTCTTGACTGCCAGCAGCCAGCAGAGCATGGCTTTGGCAAAGGGCAAAGATCTGGGCACCACTTTGCTGGATTTGGGTATCCCTTGGAGATGCTCACCCCTGAAAAGAGCACCTCCGGGCAGCTACAGCTCAGCCCTTGGCAAACCAGACACTGGGTTTGTGTGCAGCATCAGCTGGGCTGACAGGGCTGGGAGATGTGCATAGAGGCAGGAGATGGGACCAGCCATCCACCCCCAATCACCTCCATTCCTACACCACCTCCATCCCCAGCCACTTCCATCCCCACACTACCTCCAGCTGAATGGTCCCCAGGGTCTATTCTGCAGCTCTGTGGGGGTTTAACAGGGTTCTCCTGGCGCTTGTCCAGCAGAGGTGAGATAGAAAATTCTTGGAGTGTAGTTCTGATGGGATCCGGGACTCACTGTTTTGGTAACAGTTCTGTTTTTTCCTTCTGATGTAATTTTTTTTTTACACAGAACAGCAATTAAAACAGTAGGTCTGTTCTCTCTGACTACGTTCATTTTGCAGTAATCCTGTCTGTAGAACAACCCTTTCTGACTGCCAGGCTGTTAAACTGAGGGCAGAAGCAGGGTTTGTGGTTGTGCTTTCCTGTGAGGTTTAAATAATTATTTGGTTTGGGAGCTAGACCTTGGAGGTGCAGAGGAGCGTTGGAAGAAAGTCAGGGAGTCAGCAATGCCCTTCAGCATGCACACTGTAGTGGTGGTACCCACCATACCATGCCACATGGCATTGTGCCACACCACACCACTCAGTACCCAGCTCTCTGTTCCTGCAGCCCAAGAAGGTACAATGTTACTTAAACCCTTCAGTAACCCTGTGGTGAGGTTCCGGAGGTGGATTTTGGGGATGAAATCAAGGAGCTGGCCACTCACTGTGTGCTGGTTGCACCCCTCTGCTGGCCAGGAGCTCCATGTGTGCCATACTCTGGCTCAGCAGTGAGGCTGGAGCCAGCCTGTGCCAACAGCACAGGAGCAGACAGGTCTGGGTGCTGCCAAATAGCTGCAGGAGGGCACAGCCCCATCCATCACCTCAGCTGCCAGGCATGGGGCACCCCAACCGGCCTCATGCTTTCCCTTTTCTGTACATGGGGAGTCTGTAGATTTCCCTCCTGACATGGGAAGAATACTTCAGAGGTGGATGTGAGGTCCCTGGTGGTGCCCAGTCAGCCTGAGCAGTGTTTTGCTCACATTTGGGTTTGTTTGGAGTCAGAGGTGGTGCAGAGCCAGCAGAGCTGAGGCCAGCCTCTCTGCTTGCTGTCTGCAGCACAAGCATCTCTTGCAGCTTGGCCTGGTAGGACCATGCCACCCAGCCCTGCGAGTCCTTCTGAAAGGATCTGTGACCATCATAAGCACTGGCTACAGGGCTCACCTTGGGTGAGGAAAAAAGGCTCAGCTGTCCCAAAATTCTGGGGGCGTCCAGGGCAGCTTCTGCTGCCTGCAACCAGCCGGAGCTGACGCTAATAGGAAACGACCACTAAAGAGCTCTGTGGTACTCTGCTCTCCTGCTGCTGGTCCCTCTCTCCCTTTGTTGCTGCTGGCATTTTATGAATTATTGATGTGCCTAGGTGCTGCTGCTCTCCCGTTTCCTCCTCTGCAGCTCCCACTGCCACAGCCAGACCCACACCATCCTGGGGACCTGCTGCCATCATGGGGTGACAGGAAGGCTCAATCCCCAGTGTGTCCCCATGGGCTGAACCACCAAGCAGCTCCATCCCAGTGCTGGAGCACAGACCTGGGCTTCTGGTTGGCATGGATTGGAGCTTGATATGGGCATGGAGATGGCCCATGTGTTTCTCCATTCATGCAAGGCTCTTCTCCTCCAGCTCCTGATCGTGACTTCTGCACATCCACAGGTCCCTTCTCCAGTGCATGCTGTTGGGGCTTTCTCCTCAGAATTGTCTCCGCTCCCTCCCTCAAAGCACATGGTGCAGGATACAGGACATATGCAGGATGCAGGGCACAGGGTGCAGGATGCAGGGCACAGGGCACAGGATTCAGGGTACATGGTGCAATCACAATTTGGCAGAGAGCACAGGCCAGGGTCTGCCTGACCCAGCCCCACACCAGTATCACCCCAGGAGAGAGGGGTTGGGTGGCCATCAGGAATGGCTGTAGGGTCAGCTGAGGGGATCGCTCTGCATTCCTTCCTGGTGGGAGATGGGGGCCATGGTGGCCACGTGCCAGCCTTGTGCAGGTACACGTGATGGGGTATCTGGGCAAGGAGATCTTCCAGGAGCACTGAAAATGTGCCTCTTTCCCTGAGAGACCAGAAGCGCGCCATCGCCGGCGTTAATATTTCATGAGGTGGTTTTAGGACAGGAGCTGCCTGCTGAGGGATGGCAGACATACTCTGCTCACACAGCTTATTGGGGGTTCACGGTGACACTGGGACTGTGTCTGTGGGGCTGTTTCTGGGCAATGAGGCAGTGAGGTGGGAACCATAGCGGCCCAGGGACCATGGCACCGGCAGCCACCCACAGCAGCCCCCACCTGCGGGCTGAAGCACAGGGATAGGGGTGCTGCAGCACGGTGGTAGAGTCTGTTTATCTGGAGGGGTGCCCCTGATCTGGGTTCTGCTGCCTGGGCCCATGCTGAAGTGGAGCAGACCCACTGTGGCTCCACCTCATCTCCACCACCCGTCACGGGGCGCAGCGTCGCGGTACAGTCCCAGGGCACCATGTCTCACGGCCAATTTGCTCAGGTTTCCTCAGCGGGGGCTAATGTGTTTTCCATGTTACTGTGCCCGCACGTGGCACCCAGCCCGCCTGCAACGTGGTGCTACCAATGCCTGTGACCAGCTCACGTGCCCCTTGGAGGAGATGGGGGCTACATGTCACCCCCACCCTGTGCCTCCAGACTGCCTTGGCCTGGGCTGACCCCAGATTTGCATTATTTCAGGTTAAGGGAAGAAGCCAATGGCTTCTCCTACCCCAGTGTCTCTGAGAAGGGAAACGCTTGCTCTGTCCAAAATATTCAGGTTCCTTCACTGTCCCGTGAAAGGCTAATGAAAAAAAAAAAAAAGAAGCAGCACAAAATTTCTCTTTGGAAAGTCCATCATTCAAAGAAACCTTCAGATTTGTCCTAAAATTCCTTCTATCTTTGTACTGAGTCATTTTGAGTTCTGAGGCACTTCAACCCCACTGGCAGCATCAGTGCTTGGTCAAACCACCCTTCAGTGCTTTCTGTAGAGCCCAGCCCCTGCTCCCCCTCCATCTCCACCCCATGTATAGCTGACTCTGAGGCTCCTCTTCTAGCAAAGGGGTCTAATGGAGCTTGTCCTTGTTGCCCACCCAGAATGACTGTCCCTAACCTTCCCATACTGTTGCTACCCAAATGAGAGATACACACTCATCCCTCTGCTCCATGTGGACATGGAGAGGCCAGCAAGGAGGGACATGCAGTGCACGGCACCATGGAGGGTGCAGACATCAGAGATGCCATGCTGGTGGTGTCTGGATCCTCCCTGTTGGCAGCCAGGCTGGTTTCAGCCAAGGCTGGAGCAGGCTGGACACCAGCTGCAGAAGAAACCCCTCTGTGTTCCCGCAGCCATGGCCATGGCTGGGGAGTCCCAGAGCCTGAAACCAGCCAAGCAGTCAGCAGAAGCTCAGATGATTTTCCAGATGCTTTTCTAAGTTCTCACTGCCTCCCTTCAAGGAAGAGGCCCAAGCTTTACTATTTCTGTAGGCAGAAAGCCACACTCAGGCTGCTGAGTGGTGATGGCTGCATCCTGATCTGGCTTGGCATTTGGGGAAAACCAGGCGGCTTCAGGAACAACTGCGACATCAAACTTTAACCACATGCTCTGACTCGGATCCTTGACAGCTTTTGTCCCTGCTCGCAGAGCTGCTGAAGGGATATGCAAGTGCCAGGCTGTGGGGGCAGGCTGGTGAGCTCAGAATCCTGATGCCACGGGGCTGAATGGAGTCAAGCTGACTGACAGGGTCCTGGGCTGCAACATGCAGGGTCCTGGGACAGTGCTACCAGGGTCCAGCATAAGAGCTCACCCTGGGTGAGCAGGAGCTCCAGCAAACCCTCAGAAACCATATGTTAGACACAAGCTTCAGGAGAAGGAAAAAAAATCAAAGGTTTCCCTGTGAATCTGTTTGCTCTACATCTCCTCTCCATCCTGATCTCCACAGTCATGCAAGTTTAAAAAGCAGGTAAATGCTGACAGTGTGATTAACCTCTCCACCTGCTCCCTGCTTCTTCCCTCCTGGAGAGAGCAGCTCAGCTCACCTGCCTGGTGGGAGCATCTCCTTCAAGTGCAAGGATGTAGGGAGCCAAACCAAGGTGGTTCTGCTGAAATAACAAAACACTCCACTTTTAAACGGGTGCTGAATTATTCAGTGCCCAAACACTTTGCTCTTTCAGTGGATGATGGCTTATTCCCCCC
>WBNM01036417.1:0-184667 GCA_013399055.1 Ramphastos sulfuratus | reverse complement strand
CGCGTCCCCCCCGTCCCTCCTGGTTGCTCAGCCCTACGAGGTTATCGGATACAAACAGCAGGATGCCCACAGCAGGCTGCGTACAGGGGCCGAGGCTATGCCCAGTCCTCAGAGCCCCTCTCCCCAGCCCTGCACCAAAGGCAGCTGCAGGGGCTAGTGTTTTCCAAGCTCTCTGCTGTAGCCTTCTCCCTCCCTCTGGAGTGAGGAGGAGATGTTGGAAACCTGTCTCCCCTTCTGCCCCACATGCTGTGTGGAGGACATGCTGCAGCCAAGCATCGTGGGTTACAGAGACGGGAGTGGGGCTAATGTCGCAGCCCACCCCAGGACCATCATTCGTGATGTCCTGTTCAGTGCACAGGATCTCTCCTCCCTCCCGAAAGCAGCTGCTCCGAGAGAGACTGGACTGGGTAATGGAGCTGCTGAGCTGCCTTTAATTAAAGCTGTAAAATATTGATGTTCCTGGCCCTGCCTCCTGCTGTTACACCTCACAGACAGGGGAGGGGAGCCCAAAGGAGGAACAAAAACGAGTTAAAGGAACCCAGATGGTTTGCCATCAGAAACTATCTGCAGGCTCGAAGGTGTCACTGCAGTGGATTTCAGAGATCAGTCACCTACTGATAAATATTTAACGGTATTTCTGGAAGAAAAAAAACCCCAAACCAAACCAAACCCCATCAACCCATACCCTGGTGAAGCATCACCAGTCACTCACTGCAAATCTGAAGCCAAAAGCCAGATCAGAAGCCTCTTCTCTTTGTTCTTTCCCATCATTCAAAGCTTGCCATCCATTTTCCCAATATAGCAACATTTTCTGTTCTTAGCATTTGATTCTAGACTACCCCAGAGTGCTGGTGCTGGGCGCTTGGTTTTGTTGTTTCAGTGTGATTTAGCGGATAGGTGATGCAGTAAGTGCCCACATGGAGCTGGGGGGGACGGGGTGGGGTGGGGGGGGTGAAATACAAACTGGTTTTAACAGACAACTCACACTGACAGCCCCTGCCCTGGGCTGGCTGTTGCAGGCTCAAAGCTAACAGATCTCAGCCCATGGCACTTCCTTCACTTGCTGCTTTCAAACAACCACATTAACCACTGCCCATGGGGCCCTTCTGCAGCAGAGTGCCATGATCCTCCCCTTACACAGAGGTAGGGACCCACTCCTTGCTGGGGAGCACAGCCACATGCATGCCCTTTCTGCCCCCTGTGCTGGAGCCTTCGCTCCCTTGCTCACCCCAGCCCTGATTCAAGATACAGGTGATGGGAAGTTCTGCTGCTGAGGTGCAGCCTCTCATCAGGAGGTTCCTGACTAGGGTAAGGGGGGGGTCAGTGAGCACTGGCTGTGGGGAGACCCGTGCAGAGCCTGCACAGCACCTCTGCAGTGCCCTCAGCACCTGGATGCTGTGTGTGTTCCATGGCACAATCTGATGGAGGAGGTGTCTAGCATTACCCAGACACTCAATTATTCATCAGCTAAATGGCCAAGCATCAATTACCTGGCTTGATTCTCTTCTTCATTAAGGAGATTGAAGAGCACAACTTAACAAAGCAAAGAGAAAGTTGCTGTCACAGGAGCTGCCTCAGCGCTGGGGCCACACAGCACGTCAGGTGCTCAATGAGGAAGGGGTCTTGCAGCCAGGAGGTCTCCAGGCTGCCCAGGTGTCACCCAATGCACCGGGGCTTGGGAGGTGTCTGTTCCTCCACAGGGTTGGCAGCAATGGAGTTAAACACTTGGGGTCAGAACTGCACTTTTGGGTGGTACCAGGAGGCGCCAGGTTGACCCCAAGAAGAAGGCCGAAAAGACAGAAAGGTATTGTGAAATAAAAGGGTTAAAGCAAGGGGGTAGGGAAGAAGGACCCGATGGTCCAGGAAGTCGGTAGCGCAAAGAGAGTGGAATGGAAGCTTTCAGAGGGACAAGCTGCAAGCGGCATCTCCACAGAGGTGCTGCTCAGCAGGGACCTTCAGCCAGGCTCTGCAGCAGAGAGGTCCTACAGGTGGTTTCAACCAAAAGCATGTTTCCCACCACTCCGAAGACACCTCCTCATGCAAACTGGGGTGTGGCTGAGGGCCAAGCTCCCTGGGACACAGCCACCCACCTGTCCTCTGCAGCAGCACCCAGGATGCTGTGGCAGTCCTGGTTCTGCAGTTTCCAGTAAAGAAGGCTTTGATTTGAGGTCCCAGGAATGCCAGATGCCATACGGTTCATGCTGATGGGGAGGTCTCTCTTGTACTCACTTGTAAAGTGCATGAATTATGGAGCTTGTTTCTTGTATCCCTGCCTGAAATTAAAATTGTAACAAAGGAGAGATCGGGGCTTGTTAAAAATAAACCCGACCTGCTCCTGGTGGAGATGACAGCAGCAACACAACAACGTTTCGAGGGGAGGTAGAACCCAGCACTTGTCTGTCAGGCTTCTCTTTCTTGTTATATTTGCTCCCCACTCTAGAAATGCATCTGCATGTAGTCTAAGAGGACTCTGTTCTGCGAGAGATTAATGAGGAGCGAACATTAATTATTCACCTCCTGAAGCAGTAGGGCTGCTAATGTTTTTGCTAATCAACAAGTCAAACAGCTGCATCTTGGTCAGGGCCACATTGGGAAGGTGAGGGGGAAGAACAAGGCCAGTAGGTTCCACCCTGCAGCCCCCAAGGCTTTGCACGTTTCTCTGCTAGGAAGTCATCCCGGGTTCCCTCTGCTTTTTAACACTATCCCTTATGCCATTGTTGAACAGGGGTAAAAAAGGCACCTGCAGCCTGGACCAAACTCGGGTGAGGAAGCTGCTGGTGTCCCCTGGGCTGGGCTCTCTGGGCTGCAGGGGTACTGAGGAGCCGGTGGGTGCTGCTGCAACCCACAGCTCTGGAAAGTGACCCAGCTCTGAGCTGCCTTCACCACCCTGTCACCTTAATGCTCCCTGAAATCCTCATTAAAGTTTGAAATTAAAACATAACAATGGAAGAGGGCAGGGAGAAGTCCTGTCACCCAACATTAAAGTCATCCCTTCCATGGTCACATTTCCTGGGAGCCTGTGTGTGAGGACATGGAGCTGTGCATGCTTGACAGCCCTCACTGTCCTTTGTCACCATGGACAAAGCCTTGAGCCTCAGCAGCTCGAGGAGTCTTCAGTGTGGCATCTCTTTGCTTCTTTCAGTTCTTCAACTATAAGGTGCACCAAGAGACAGGGCTGTGATGAGAAGAGAAAAATCTCAGGTTCATAGAATCACAAAATGGTTTGTGTTGGAAGGGACCTTAAAAGCTCATCTAGCTCAACCCCACTGCAGTCAGCAGGGACATCTGCAACTAGAAAAGGTTGCTCAGAGCCCCAGACAACCTGACCTGGAATGGTTGCAGGGATGGGACATATCTCACCTCTCCAGGCAGCCTAAACCAGGCTCTCACCATAGGCTGGGCTCAATCACCTCCCAAGTGTCAGTCAGTGTGGTGCTCTCAGGGTGCCACAGTGGCACCATGCAGCAGCCAGACCACGTACAGGAGGGATTCCACTCCTGAAACATAGGATGGACACCACCAGCAACCACATGCCCCCTAAGCTGGAGGTGATGCTGGTGTGGGGTTGGTGCTTCCTGAGCTCTAGGGCTCCTCCTGGCACCTCTCCAGGGCTGGAGACATTTTTCCCTCCAAACCCTTGCAGCGATAGCAGCATATGGGAGCCTCACGGTGCCTATGGATCAGCCTCTCCCGGAGGAGACGTGTTCCCGGATCACCTGTGTTTGGCACAGAACTCCTTGTCTCCACTGCTGGGGGATCCCTGCCATCTTTGCCAGGAATCCCCTCTGGCCTTTGTCACTTGTCCCTACCACAGCTGAACATACTGACAGTAGTGTCCCCAGCTGTGTTACAGTTTTGGCTTAGGCTGAGTAGCACTGAGCAGAGAAAATGGTGTTTGATTTCCAGTCTAAAAGCTGCTTCTGACAAAAAGTGCATTTGCCACAGAGCAGCAGCAAAAATCTTTGCTTTGATTTTGTGGGAAGAAGGGGGAAGACTCAGGCTGTTCCTGTGCAGCTGCACTGGGCCATGTCTGCACCCCAGAGCTCCAGCTGACATGGAGATGTCACACTCTCCTCTGCAGTGTCCCATTACGACCTCTCCTGATAAGAAATTCTTATTGCAGAGAAAATCATCCCTCTTTGATCTGGCAAGTGAGTGGTTTGTGTACTCAGCCTGTCTGGATGTTCACCTCTCATTTCTATTTTTGGGCACCATTACTGCTGCTTCTCCCCACAAAGAGCTCCAGCTTCTCCCCCAGAGGAAGGTTGGGAGAATGGGAATGTGTCCTGCAAACAGAAGCTGCAGGGCAGTTCCCTGGTGCCAGCCCTCAGCTGGTGAGTGAAGTGTGTCAAGTGCTGAGTCCCAGCATCCAGCTTCAGCTGCCCTTTCTGAGAAGTCAGTCCTGGGCTGCAGGTCCTCTTACAAAGCCATTGCTGCATCAAGCAGGCACTGAGAAGCTGGGTGGCACAGGGTGTGCCACCTGCATGTCACTCAGAGACAGCAGGGTAGGGGATGAAAGGCAATGCTCTGTCACCTTGCCCAGCCCTGCCTTTTCTGTTTGCCCCACAAACAGAACTTCAGCAGAGGAACCCTCAGCTGACACCAGAAACAGCTATGGGGAAGAAACCCAAAGCCACATAGAGAGGAAAACACCAGCGAGCCCTGGGCCAAGTTCCCTTCTGGTCACACAGGACACCGAACTGAATACAAAAGTGTTCCCACTTGGTGTCAAGGCTCCATCTCCTTCAAGGACTTCACCATGGCCTGCAGGATGAGAATCATTTGGCTATGAACAGGAAAAGAGACTGAGGGAAGACTCTGAAGTTCAGTTGCTGGCAATGAAGAAATGTCCCAAAGCTGCAGGTTTGTCTTCAAGGCTTTTCAGCAAGAAAGCAGCCAGTTGATGGCCTGCAGGGCCACACAGCAGACTGACAGAGCTACAACTACAGAGCTCAGCAAGTGCCTTTTCTTTCCTCTCTTGTTCCTCAAGATGAGTGCAGGGAAGGAAGAAACAACTCCCAGCCTTGGGCTGGTTTCAGAAGAATCTCAGAGCACAGGAACATGAATAAGGAAAGGGACTAGAGGATAGGCTTTAGAAACTCAGGCCACCAGCAAACATTTAGTCAGAAAAAAGCAATGCAGGGAAGAGAAGGGAGAAACCACAACCTGAGGGAGCAGCACAGCTTGAGAGCAGAGTGAACAACAGAACAAGTATCAGTGTTAGAGCAGATGGCTAAGGGGTTGGAATTTGCAGTTTCATGCTTGGTACTGAATTTTCATACAGTTCCAGACTGGTTTGGATTGGAAGAGGCCTTAAAGATCTAAACTGTCAACTAGACCAAGACCCCATCCAACCTGGCTTGGAACATTTCCAGGTTTGGAGCCTCCACAACTTCTCTGGGAAACCCATTCCACCTCCCCTGGGGAAGATTTCCTTCCTAATGTCTCATCTCAGCCCAGTTTCTTCTGGTTTGAAGCCATCACCCCTGGTCCTGCCACTCCCTGATTTATAATACAGACAGGATTTTTTAACTCCCCCAGCAGTACTGCAAACCTCTGAGAGATCAGAACCCATCACAGGCTCCAAAATGTTTTTTTTCTTTGCTGTTAACCTCTGGACCCTCCCCAAAATACAACACTGCCTCTCCTGGAACCTCTCCCACCCTGCTGCACCTCCCTCCCCTCATTTAGCTGTCTCAGTCAGTGCCATTTCAGAGCACCAGGGCGCTTAAGACTTTTCTCCTAGCTCTTAAAAAACTTGCATACATCCCACACAACTAAAGCCTCCCCCCCACCACTGCCCCCCAAAGAAGTGATCAGGCTCTTTTGGTGATGGTTGTAATGGTTTGGAATGGTTCTGCTCTCCAATTGCAGTTAGAATTTGCTTTGTTTTTTCTAGATCTTGAACCATTCCACTGTATATCTTTATTGCAAAAAAAAAAAAAAAAAGTCAACATGCATCTTAGAAATTCAGTTTGTAATCAATAAAACAAACATTACAGATAGGAATTTAATGTATAAACAGTTAGAAATCCAACAATATCTCCTAGGGTGCTATTACACAAGTTCACATCTGTAAAAACTATGGTACAGGGTCACTGTACAGCAAGGGCTCCGTTCCTTTTCACATGATTTGGTAGCAGAAAGCAGCAGCAGCTGGTTCCACACTGATCAGTTCAACTCTTGCTTTGCTCTTACTTTCCGCCCCCCCTGCCTCAGGTGAACTCAAAGAGGGAGAATCCTTCCTGACAGGGACTTACTTCCATTACTTTATCACACACTCTTGCAGTGTTTGCACCCCAAGTTCAGGCTGGTGACACCTAACCCACACACAGGGTGAAGGCCCTAGCTGGGCACAGGAGTGATGATGCTGGCTCTGAGTTTGCCCAGGGTACCCCTTCAAAACACAGGTTAGTTTTACAGGGAAGTGTTGCTGTGGCAAGCAAGCAGTGCTGTTGTGTTACCTACTGAACAGAAATCCTCAAGCAGCACAACAGAGCCTTAAATCCAGAGAGGTCCCTAAGCTGTGGCAAAAAGAAGGTTGACTTCCAAAAGCTTTGCTGCTCCCTACACCCCCAAGCCAGGCACTGCTGTCCTGCCCACCACCTGCACTCCCAAGCACCCCACAGCTCACTATCCACACACGAACCAGGTTCAGGGGCACAACTCCGTGCCTCAGCACCTTGAAATCATCATGTTTGGGATGTCACCAGAGGATTTATGGAAGCCTGCCAGTGTGTCCTGTACAGGGGAATAAACCCAACCCAGAAATCAGACGAAGGTCTCACAAATTCACCAGCTGAAGCCACCACTTGCCTTCCTCTGGCCCAAAGTGCCTCTGAGGGTGCCAGCCAGGCAGGGCCACCCCAAATTAAAAACCATATGAAAAGGAATCCCATTCTACCTGTGCCAAGGCTACTGCCATTGCTCTTACAGCTTTCATCCATTCACTGCATTTTTCATTCTCCAAATACAAAAATACAACAGTTCTCATGGAAATCTATAGGCTGGTAGTTTTAGTACACAAAAAAAGCAAAAGTATTTACAAAATTATACAGTTTAAGAAAAAGCTCTGTACAAAAAAAAATATATATATATAAATCCTTTTGTTCCCTCTATCACTTTTTAAACTGTCAGCACTCAGATAGGTTTGCAATGGAGTTTTCAAAATATACACTGAGCCACAGACACCAAAATAAAACACTGGAGATGATGGGAGAAAAGCAAGACACGTAAGGATGCTGGAGTGGCTGCCCCTTGTTTCCTCCTGTCTGCAACTTAGCCTCAATCAGCAGGGGAAGTCCTAATTATATAGAGGTGAGGTTGAACACAGAGACAATGCTGAGACACATTCTCTTCAATAGCAAGGAAGCAAAGTGATACTTGCTTGAGCTTTGATCCATCACCATGGCAGAAGGGTATCAAAATTTGGGGACCTCAAATCGTGCTCAGCTGCAGGCCACTTGCCAAGCTTAGAGCCATTTAGAGGGTTTGATGGGCATTTTCCCTCAGCTGGCAACTTGCTAAGCTGATTATTCCAGGAAGAGAGCATTTCTGCACCCAGAAGCTGCTTATCTCATGTAGAAATGAACCTGCAACGTACTGAATCTGCACAGTCCAAGGGGCAGGCAAGGAAAGGCTACCTGGAGAAGACCTCAGGAGCTACAGGAGCTGTCCCAGTGGAGATGCACAGCTCAGGCACCTGACCCTGTCATCCTTACTGCTGCTGAACCACCCCATTCACAGCAGCTGTTCTTACAATGGAACGCCAGTAAGGCAAAGGAGAATGGAACGGAGCTCATCTTGAAGGTAAGCTCAGAACCTCTTAAGTCCCGTTCTGAACACTCCTCTAGGGAATGGCAACTTCCAGTACAGGTGTAACACTGGTCTTGGGAGCATGACACCAACACTGCCTTGGCTAAAAAGCATTTTGCTCTGAGCACTTCATGGATTTGGGTTGAAGATCTAAGTGCTGGTGACAGGGAGAGGAGAAAGAGCTGGCAGACAGCTGCCAGTTTAGCTGTTTTTCAGTACGAAACATAACATTCCTGCTCACCAACACTGAAACACAGTAAACAGTCTAACACAAACCTTACCCTGAAACTACAGCAGGGAACCAAGAGGGAGTGAAAATTCACTCCAGCAGGTGCCATTGCTGGTCTTTTCTGTGGAGCAGAAGTAGAACAAACAGTGACCTGGGACAATGACACGACAATACCCTGTTAAATTGCTTCTTCCAGCTCCTCACACAAATAAGCAGTTGAATATAAAACCAGGTGGCCTTCAGACATTGCAATAAATGTACTGATCTAGCCACAAATAATTCCTATGACAAGTGATTCCACCTGAAATACAATGTTCCCCCTTCTCAATTAGCAAATGAGGCCATTTTTTCTTTCACAACATTTAATGAAAGTTTGTGTCTTTCCCCCCAACTCCAGAATATTGCTAAATAAAACCTGGGGTAGCTTTTCAATTAGAACCCAACAAATCAACGACATTATAAAAAACCCAAAACAAGGTAATACAGATGACACAAGGAGGACAAGAAAATACCAATTATTTCTTACTCCCCTCTCTCTTTTTATCCTTCTTAAATAGAAAATATCACCACTCTGGTGAGCTTGGTAAGGATGTAAAAAGTCACTGGGCCTTTGGCTAGCTTCGTATCACAGCTCTAGATCCAAAACATTTTGTAACCAACTTTGCTCACTTTAGACTTTGTGGTTTGAAAAGAAAGTAAAGCTATTTTTGGCTCATCAACTTCCTTAAATAAATGTTTAAAAGGTGTAGCTTGAACTATATTCCTAAAATTATACATTTCCAACATCAAGTTTCATCTTCTCCAAGAACGTGATTCATCCTCATCTTCATCATCGTCATCATCATCTTCGTGCAAAAATAAATCTGAGGTTTCAGTTTCCTAGAGGAAGAAGAAATGGACTTAAATCAACCATGTCCATGCTGCACCCTAGGGCAGAGCCACAACACACACCACCAGTTCTGCTTTAGATCAGAGTCCTGTTCACCAGGTCTCCCTGAGACAGTCCCATGCCAGAAGGGTTAAGGACAGAGCAGCAGCCTCGTGCACCAGGGAAGGAGAAGGAAGCTGCACTAAGCCACCGCACACCCTCTCTAAAACAACTTTTCTGGTCAGTGCCTGGATAGAAAAACTTTTGAAAGCTTCATGTGCTCAATTTTGGAGAAGAATCCAGGCCAATTCTGCGAGCCTCAGAGAATGAGGCTGACAAATCAATATCTCAGCCAGAAAGTCTCTCTTTTTTTTTTTCATTTTTCCTTTTCCCTTTCTTTTTTCCCCTGACTACTCCAAACCAGTGAAGTCTCTGGTTTGCAGAAACCTCCTTCATAACATTTCTTCAGTAAATAGAAAGTGGTAAAAGCTGTGAGGCAATGCACTCCTACAAGAGTGGTTGGGTTAGTAACTCTCATACCTCTTCCTTGGATTCCTCTTCCTCGATCTCAGTGGACACTGAAGGTACCTTGGGTTTGTACCATGATATCTGTAGCCTTCGGTCTTTGAAGTGCGACCCTTGGTTAGCAGCCTGGATTGGATTTGAAATGAACAGATTTTCAAAGCCTGGGTCAGGTAAAGAGTTCCTAAGATCACTAAACAACATGCTAGGCCCAGGGAACACCACACAAATGGTGGTGAGGCACTGGAACAGGTTTCGCAGAGAAATTATGGAGGTTCCAATCCTGGAAGTGTTCAAAGCCAGGTCAGATGGGACCTTGAGCAACATGGTCTAGTAGGAGGGTTGGAACTGGATGATCTTTGATGTCCTTACCAACCCAAACCCTTTATGATTCTATGAAATGCACACATGAAGATCTCAGAGACAAGACATAATCATCTGCTTCAGCCTTCTGAAAGCAACTTCACTCAGACCTGAATCTGTTGAATAATGCTCACCTACCAGCAGCTAAAAAGCTCAGCAGAGCTCTGTGTCACTAGCAGGGTAAGGAAGACCTGTTCCCCTCTAGTGAAACTGCCTGCAGCAGCGAAAACATCCCCAGTGTCCAGCTCAAACTAGAAGGACCAAAGCATGCTACATTTTAAAAGAAGGGAGCAGCTCCAAGAAGTTCAGTATTCCTGTTTTAGAGCCTCCCTTACTCTACTCACATTCTCAGCTTCTGAGCGAGATTTAAAAGTCAGGACAACACTTAATGGGGAATCCTCCTCCTGAAGGTCTTCAATATCTCCAAATTTCTAGAAAAGAAAAGTCAATTAGGAACAGCTGTGATATTCTCCTCCAAGACCACCATCACCATCTGCTACAACTGCAGCCACTGTGGCCATTGAAGCCTTGTATTTTTTTGATAGAAAGTGAGACCTGGAGTGATCTCAGTTCCATCACCCACCAGTACTGCAGCATTTGTACTGGTATTTTTTGGCCAAAGCAGAAAAGTAGCTCAAAAGCCAGTAAGACAGTAGCTGGAGTAAAGCACTAGCTGTTCATGAAAACTACTACTGATTTTAGTAGCTAAGGACAGCTACAAATTTAAAAATCATGAAGTCTCTCAGAAGTAAGAATAATAATAAAAAAAAATCCTCCTAATAGAGGCACTCTGGTTCTCTCAGGGTGCTTCCCAGGGTTCATGGCATTGGTACCCTAAAGCAGGTCGGATTTTTTTGATCAAACTACAGATCATTTTTCACTGAATTTACCTCAAAGCAGTAGGTGTAGCCTCCAGCTTTTTGATAAGCAGTGAGGCCAAAGCAGGAACAGACTCCTGAAGAGCAAAGTCTACCCTGCTGCATGAAGAATCGGAAACTTCTGTTCCCACTCCAACCAGAAACAAACCAGCTTCCAGACTAGCAGCTCTCTCAAGAGCTCCACTGCTGCTCTGTATCCAGCTGTGAAGGGGAGGGCTATAGAAGTATCTGCACAGAGCTTCCAGACATGCCAAAGTGACTGAGTCAAGCTTGGATGTCAGGATGGGCCTATTTATAAAGTATGATATCACTTAGAATCATAGAATGGTTTAGGTTAGAAGGGACCTCAAAGATCATCCAGTTCCAACCTTGAACACCTCCAGGAAATGAGCATCTATAACCTCCCTGGGCAACCCATTTCAGCGTTTCACCACCCTCACTGTAAAGAACTTCTTCCTAATATCTAATTTAAATCTCCCCTCTGCAAGTTTAAACCCATTACCCCCCATTCTGTCATTGCAAGACCTTGTAAATAGTCCCTCCCCAGCCCTCCTGTAGGCCCCCTTCAGATACTGGAAGGCTACTACAAGGTCTCCTCGAAGGCTTCTCTTCTCTGGGCTGAAGAGCCCCAACTGTCATAGTCTGTCCTCATAAGAGAGGTGCTCCAGCCCTCCGATGGTCTTCTTTCCAAGAAGTTTACCAGCTTTGCACAACAAAGCATTTCCTTCTGGAATGGAAAATCAGTTTCTCTTTTGCTGCTTTGGTTAGGATGTCAACAGTACCTTAGCTGGCAAACTAGCAAGCTGTTTGCCCCACCACAGATGCAGGAACAAACATAGCTGCTCTGAAACCAGTGTCCTGCTTAGCAAAGCAGCATTTTGCCTCTGGAGCTCCAAAGAGGCAAGAGAAATAGGGTGAACTGCTGATCTGAAAAAGGTACCTTGTGAATACAGAAAGGTTGATGATTATTTTTCATCATTCTGACATCTACGTCAAGCTACTTTCAGTGAAGAATTAATAAGTAAGCTTCTTAGCTTTGCCCAAAAAAACAAAGCACTGGGCAGTTGCTGTAAAGCAGCTACAGATACTTTATATTTACACCCTTGGTAACTCCTGAAGCTGTTTGCTTATCCACAGCCTGTTCCATGAGCTCAGGAAGTCTTTGATTTGTCTGCACTAACAGAAACAGTCTTCAAGACTTTGGCACAGAGAGTTATTTACAGAGTTGTTAGCGCCCTTTGCAAGTGAACACACAGCCAGGGTGCCAGTTCCCTGCTTCATCTCTCAGTTACAGCTCAGCCACAATTCTCAGGTGTTGGGGTTTTGATGTGACCTTGTACTTACAGAGAAGTGCTGTAACAATTCATCTTTCTCCTGTTCCACGAAGCCTCCCACTGTCAGTGCTTTTGGGCGATGATCCACCACCATGTGGTTCAACATGCCTCTGCCTCTGCCACCGCGGCCCCGGCCCCGGCCCCTCCCCTGGGCTGGTGACGTCTTCCCACGGCCAGACGGCAAGATCCCCAAGCGTGCAGCCTGGGAAAGGAGGCAAAGAGGGTACGATGTCATCTTCAGTTTGGGAGGACTGGAAGTGGTTAGACAGCATCGACACATGAACAGCATCAGACCCAACTCACCTCAACCTGTAGCTGGTTGAGCTTTTTTCTCAGCTCAGTCGTGTCTTCTCCAGAAGACAGTCTCTTATGGAAGTCCAGCTCTGCATCTAGAAGTTCTTTTTGTGCCTTGGGAAAAAAAGGAAGGGAAAAGCAGAAATGTAAGGTGTGCTTTTAGGGTTTTATTCCTCAGCAATGCATTGCTATAAATGATACAGGCAAAGCTGCACACAATAACCACTCCTTCCTCTAAGCTGTTTTCACTGCCTTCGTGCCTCTCCCCCAGCCCACTTTTCATAGGGCCCAGAATTCTCTGCCTCAGCACTGAACAAGCTGGAATGAGCTGCATGCAAAACTAGGTCATTCCAGTTCCTTAAAACCATCACCTGCTTGTCCATGATCACCACACTCAAATTCAAAACACCTCTTGGAAGTGTTTTGATCTTAGGGTGCTGCATTTTTAGGACAACATTGGAAAGAGTTACAAAACACAGCTGGGCAAGTGCCTTGTGCCATAAATACCTCTGTTTTGGACTTCAATTTTGATGTTGTAGAGGTTGTAGATGAAGTTTTTAATTCATCCTTTAACTGAGATATTTTTCCTGTTAATTCTTTTAAGGTCTTCATTATTTCTGCTCTTTCTTCTGGTTTCATGGCCTTGTTTTTCTCCAGCTTGGATATCAACATCTACATATTAACAGAAGAATAGGAATATAAAATTCCAGGAACACCGCAGCTATCTGCAAACCCAGAATGCATTTCCTAGAAGACAGTCAAGAGTTACCTTCTGGCATTCTATTTGTTTTTCCAACATCTCCTGCTTCTTTTTCCTCATGTCTTGTTGGAGTTTCATTGCCTCCTGCACGAGAAGAAAACTTTCAGCCGGTATAAAGCAGTCTAGCATTAGATGCACTCACACAGATCACATTTCCTTCTTTGACTATAGAAGAGAGGGCCACAATGCAAACTGCTGGTCTGCAGCATGTAAAAGAAATGGTGTATTTGGGCTGGAAAACAAGTTTCTAACTTCCTGCTGGGAAGTATTCCATGTACAGATCCTGCACTGTCATTTAAGCATCTCATACCTGCAGAGACTATAAGCAGGGAAGTACCTCAGGAAAACCCAAAAACCCCATACGTGACCCAGGAGTTGAGACACCCCAAAGGAAGGAATATCCACTTATCCATGACTAACCTCAGTGTGAGCTTGCAAGGTAGCCTGATAATGACAAAATGTGCACAAAAGTAGGGAGTTAAGCAGGAATGTCTGAGGTTCCAGTGGCCTCCCACCCATTCTTTGTCAAGTGCTTGGATCATTACACTGTCAAGCAACCAAACGATAACAAAGTACCTGTTTTTTTTTAAGGGCTTCTTGCATGTCATGGGGTTTAGACCCTGCACCAGGCTTCCCAGGTGTCTTCAGGTGTGAAGCACTGTAAACCATTTTTGAGTGGCTTGTGGGAGTAGGAAACATCTGAAATAGTAAACCCACACAAAAAATAGAACAGCTTAAAATAAGTGCGAGAGACCAGCAGTCAATTTTGGAGGAATATGTTCTGTGAAACATGAACATAAACCTCCAGATCTGTGCAATGAGACAAAAAGACCAAGGTCATTATAACACATAGATCAAGGTGTGGGTCTAAGTTGGTTTCCTCGGAAGCAATCAGCTTAAGTGTTTGTGCAAGGGATTTTGGCAGAAGATGTTTCCTTTCTTCACCCACCGCTCCCCTCTGTATCCTGATAACCATCAAGACCACTGAAGCTGATTTGCATTATACTTTCTCTCACAGTCATCATCTGATGTCATAATTTCTGATCAAGTAATACAGCAAAAGTCACCTGCTTGCTTCCTTCAAGCGAGGGCTCTTCTGTGGCCAGGAGCAAATGCTGCTCTAGGATATTGGTGTGAAGTGAACTGGATCAGCTGGGGCTCAGAGCAGAATTATTTAATAGCCTAGGTTGGAAGGGACCTCAGAGATCATCTACTGCAACCTCCCTGCCATAGGCAGGGAAGGCTCTCAATTAGACTTGGCTGATCAAGGTCTCATCCAACCTGGCCTTAAACACCCTCAGATAGGAGGGATCCACAACCTCCCCGGGCAACCTATTCCAGAGTCTCACCACCCTTGTACCAAACAATTTCTTCCTATGATCCAGTCTAAGCTGCTCTCCTTCAGCTTAAAACCATTCCCTCTTGTCCTATTGCTAGACGCCCTTATGAACAGCCCCTCTCCAGCCCTTCTGTAGGTTCCCTTCAGGTATTGGAAGGCAGCTTTAATGCTCCTCCGGCATCTTCTCTTTTCCAGGCTGAACAACCCCAGCTCCCTCAGACTGTCCTCATAGGAAAGGTGTTCCAGCCCTTGTGGCCCTCCTCTGGGCTCACTTCAACAGCTCTGTGTCCTTCTTATGATAGGAACACCAGAACTGAATGCAGTACTCGAGGTGGAGTCTTACAAGGGCAGAGTAGAGGGTCAGAATCCTCTCTCCTGCCCTGCTGGCCACACTCCTCTAGATGCAGCCTCGAATCTGATTTGCCTTCTGAGCCTTCTATAAGCTTCCAGCTCTACTGTTAATGCACAGCATAAGCTTGACAGGCAGTGGGAAAGCAGTGATGCTCACCCGGAGAAAGCTGGCATCACACAGAGGCTGCCAAGATGGTTTACTATGAACCGCTGCCAAGAGTATTTCACGTTACTTAAAATACTGTTTCTGGAGTCATTGTTCCTGTCTTACAGAAACAGGTCATGAAACTGGTAAGAAGTGACTGATGATGGCTGCATGCAACACTAGTGAAGAGCAACGGCCAACTGAGAACAAATCACGCATTCTGCTTGCTGCCCTCTCCTTAGGCAACAGGCCAGAGCCCTAACCCAAAGCATGAAGATGGTCAAAGCCTCATGAACATACCTGAGAATCCTCCACCACAGCCCCAGTCTGGCTCAGGTCAGACTGGTTTCCACCTGCTGCTCCAAGGCGACGCTTCACAGGGACTTTATTAAGGACATAGGCACCAGATGCCAGGGGTTTGTTCATCACCTATGCAGCAGGAGATACCAACAATGGAGGGTTACTCACTGTGTCCTGGAGCAGCAGTCACTGAGGAACGCTGCTGATGTTCAGTTACAGGTCAGGGCAGCACAGTACCTTTGAGAGATTGCTGTGCATGGTCACAGTGGGTGTCGTGGTCAGGGCTTGCTGTTGAAGGTGAAGCTGGTGGTGGAGAGGCTGAGGGGATGCCTGCTGCTGCTGCAGCACTGGGGACTGCTGCTCACTGTCCCTGTGCCACAGCACTCGGATAAAGCGGTTATTGAGAACGGCCTCTGTGCTGGAAATGGCCTTCCTGGCCTCGTCGTTAGTCAAGTACTGAATTAGGGCAGCCTCAGGGTCGTTCTGGAAAGCGACCTAGAGCAAACGTTCAGTGGAACGCATGATTTCTCAAGGAAGGAAACACCTCAGCCAGGAGCACACCACAAATAGCCTGCACTAACAGTGGCCCATCCAAGGACAGTAATAGCTCAAACACAGGTCACACATTCTGTCTGATTAAACCCAGGAACCTACTGGCAGATACTGCACAGACTTGGAGCAAAGCCTAAACACAGGAAAATGAAATAAAAACAGACTCCTCCAAACAGCATCACACGCTCAGAGCAGTGTGAGCTCCCTCAAAGGTATGACTGAAGAGACTCCAGTACAGACTTGAAGCTCTTTATTCTGACCTCCCAAGATCAGACTGCTGTCGAGGATTTCCAATACAAAGGCTCCCCACATTCCTCAAGCAGCATAAAAATGCCACTGTTTTTCTCTAAAAATTAATTACAGGAATAAAAACACCTTGGACTTTCTAGTAAATGACTGAGCACCTTTAAAATGCTTCGTTTCACTGATGAGGTGCAGAAAGCACCTTGATGGTGGAATAAAGCATTTAAAACATGCTGGGCTAAGACATTAAATTATTAATTCAATAAATACAGAAGTTTCCCAGGTATCTGTCTTTAATTCAGACCTCTGTGGACTTAGGCAACTGCTTTCTCCAGAAAAAGCAATGGATACTAAGCCATTTAAGCCACCTAACTATCTGTGCTTTGCATATATGGTGCTTTTCCCCACCTCCTACTGTGCAAGCAGCAGCACTGCACTGTAGCCAGCATTAAGGAGCAAAGTGGTGATGAACTGGTGCCTGTAAAGACTCTCCTGCAACGTCTTGGTTAAAGTCCTGACTATGAAATGGTTAAGGGTTATCATCCAGGACAAAAAAGGTTAGAGGATCTCTTTCACAAGTTGGCCAAGACCCAGAGAGTTGGTTTTATGCCGCTAAACCTGCAAGTCTCTCAAGTCTAATAAGGTCTGAGGAAGGCAGAAGCCAACAGACTTGGATGGAATTAATGCCATGCAGAGCAAGGAAAGTTTTCTCCCTGATTAATCAGCTACTCTCCCAGTTTGCTTCCACAGACTCCTCAAGGAATGTAGCTCAGCTGAGTACTTGGGAAAGCTTCAGGGAAATTAAAACACCCCTGTGGAGGCAGAAAAGTGGCCTTTGTTTTTTTACCTGAATGTTCACTATAGTTCCAAACTTGCTGAAATGCTCATTGAGCTGTGTGATGTTGTTCAGATCTGGGGGAATTTTCCTCACTTCCAGTTTGGTATTTGTATACTGGTTCTTCTTCAAGAATCCTGGCTTGCTCTGGTTGTTGTTTGCTTGCCTAGACAAAATGAGAACAAGGTGGTAATTCAGACAGGCACACATACACTTGAGGAAGGTAAATGTTAATGCATATTTAACTTCCATTTTTCTATAGACAGGAACAAGAGTCCTCCCATCACCAGATATTTAATCTCCAGATGGTGTGGTTATGGATTTTCTGACCCAATCAGCTCAAACTACAGGGACTGGTGAACAGTGACATTCCCAGCACTGACAGCAATCAACTGCATCCCAATAAGGCAACAACAGTTGTTAATTCTTACTTTCCCAGCCAAGGCTTCTTTAATGGTGGACACTCCATACTACTTGGAGATCTTTTCCTGCTGTCTGGTTCCAGGACAACCCGAGTGATGTTGCTGCTGTTGTTTGTGATGGGAATGGGAGGCTCAGTCTGGATGATAATATTGGCAGCTGGGGAGAAGGAAAAAGGCCTGTGTTAAGTCACCATATACCCAAGGAGACACTGGGAGAGCTTTCACTTGAACAGCAGAGTAGGACTGAGTTTAACAACAGGAAAAAGGTGGAAGACTTCATAAAGTTGGTCAGTTTGGTTTATGGAGTGATTTGGAGATGACTTGCTGGTCTAACTGAACAGAGGAAAGAAAATATTTAGTCCAGCCAGCAGGGAGGAGGTTTTGACCTTTAGGACTGGTATTAATTTAAAGGAAAGCTGAAACTTCATCCTTTAGGTACTAAAAATCCAGATTCTACAGGAAAAGAAAAATAATTTTAAAAAAAAAAAAAAAAAAAAGGGCAGCAGATGGGTTCCCAGGCTACAGGTCAGAGTGTAGAAGTGTGTGGCACAGGCTGAACAAACAACCAACTTTCCCCGGATTAACCTCTGACAGTGATAAAGCAACCAAGAACCCATTCCTCTACCCCTTTGTCATCCCTCCATCCAGTTTTCAGCAGCAAACTGTTAATTAAGCACAACTTTGCCGTGGAATTACACTCTGAGACATTAAAGTTTGAAGCACTTCTCCAAAGACAAAGCTCAAGCATTAGATCAGTTTGGCGAGGATTTATCTACAGCCTTTTCAAAATCAAGCTGTTCCTGTCAGTCTCCTGTGTATGCCAAATAGTCATTTCCTACAAAGCAGTCTGAGTTAGAAGTCATTTTCCCCAAGGCATTTAGATGTGCCAGAGCTCTGCTGGTTACACTGGTAAGGACACAGACTGGGCATTTTTGGGCAGTTTTAATCTCTGGAAGATGATTAGAGTAAACCTGCCACATATGTGACAGACAGTAAAGCAAGTGGTCTGAAGCCCAAGCCTTACAAATGGAATGGACTCTCAGACAGAATTTGAGGGCCAGCCGCAAAGCCCCAAGCCTGTTTTTGTGATGTTCACTGAGATGAAAACAGCAATCTCTGCAGTAATACTTAATGATGTTCTGTATAAAATGAGTCACTGGAAGGAAACAGTGGGGGAAAAAAAAAAAAAAAAACAACTTTATCTACTGAATAAGGAACAGTGAAGTGTGGCAGTGAATGCTGAAATTTCACATCTTTTAAGTGCTAAGGTGAGGAATGCAGGAGGGAAAAAGAAAAAGTTATGCTAACAAAGCAAAAAAAAAAATCTTTGAAGAGCCTTGACTTGTTCTCTCCCCTAGAAGATCCTGTGCATATGCTGCCACTGAGAGACTACATCCACACACAGCCAGTTAAGGACTCAGAATTACTGCAATGCTAGCTGGGATCTCCACGAGCTGAGAGAACTGGACTGCTGCAATGCTCACTTGAGAAAGAGTATCTGGCTGACAGACCATCAAGCACAAAAACATGCCATGGTAGTTTCCCTCTTTACTACCACTACTCACAGCAGGTGAGGTAAGTGTAGAAGATCTTGACCTCTGTGCCCCATCTCCTAAAGATATCTCTGGCAAATCAAAGGCAATCTTCAGACTGTTCTGCTTCAAGCCATCTTTCTGCACCATGTTTCCTTCTTCAAGCACCCAGCACCCAAAAAGTGCCTTCATAGGCTAAAGAGAAGTAAACCTCAACCAAACAAGCAGCTGCAAACCCCTTGTAACGTTCCCAAGCCAGCGGCTATGTTTGCTCCCAAATGCTGCTGTGACTGCAGTACGGTCAGATTTAAAAAGGCAAAGATGTCTGAAAACCCATCTGGAACACTAGACGAGTGAGACAAACTACTGCTTTCAGCCTGAAAAAGGGGAAAACAAGTGTTGAAGTCTTGGACAGAAACAGCAACAGCAACGACTAGAAACCCTTCCTACCTCTTGGATTTGTATCCATCTCCCCAGATGTTAGGCCAATTAGATTGGGACGCTGCGTTTGTGCTCTCGTAAAGAACTGTCGGTACTGGGATCTCCCAGCACTGGTAATGCTGGGAGCTTCAGGGTTATAGCCATCTGGCTCATATGTATCTATAAAAAAAGGAGAGAAATGAAAGAATTTTTCAAATGAGT
Organism: Ramphastos sulfuratus; assembly: GCA_013399055.1. Classification (NCBI taxonomy): domain Eukaryota; kingdom Metazoa; phylum Chordata; class Aves; order Piciformes; family Ramphastidae; genus Ramphastos; species Ramphastos sulfuratus. Next base: position 165,243 of record WBNM01036417.1, on the reverse strand, counting down.
TGGAAACTCAGGGTTAACGTTCCCTTAGGAAATGGATGGATGTCCAAGACTCAGAAGTTGTTTTTGATGAAGAGAAGAGGGAACAGAGGTTGTACAGCCAAGAGCCAAGGTGCAGCCACTCAACCCTTCAGCTGAGCTCTACACCCAGGGCTGGTTGGGCATGTTCTGCTCTGGCTTTGAATGACTGCTGCTGGTTGTCAGATGCACACAGGTCACAGCAACTGAGTCCTGCTGATGGGCTGCCTGGGAAAGAAGCCAGGTGTCTGTGTGACAACCTTCACAGCCTCCGATGGCATTTCAAGGGCAGCACCAAAAGATTCAGTGTGAGCATTTTTGCTGTGTGGCCCAAGATGCAAAGAGACTTCTAGTCTTTGCTGCCCAGCAGGCTACTTTACTGTAGGAACGCAGTTTGGGGCAAGAACAAACTTAAACGATTCCAGTCACAGAAAGCTGAGAAATTGGGTGATTTGATCAATACTTACCTATCAAATGTTGCTAAGAGTGAGACCATTTGCCTAGCTCCAGCAAGGTACTAAGGATTTTCTAACTAAAATGAGGACACAAGATGATAGAACTGACTGACTCATTGTTCAAGTCCAAGATTCAGAGCAAGAATGATCCGTTTCTGCAACCGTGAAAAGGAAAAGCTATACAAGAACTACAATAAACGAAGTCTACGGAAAGCCTTCTCAGAAACACAACATGTCCTGGACCAGAAATGAATGCCTACACAGGGGGACATAGCAGGCTTAAAGCACTCTATAAACTTCAGCTCCTTATTCCACAGCAACAGTAAAGACTGCAAAATTTAAAGCAGATGCTCCAGAATGCCAGTACTGATGGTTTTACAGTTGAGTTTCATTCTGTCAAGAACCTTCATTACTCTTGCACAATGTGATCCACAAGTTCCTCCTCCACGATCTGGCATGTGATCGACTGCAAGAAGGCAATCAGAAATTTCCACAACAGTCCAAAAAAACAAGATGAGAATCAACACAGATGTTGTGGAGAACAGACTCATGTAGAGCAGCTGAAGTTAATGATACCCTGTGAACTCAGGCTGATGAAATAATCTACTAGGAGAAGTTTTGAAGCTGAAAGAATAGGATGGGAACATCTGAGCGCCTGACAGCACTTGGAGATCACTGTACAGATTATCTAACAAGACAGCTGAGTGACTGAAGTTCTGAGAAGCATGGAGGAAGCCACAAAGAAAATGACATGGACCATGAACTTGACCCTTCTTTGGATATGTAAAACAACCCAGATGGGAATAGGATAAACCACTGAGATTGAGTAATTTTGCTCATGAAAACCAAGGAACTGTCATCCTTCCTTTGTCAAAGAGATACAAGCTGTGTTGGATTTCAAGTCAGCACTCTGGGACTCTTTCAGGTACTTTGCCATTTCCTCTCACGAAACCCCACTTTTCAGAAATGCAAACTGCTAAGGAAGATGGAAGTGTCTGCTGAAAGCCAGACAACTTTTAACCAGAAAGCCAGAACTAAGTTGATTTTGGAATAAAAGATGAAATCAAACCCATCTGTAGTAGCCCAAACCAGAAGGGAATAAAGACCAGGTCAGATGGGCATTACAGGTTTGCAGATCTATCCACTGCCTACTACTGACTGCTTGGTGTACATGAACCCCAAAGGAAGCTCCCCACAAGTGACTTTTCCTCAGCCAGGGCAGAGCACCACTGCTGCTTCCCACAGCAGCAGCCCTTGCTGCTGCACTGAGCATGGAGAAAGCCTTCAGACTTTTTAGATCTGTAATGCACTGGAGGAGGGCAGAGGGCATCATTTCTCATCACACAGTAACAGAGGAACATTACAACTTCTATCTCATGCAGGTTTTAAAGAGAGGAGTTTGCTTACGTTCTGAGACTGTGTAGAGCAGGTTCTGGGGTAGAGGAGGCGGCAGCCTTGCTCCCACAGGTGCCAGGCTGGGCACTGCGCTTGTCCCGGGCTGCTCACGATTGTTGATCAAACTGGACTGTGTTAATGGGGGTCCTGCAATGACACCACACACCAGGTCACCAAGGCTTGTAAGTCCACAAACAAAACATGCACATGGTTCAGTGCTCTCTGCTTATACTTTGCTCTGGGCATAGTCAGCAGCAGAGAGGTTTAGCCCTGTATAGTAAAAGTGCATTGAGAAGCCCCTTTCAAGTAAGCTGCTCTGTCCCAGGAAGCACAAGGCTTCAAGAAAAAAAATAACATGAAGGAGGAAAGGAGAGTTATGAGGTAAGCTGGAAGAAATCCCCCTTCATCTCTCTGCCCAGTTTATCCAATTCTGTCTAGAGAGCTAGAAACATCAACATTTAAAAGCTGGTTCCCCACATTTATTTTGACAAAGCTTTGAATAACACATTACCAGCAAAGCAACTGGAACTTGCTACCTCAGATAGAAAGAGATCTTTCAGAAAGTTGTCACCACTGTCACTTGGTGACAAAGAAACACAAAACAAAGTTCTGACTCACTTGGTACAGGAAGGACAACAGGAGGTGGTGCCTGTGGGTGAGCCTGTGGAACTGGCAGCCTCATATTCCGCACTGGACCTGGCAGGGGGGGTAGGAGCATACCAGGAGGAGGAGGAGGAAGTCCCGGAGGTGGTGGAGGAAAAGGAATCATACTTGGCAAAGAAACTTCATCTACTACTAAAGGATCACTTCCATGGTCAAACTGGCAAAGGTCACCAAACACACAGAATCCTCGCTCTGCAAAACAGGACAGTTCGTGATTTTTAAAGAAAAACAGTAAAGAAATTTAGTTGTCAGCCATCTGCAGCGTTTCAGTTTTTGCTGACACAAAACATGCAATCACCAATCCAACAACATATTGTCACTTGAGGCTTTGAAGTTATTCCAATTAAAATCATCTTCTTGAAAAGCACACAAACATACATGCAGCCAGCATAAAAGCTGTGGAAAAATAAAGTCAGAAGTCCCAGCCAATTTATACTGAACACAAGACTACACTCTTCATCAGAATTTCAAGTGGCTGTAGTATCTACTGTGCACATACAATATTCTGAACAAACTCCACGTGTCCTTATCCTGTCACTGTCAGAGTATAAGTAAATTGCCTCCAGGAAGAGCAGTTATTTCTCTAGAAAAATACAGGCCATATATGCATGTTTCACACAAGGAATACTCCACATCCTACTGCATTTTGTCTCACAGGCTACATTCAGTGAATAACTACAAACCAAAGGTCACAGAGAACTGAAACGAGGCACAAAGCCGAAAACTAAACCACCCACCATCATAATCTTGACATCTTCTTTTAGGAGGAGGGTTTCTGCCAAAGGAACTGGGGTTGCTGTGATTGTTATAGAAATTTGACCAGCTCTCTGTTGTGTTTTCAAGGTGGTGTGCAGGTGCAATGACAGTGACAGTACTGGGGATAGACTGTGCAGAGGAATACTGCTCAGATGACTTATTGGAAGACACAGGAACAGGATTATAGGAGACCTCAACATCGTTCCTTTCACTCTTGAACTTCGATCTCTCTCGGTGCTCTGTTGTTAAGAAACAAAAGGAGTTAGGTAAAGTCTTCATGCTTTGTTCCACATGCCAGAGCCTTGAAAAAAGTACACAACAGCATATATATTTCCTTAAATATTCAGTATTCTGCACTTAAGACTAAGCTCCTTCAAGAACAGTTTGTCAATTAAATAAGAGCTAAATACAATGCAAACAGGGTTTTAATTTCAGAAAGCTAAACGTTTTCTTTGCAGAATATATGTTCATTCCTCTACTCCTTATTCCATTCTGGATTACATCTTTGTCTTTTAAAGTAAAAAAGGAGGGAAAAAGCCTGAAACAACAAACCTACCCCCGCCCTTAACTAACGTGGTCTCAACAGGCGTGGAAATCTGTTGTAATCTGTGCCTCTTATTTTTCCAACAGACCTGAATTTGCCCTAAAAGAACAATGGAACACATGGTAACCACCTTCAAATAGAAAGAAACCTTCTCTAAAACACACACAGTAACAAAGTGACAAAGAGAGCAACACTATTTTACAAAGAGAGATCTTTAGAGGGAATAAATAAATAAATATCAACAGCTTTGTCAACACACAGAGCACAAAACTATCGGCTGCTGCTACTCGCTAGTATACACCAGTGAGTAAATTAAAGAGGTTAGCAAAGAAGAAACAATCCCCTTAATTGTTCTACTCTGAAGAACAGCATCTTAATTAACAATTTCAGGAAAACAAAGCTCTCAAAATTTGCTTTAGCTACTCTAGGACACGCACAGCCTGCCAGACCACACAGTGTGCAGAAGCCACCACACATCACTGCCATCAGAAGCTCTCCCCAAGCCCTGCATACTCACCAGCACTCCTTGCGTCGCGGTCTTTGCTCCTGCCCCGGCTGCGGCTGCGGCTCCGGCTCATCCCCCTGCTCTTGGAGCGGCTCTTGCTGCGCCCACGCCGCCAGCTTGACTTCTCCCTGTACAGCTCACTCCTGTCGTAGTACCTGTCATAGTCCCTCCACTTCCCATCATCTCTCTTTTTCTCTCTAGATCTAGAAAAGACAGACATAGATCACATGTATGAAAAGAGAAACCAAACAAAGAAACAAGCACGCAGCAAGATGCTCTCCATCCCTCCCATCCAGTTTGGGCAGCAAAATGTTTGGGTCAGAATTAGATATCGCAGAATGGTAGGCTCTTCTAGAGATCAAGGCCAAACTCCTGCTAAAGCCAGGGCACCCATATCTGCTTGCCCAGGATCACAATACACAGTTTACAGAGAAGGAGACTCTACAACCTCTCTGGACAGCTTGCTCCAAGGTTCTAGCATCCTCACACCGAAGAAGTTTCTACCCAGCTTTCCAAATGAGATAGGAAAGCATAGAATCTGCAAGCTGGGTCACTAACTCGCAGCAACCAGCAAGGGCATATGGAGAACTGGTAAGTGAAAGGTTTGAGAGGCAGAACAGGGCGTGTTTTAAAGTGACGCTGGCATCGTGAACAAGCCCCATAACCCTTAAAGACCCCTCAGCAATGCTTTTCAACTTTGTAGGAAGGGAAAGGATGGAGCTGATGGTATTCCTAGGCATCCACATCTGAAAAACAGCCCTTTTGTTCTGAAGAGCCCAACTGCAGGTGAAGAACCCAAATGCATTGCTCAGAGCACAGATAATACAGTGCAGAGAGCACAGCAGGAGGACATTACTGTTGCTTGTTGCTGTGAAAAACTGCTACCTATGAGGTGAAAATCCACAGCTGGAGACTGCCAGCAAATGCAGCAGAAACTAACCTCTGCTCACTGGAATCTGTACGGCTTCTCTGCGGACTGGAGTACTTCTTCTTCCGGCTCTCCCGCTCTTCTTCAACTGCCTCTTGGAAATTCTGCTTCAGAGGCAACTACCAAGCAAGGATGAGGATCAGGTTTGGTGTTTTGTTTTTAAAAATGAAGAAAACAAGATCAGATTTAGTGAAAACTAAGATGATTTAGATGAAAAAAACATCTGTCTTAGACAAGAGATAGCAGAGGATTCTACAAGGAGACTTAGCAGACTCCAAGAATATTACTTCAGTTTTCTCAAAAACGGGATTGTTTTTAATTTTGTTAATAAAACTTAAAAACAAGGTAAGAGAAAGAACTGCTGGCAAATGAACACTACATCACTTCAGAAGTCATTATGCCTCCATATGGAGGCTACCAAATGTCACCGATTTTTCATTATTACAGAAAACATTTAAAATAATTTATATTTCTCACTGAATCTGAAATGCTTTTGCTGTTTTTCTCTCAAATCCTACCAAACCATTAACAACTCCTACCGCCAGTGACAGCTGGCTAGGATTTCTGAGTGCTCTTAATCTAGATCAAAGGCAGGCTCTACAGAAGGATTTTAAAGTCTTCTTATCTGAAGGGCCAATCTTTCCTTTTCCCTCAGATGCACAAGGATCACACAAAAAAATATTGGTCACAACAACAAAAACTTTTCTTTCTCACAGCACAGTTGATTGGAAAATTGGAAGCAGGCAGACAGAAATACAATGTTACCTCCTCCTTGACTACTTCTTTTTCCTGACCTGCAGGTTTAGCTTCCGCTTTCGAAGGTTCCAGAGAGGGAAGGTAACTCTTTGTGTACAGGCTTTCAAAAAGTTTATCTACAAAACCTGAAGTTTCTGAGGATACAGAACACAATAATACACTGTTACATATTGATTTAAGGGCACTGTTCGATTCACCAGAGAAGTCCCTCAAAGAAGTCATCCTGGTGGACTGCTGACAGAAGCATCTTAAATTGGTGAACGTTAGCTCTCTTCAAGGAGCTGGAATGACATCTGTGAAACTTGTTTATTTTAAAGAAACAAACTCATCAGGTTTATCAAAGAGGTTGTTTCAATCACATTCACAACTTTGAAATGCTCTAAGAAGCAAGCGTGATCAAAAGTTACGATCGAGGAGTGAATCCAGCTATTTCAATAGCTGTAGTCAACAGCTTCTTTACAGCAATTTTTGACAGCAAATGGCTCACAGAAAGGTAATCATAACCACCAGTTTCACATCAGCTCACAGAAAAACTCACAGTAACATCCCTAGTAAGGATGAGTAGTTCAAGCAGGTAAAACTCAGGTTTCAACCAAACTGCTGTGAGAAGCTCACCAGGAGCCTGAGAGGTTACTATGGACCAGGTTGTCACAAGGTACCAAACACCTGTCAGAACTCCTGGCAGCATGAGGCATACCAAGACATTCTTTTTTTTTCCAAATCACACTATCTTTATTCCTTCACACTGTTAGACATAGTTCCTGGACAACAAGAACTATTTTGAAGGCAACAGCAGTGCATCATCCTTCCTCCTCCCCTTGCTGACAAGAACCCCTCTCAACAGGGTACAGCACAGTACCTTTCTGCAGAAAGACATCCAGCTGATCAGCACAGAAAGCTTTCAACTCTTTCTCTGGCTTGTCTTTCTTGACTAGTGCCACAACATAGTTGGCTAAGGCTGAGGGGTCTGCATCGCATCTACGGAGAGAAAGAACCAGTCTGATGAAGTTTGCCAAAGTCCTGCGTTGCGTGACCATTGCCACCGAAGAGTCACCAAATGCCATGCATGCTGGATGCTGCTCTGACACCCAGCACCAACCTGGATGTGCTTTGGTGGCTGAGCCAGCAAAGGGTCTATCACGGTATTTTAGTTGCTTTGTGTCTCCATCCAACAGCCTTCCTTTGCTGGGCTTAGGAAAAGTCACCCTCCTAATGCACAGGAGCAGCCAATTTTAGGACAGCTGCCACCATCTCTCAGTTTCCTCCATGCACAGCAACCACCACCAAGTAGGACTCCACAAGAACAGGAAAGCAAGCACCAGCAAAGTCACTGCCCATGACTAAAGCATTACAGTGGTTTTAAAGCATCAAAACACTGTTACACCATGGACGGCAATTCAGAAACATCAAAAAAGCCCATTCTAAATACACACACAAAAACCTGCAGTACAGCTGAGGTTACTGTGTCTAACACACTGTGGTTTTCATCCCCCAAGGACTATTTCCATGCCTACAAACTTTACAGCAATCTTTAATTACTGTTAAAACGTCCAGGGGGGGTGCAACTGTCAATATCCATTCACTATCTGCACTACCTAAGCCCTTATCTAGCCTCATGAAGGCCACAGATAGCCAGCTGTGCAGCACCACTCTGCCACAGAGCTTTACATGGGGTATTGCTTTACATTCCATTAGACAGCTACCAAAGAAGCACTCCAAGCATCGACCACGTGAACAGTGTTAAATGGTTAAGCAACAGACCCTCCGAAGACGGAGATGCAGACTATCAGGTGCTAGGTAGGAACCTCAAACAGTTTGACCTTTCAAAGATGATTTTTTATTTTGTTAAGACTAACAGAGAGGAAACTGTGCACTTCCCAAGAACATTAACTATGGAAGCAGAAGGAAATAGGACTAAGTATACAGACCTCAAAACAACTCAATAACCCCCAATAACAGAAAAAAATCCAGATTAAACACAAAGCCAGGCAGGTGACAACTGGCTAGAGAAAATAAAAATCCCCAGCACCAGTCTAGCAGCTACACTCCAAATTAGTTTGCTGTCTGTTTCCAACATACAGTGAAAGCCAAATTAAGTGCAGCAATTAACAACAAAGAGACCACAAATTTATGCATTTTACAATCCTCAGACACACACTTACAACAAGAAATAAACTGTATGTAATGGATTTGGTGCCAGTGCCCACATAGAACCTATTATAAACCTTCAGTTTAAAACAAAGGAGATGAACCATCCCTTTATAGCCATTCCCACTCCTCTCTCCATACATTAATTTCTTCTAGGCACCACATTATGCATGACAAGAGCATCCAAAGTTAATCACACTTCTGCAGGTTAACCACTTTGTACTTTCACTTCCGAATTTCACGCCAGGCATTTCTGAATCCCTGCCATGAACCCTCAACTCTGATTTGTGTCTCTACAGTACACAGAATGCCAGACAGTAAGAGAGAAGGCCAACTGTAAATGGCAACGGAGGTGTAAGAGCAAAAGTTCCACTCAGTTCACAGAGACTTTCAGGAAGACCTTGACCAAGTGTCAGAGACTCGTCTCAAAAACCAGAAAAATGGAAAGTCACAAAGAATTTTCAAAGGCCTGTTACTCCAAGACTATGGCGAAATATTTATAAAGCCTGTTTAGAATAGGAGAATAGAAATGTATCTTTGAAAATATCAGTTAACTACGCATTGTAAACTGCGGTTTCAAACAGGTCTTACTTTTATGCCATAGAAACTATCTAACTAACTAGTCACTGACAAGTTAGCTTCCTCCAGGAGTCCTTTGCTCTACAGGAAGTTCCACCAACACAGTGGCTTTCATTGCCCATGCCGACCCCCCCCGAAACGATCCTCATCCAGCACTCACAGCCCCAGAAACAAACTGGCTCCAAGCCCTGCTGCCCGAGAAAGCTCGTCCGCCTCTCCAGCAGTGCCTGCCTGCGTGCTTGGCTACTCTGCGACTTTGGCTTTTTGGCTCACGTTCCTGTGCCACAATCCGACGTTACGCAGCGGGAATGAAGCTCTGACACCGCCGCAGCCCTGAGCCCTGCCCGCGTCCCAGCTCTGCCCAAGGCCGATACGCGATTGTCGGGACAAAAGGCCAAGTTCCGCGCACCGGCCCTCTGGAAACCCCAGGTCTCAGCCCAAGCCCTTTAAACTGGACTCTCACGTAAAGCCAGCGTGTGCTCTGAAGCGCCGGCCACCAGCGCGACTCCGGGCCGAACCTTGTCACTGCCCAGGGCCTCACTACGCTGGGCTGCCTGTACTCGACAGAACGCAGCGGTGGGGCGAGAGAGGAAGAAGAGGGCCTGGGTGATTCGCCACTTCGCCTGGGTCCTGGCCCCACACGCAGCCTCGTTCCATAGGAGCCGGTGGCAAGTGCTGCCCACCCCAGCATCCGTCCACGCTCACCCCTTGTCATTGAGCCACCTCCCCTCACAGCAGGGACCGGCCCTGGCCCTACGCCTAACCCACCGCCACACCACCGGCCGGGCCGCGCCGGCCACGGCCCTGCCCCAGTCCGCACTCACATCGGCTCCAGCAACTTGGCCAGCCACGACTTGAGAGCGTCCACGTTCTCTATAATCATGGTGGCCCCACTGCTTCGCCCGGCTCAGCTCTACACTGCCGCCGCCATGGCCGTCCGCCCGGCCCGCTCCCGCCGCTCGTCCCGGGCCCTTCTCCGCGCGGAGGCCTACTACAGGAACTAGCTACCAGCGCGCAATGGAACCTGCTGGGCACAGCCGGGGCGGGAACAAGCCACGGCTCACTAATCAGAGAGCAGCACTTACGCAGCTCAAGCCAATAGCAGCCGCGAATAGCCTGTACCGAAGGTCAAAGGAGACCCAACAAGCTAGGTAGCGCGCACACACACATGATCCCCAGCGTGACGTCTGTGGGGGCGCTCTTAAAGAGGCAGCATACCTCAGCGCGCAGCGGCACGCCGCAGTGGCGCCCCCTAGAGGCCCGGCGGGATCTCTGCGGCTTGGGCAGATTTGATTTATTTTTCGGGGTTTTCGCTACGGGAGCTGCTCTCTGGCCGTGCCCCTGGGTCGCGGGCTCGGGACTCTGCGGTGATACACTGGGCAGCAGTGATGTGCCCCAGCCTCTCAGATCTGGGTTGGTGCCAATGCCCCGCTCCAGGGCTCTCTCAGGGTCGACCACAGCGCGGGCAGCCCCAGCTGTCGGACCGGTGAGACCCACGAGACACTATTACTGCGCTGGGCTGGCCCTGGGAGTGGGGCTCTCCGTGCTGGGGCTGCGCACCGGGACACCACCAGGTAGGGGCGGGCGGCAGAGCTGCAGGAAACGAACAAGTGCACCGTCTCCGACCCGGCCACTGTGGACGACGGCGGCAAGCGGCAGCCTTCACAATACAAAAGACCCGCGCCGGCAGCGCCCGCCCCTGCTGGGCTGCCTCCTTAGTTTGGTAGGGCGCAACCCGCTCGGTCCAGCAGCTTGTTACAGCCCGGCCCCGCCGGGGGTGTGGCCCGGCCCCGTGCGGCGTGGGCGGGGCGGGCGTTCGGTGTCCCGGCAGGCGTGGCGGCCCGGCAGCCATGGCGGTGAGTGAGTGCGGGCATGTCGTGGCTGCTGGCAGCTGTGCTCTGCCAGAGCTCCGGGCCCGGCCCGTGAGGCTCTGCTCTGGGGCTGTGGTGAGGCCTCTGCAGGGAGTCTGCCGGGTTCTGGGTCTTCTTCCCGGGGTCGAGGCCGAGCTCCCTGCGCTTTCCTCGGTGCCGGCGTGGCGGTCCCGGTTCTCGGCGTTGAGGTGCACGGATGGTGCCCAGGGCCGTGCAGGGTGGCGGGGACGCTGGGCGAGTTGTAGCCCCCCCCGCGGTGTTTCGGAGCCTGTCCACTGGTGCTGGGCCGTGTGTTTCGGGGGGCTCCCGGGACTGGCGAGGCTGAGAGCCCGAGCGGCTCCGCGGCAGGGTTGGTGGCGGTTAGAGGATGTGGGGACCGGCAGCTGGCAGAGCCACGCAGAGGGGGGTGATTCAGTGGCGTGGGGAATGAGGAGCCAGCGATGGAACTTCCTGGTGTGAGTTAGAGCCTACCATGAAGCTTTTGTAGTTTCTTTGCCTTTCCTGTAAAGGTATTTTGCGGTTTGCCGTGGTGCTTTTCTTACAATCAGGTTTCCGTTTGCTTCTATGAGTAAAGGCAGGCACAGTGCACTTAGTAATGCTTTAATCTTGCGGGATTAAAGACCCCCCAGGCCCTTGGACTGTGTGTGTCAGGTTTATGGTTGTGGTATCTGCACTGGCTGTGTGTCCTTTAATGATTAGAATCATAGAACCACAGACTGTCTTGAATCAAAAGTGCCTTAAAAACCGCCTGGTCCAACTCCCTGCAGGCAGCAGGGACACCTGCAGCTAGAGCAGGGTATCAGAGCCCCAAACAACCTGACCTGGACTGCTTCCAGTGTTGAGGCAGCCACAGCTTCTCTGGACAGCCTGGTCCGGTGTCTCGGCACCCTCACAGTGAAGATTTCTTCCTTACATCTAATCTAAATCTCTCCTCTTTCAGTTTGCAACTGTTACCTGTTGTCCTATCACTGCACACCCTTGTAAAACATCTTGAAGTATGTGGTATGGTAAAAGAACAAGGAGAATGAATATTGAATACCTAAAGGTGATGTTTAAATGTTGACGGAACTGAAAATAATTTAAAATACTTCACCTGAAGAACTCCTACTGACAATTACCATTAGAATAGTCTTGAATGCCAGGGCCTTTTGGCATAGGGAGTTCTATTCCTACCTGCTATTAACAAGATGAAGACACACTGCATAGGTTTGTGAAGAGTCTGGAATAAAATCAGAACTCCGGTGGTATTTTTTTTTTTTTTTTTGTTAAACTTATGGTTTATATCCACTCCTATCTCCTGAGTTCAGAAACTTGAGTTAGTCCCTGGAAAGATGATCAGTTTCTTGTGTGTTATGCTGGCTACTGCAGAGCCCTCCTCCTTGAAGAAAGGTTATTAACTCCTTCAGTAGAGATTTTAGACCTTGCTTCAGAAGGCTGGAACCTGAGGATTTCACATCAGTGATGCTCAGCTGTGAGATGGTGCTGCAGTGTTACAGAGCCCAGAGGAGTGCTCACCCCTAGTGAGAGAGGTTCAGGAATAGTCTGTAACACATTCTACATTAGCCCTTTCAGCCAGACTTTCCCTTTGTGTTTAACAGGAACGTAAAGGAACAGCAAAAGTTGATTTCTTGAAGAAAATAGAGAAAGAGATCCAGCAGAAGTGGGACAATGAGCGAGTCTTCGAGGTCAATGCTGCGGATAGGCAGAACCAAAAGAGGTAGCTGCTTTTGTTTCCTCACAGATTTTTATCTTTGACTACTTGAAATGTTCAAGAGAATGTAATGTACTCAAAACAACCTGTAATGAGATATCCCTGTGAACTGAGGAACTGAAAAAAAACAGAACTCGGACAGTGGGAGATCAAATAAACAACTTAAAGCCTTGGCAGTAATTAATTTAGAGACACAGGATTAGGTTTTCTTACCTTTGGGAAGGTGTTTTATCTGTTTCAGGGGTTCTTTGTGATCTCAGGCCTATGTGGGTGTTTTCTTTTGTTTACTTTTCTAAGCTGCTAAAACCTGTTACTGTTATCAACTCTTTAAAACCAGAGACTCCTGTTTCTGGCAGGGAAAGTATTACTTTAATGTCACTGTGGGCTCATGATAGCAGAACCTATCTGTTAACCTGCACTTGTGCATCTTCTAGTGACTGCTTTTAAAGCTGATTACCTGTTTTAATTTCTTCTCAGCACAGGGAAGTACTTTGTCACCTTTCCTTACCCCTACATGAATGGCCGCCTTCACCTGGGACACACATTTTCTTTATCCAAATGTGAGGTAAAATTTTTCCTTTCTCATATCTTTAGATGCTACTCTAGAGCCAGTGCTGATTTATCAGCTACATTTTGAGCTAACACCTTGTTAATGACTTTATAGGTCAGTGACTTATTCAAACTTTCTTCTTATCCCTCTTTTCAGTGACAATATTTTTGGTTGAAGAGAAACACCACTCATAGCTTTTCCTAGGAGTCTAGGGCACAGCTGTTTTCTCTATTCAGTCTTTCAGGTTTGCCAACATTTTTAGGAGGTGCTGTGAAATAGCATAAACTTCACAGGACATCTTATTATCTCTTTTGGTGATGGACACTATTCTGGTGTGCTAACAGGTGCTGGTGGACAGGATCCCACAGAATTAATCCCTTCTTTGACCCCATTCTTCTCCAGCCCAAACCAGCCCTCTGGAAATGAGGAGCACTTGTGCTTCCACAGCCAGGCAGTGGCAGAACTGATTACAGAATCTAGTTTCACCACCTTTTCTGTTCATTGCCTTCCTGGATGCTGGTAACTGCCTTCATCTCTCTTTAAGTAGCTTCAGGTTAAAGAAGGACCTGCACTTAATTTATGAGGAGGGAACTGACTGAGCCTTATGTCATTCTGGTTTCATCTCTTCCATTTTTCCCCTCTGCACAGTTTGCAGTTGGGTACCAGAGGCTAAAGGGGAAGAACTGCTTGTTTCCATTTGGGCTGCACTGCACTGGGATGCCTATAAAGGTAAGAGGTTAGGCATGCTGAGTGGTTTTTATGCCTAATACTATTTAGACCATTGCTTGCTGTTCATTCCAAACACCACCTTATTTTATCAGAATTTCATCAAACTGATGTGATTCGGAACCTGAATTTGTAGTAAAGATGCATGGTGCTTGAACTATCCATTATCACTTTCCAGGAAACAAAAAGCTTTAAACCCAAGTTGTTGTCTTGTATATTTTTTTGCAAGGAAATCCTCTCTGTGACCCTGTTCCTGCCATGGTAGGGTTCCTGAGGATGCAAGATCTCCTAGGGCCCAATGCAGTGTCTAGGGAAGTTTATAAAGTGTGGTGAAATGCAAAGTGCTGTCAGTAGCAAGCACACCTGAGTCACGACTGAAGTGACTGCCACAAAGGAGTACTGACTGTTGGCCATTGCTCTCTTTAGGCTTGTGCAGATAAGCTGAAGAGAGAAATGGAGTTATATGGCTGCCCACCTGAATTTCCTGATGAAGAGGAAGAGGAGGAAGAAAATTCTAAAAAAGAAGAAGAAATTATCATCAAAGACAAAGCAAAAGGCAAAAAGGTAAACTTCAAACAAAGACTTTCTGAATTGGTTGCTGTGTTTTGAAAGCTTCGAGATATGCTTTAGGGATGGTTCTTCCTTTGGACTTTGGTAACCCTGGGATACACATTTTGCTTGTTTTTCCCAAGGTGGACTTGAAAAAGACAACAGCTGTGTGGTTCTTAATGTGTGGCATCTTAGTGGTGAGCTGATGCACTGGTTAAGAGTTTCCTGAAAAAAAAAATGAGACCACCTGGAGTAATGCTCACTTTTTTCTTTTTTTTCTTCTTGTTTTACTTTTTTTTTTTCCACAAAGTATTCACACACTGTAGGAAGTAGCCCTGCTTTCTCAGAGGTGGAGGATGATGTTTATATATGTCTGTATGTACACACAAGCCTCTGTTCTGATTATTCTCTTGTGAATCAGTGTCTGGCCTCTTCTGGCTGGATATGCTTAGAAATAAAATCATCCAAAATGTTTTGACTTATCAGATGTTTCAGTCAGATGGATTTTGGGGAATATCACAAAGCAAGCAAAGTAATCAAGTCCAGGCAAAATTCAGAGGTGTTCTTAGGTACATTGTGCATGTGTGCTTATGACATTATCACACTGGAAGCACTGGACTTGGGTTCTGTTTGCTCTGCATCAGCAGAAGGTGTGATCTTGCTGCTCTTGCAGGTAGCAAGTTACTGTTTGGTACAGAAATAAGATATTTGGAGGATAAACACTGCAAAAAAATATGGAAATGGTGTAGGTCAGAAATTCTAATCATTAACCTTCACAGCTGGAGAAAGGCCACTAGAATATTTGTATTTACTTGTTGATCTGGGAGTGGAAACCATGCAGAGAAACGCTCATGAAGCTGTCACAAGAGTGTGCACGTTTTCCTGATCACAATTGTCCTTTCAGAGTAAGGCTGCTGCCAAGACTGGCTCTTCCAAATACCAGTGGGGAATCATGAAGTCTTTGGGTCTCTCTGATGCAGAAGTAGTCAGTTTTTCTGAAGCTGAGCACTGGCTGGATTATTTCCCTCCCCTTGCTGTGCAGGATCTGAAGAGCATGGGGTTGAAGGTGAGTCTGAAATCTGAAATGCGGTTATGTGTGCAGCCATGCTTGTGGTGATGTCTTTCTGCATGTGCTGATGCTTTGAGAAGGTTATCTGCAGAATACCAGAAATATTTCTGGTTTATGGAAATATTAATTTAACCTTTTAATAGTCTTGGGTGATCATTAAATGTTTCCTTATACAGTGCTTACACCATGTGCAGTGATCCCAACTGGAAACAAGAATTGAATGAGGGAATTGTGACTTCTTCTTTCTGTATTAGATCCCTGGTCTGTAGGCAGCATTGGCAGCAGCTTTAGGGAGACTGATGATGTGCTGTTAAGTAAAGGTACCTCTTGTCCTACTGATAAGTGATTTTTAAAACTAAAGAGATGCAGAGGCTATGAAACAGGTGAATGCTGAAATGTAGCTTGAGTGGCTGTTTAAAACTGCCACAAAACATCTGAAGTCCTCAGTCAACAGACAAGGCCTTTGACATCTCAGCTCTGGAAGACCTGGAGGCACAGAGATTTTGTGGATATGTTTTTAAGCATCCACCCTTGGTGTGATATCACAGAATCAGAAACTGATTTGGATTGGAAGGGACCTTTAAAGATTGTCTAGTTCCAACCCCCTACCATGGACTGGGACACCTTCCACTAGACCAGGTTGCCCAAGATCCCATCCTTGGAACACTTCCAGGTTTGGAGCCTCTACAACTTCCCTGGCCAACCTGTTCCAGTGCCCCACTGCCTTCATGGAGAAGGATTTCTTCCTGGTGTCTCATCTCAATCCAGCTTCTTCCAATGTGAAGCGATCATGCATTGCCCTGTCACTCCATGTCTTTGTTAACTGCCCCTCTCCAGCTCTCCTGCAGCCCCTTCAAATACAATAATGTACTTGCATTATCTTCTTTTGATTTTTAAGGTAGAGGTTTCCTGCTGTGAGGTTGCTTGCATTTCTGATAGCATTCACTTACTGGATACTCTCCCATTTCCAGGTGGACTGGAGGCGTTCCTTTGTCACTACAGATGTTAACCCTTACTATGATTCCTTTGTACGATGGCAGTTCCTTACCTTAAAGGAGAGAAATAAGATCAAGTTTGGGAAAAGGTAAAGCCTGCCTCAGCTCTGAGTCACTGTGAGTCTGGATAAGCAAAGAGGGAGCCTTAGGAGGTGTTTCTAGAACATGCTTACAACTCGCATCAAGCCAGAATCCTGCAGATCTTCTGCTAGATGTGATAAAGTTGTGTGGTGTTGTGCTAGCACAGAATGTGAGCTTGTGTTCCTGGTTTGGTGTTTCCGTGGATAATGACAGTGCACCTTTTTCTAGATACACCATTTACTCTCCAAAGGATGGCCAGCCTTGCATGGATCATGACAGGCAAACAGGAGAGGTAATATTTTAATGTGTTACTTATCATCTTGAGTACTGAATGGGAAAATAACTTGCATCTTGGTGCAAAATGGGGTTTGCATGTCCAGAGTTACTGATTCAGAGCTCTAAGTGCAGGTGGAAATGGACTAAACTCCTCTGCTGGGAAGATTTCTGTCCAGCTGTGGACACTGGTTTCCATTGCAGCTGTTTGCTGTGGTTATTTGGCAGTTTGTGCCAGCAGCATCACTACCTTGTATCGTTCCCTGTCCAATCAAAGTAAGTCAGCTGTCATTAGCTGATGTATTGCAGAGGTAGAGGTCATGGTGAGACAGAGGGCTGGAGGATGACCTCTCTCCCCAGTCTGCATTGTAGTAAGCAGCTTCTTTTGTTGATGAAGCATCATTTACCAGCCTTGCATGGCACTTGGGCTGGATTACTGCAGAACAGGAGCTGGTTTCTTTGCTTCTCATGTCCATGTCATGTGTTGATTACTGCATGTTTGTGAATTGCAGGGTGTGGGACCTCAGGAGTATACACTAATAAAAATGAAGGTCTTGGATCCTTATCCTGCAAAATTAAGGTAGGTCTTGAATTTGTAGTGGCAGATAGGTTCTGGCTTGTGACTGGAAGTGACTCTTGAAGTAGACAGTCTGGTTTACGTAATGCAGGACTGAATTTCACCCTGACACTTCAAAGACTTGGTCTGTGTGGGACTCACACTGGAACTTTAAAAAAAGATGACAATGAAAAACCCACAAAGAACTTGGTGTATTTTGATTCCTTAGGAAATGCTACCTAAAAGTTTAATATTAGCTTAAAAGCATGCTTTGCAGTACCCTGAATGACTTAGTTCTGGTTGTTTCTAAAGCACCTTTTTTCCACCCCCACTAGTGGCCTAAGAGGGAAAAATATCTTCTTGGTGGCTGCCACACTCAGACCAGAGACCATGTTTGGACAGACCAACTGCTGGGTGCGCCCAGACATGAAGTACATTGGCTTTGAGACTGTCAGTGGGGACATCTTCATCTGCACCCAGAGAGCTGCCAGGAACATGTCCTATCAGGGCTTCACCAAAGACAATGGAGTTGTGCCTGTTGTCAAGGAGCTGATGGGAGAGGTGAGCATCTTGCAGTGTGTTGCTCAGGTTTGGCTGTTCCTGTGAGGCTTAGTCTTGCAGAGGTGGTGATAGAATTCTACTTACAAAGAAAATACAGGAACTACTACACAAACCTTGGCCTGTTTAATGGTAAAACAGCAAGGCAGCTTCCTTGGCAGCTGAACTGCAGCTGCTTTTGGGAGTTCAACCTGAGGCACTTAACTGTGGTCAAATGCACTGCTATTGCCTGTTACTTGATGAATGGCTTTAAGCAGCAGTTTTCTGTGTGCTGAGGAGAGTGACGCCCCTCTCCAGCATGGAAGGGGGCAAAAAAGTAAGGGCTAGAAGAGGTTATTTGAAAGGGCTTTTCGTCAGTGCTGACATTCTCAGCACATCTTTGAGTGAAGTATTCTTATCTTGGTTGAATGTTTTGATACTATCTTTAACTTCTGTGCTTTGACTAAAGGTAGTAGCAACTGCTCATCTTAATGCAGAGCACCTTCAGGGTGTTCACATCACTCCATCTCTACTCACTACAGCTTGTCACCATCTTTCTGCTTGGAAGGGTGAAGTAGGAAATACAGTTTTTGTTTCTTTATTAGGGGTCATGATGTGAATTCTTCCTGTCTGCATAAATGGTCTTGATGTGATTTTCCTGCTTCACTTCACTCTGGCTTTTGGCACCAGCTTCCTCATTCATTCTTCGCTTCAGATTCTTAGAAGCAAACTCTTCAGCTTTCTGTCTTTTTCCAGCTTTACACTTCAGTGGTTTTGCTTTCTCTTCTATTTTTTTGTCCTTTAAGTGTTCTACCAGTAAATAGTCAATGTACTGCCTCAAGTGGTACACTGTTCATTTTCATACTTCCTCCTCCTCTAACACACATTGATTCTTTTTTCTCCCAGTGTTTTTGTTTGTTACAACAAGTGTTTGGAATGCCAGCAAATGTAAAGTGTGTCAGCCAGGAGAGTTTTCTCAGCTAGGCTGACAGTGTTATTTATGTTAGTGATTGTAATGATGTTCCTTTGCCTCATGCAGGAGATCCTTGGCGCTGCACTTGCGGCACCTCTCACCATCTATAAAGTGATTTATGCCCTGCCCATGCTCACCATCAAGGAAGACAAAGGTAACTTGACAGCAGCCTGGTTATTGCACACTGTGCATTCAGTTTCTGGTGGCTAATTTTTTAACTTGTATCTTATCCTTTGAGGAACGGGAGTGGTGACAAGTGTTCCTTCAGATTCTCCAGATGACATTGCAGCTCTTAGAGATCTGAAAAAAAAACAGGTCAGTGTTAACAGAATTGCTTCTGGTTCTGTTTGCTTCCCATAGTGTGGAGGGTTGACAGTGGGGGGTGTCCAGGGGGAAAAAAAGAAACTTTATTGCATTGGAATTTTGCCATCTCTAATTTGAAATCAATAAAGTTAAAACCAGCTGCACTGGGACAGATGGATATTTGCTCTCTTGCCCAAAACTATTTTTGAATCATGTGACTTTTGCTGCATATTAAGGTAGGGAAGAGAACCAGTGAAACAGAAATAAATTCTTGTTGTGGAAGTGAGTTCCAGTGGTGAGACTATGAGACCTCTGTGTGAATTTCAAATGGGAATGTAGCTGTCCTGTTGCAGCTTCAAGAATACCTCAGCATCTGAGCAGCTGTCCCTGGGTGGTGAATGTTTGTCCCACTTATTAGAGGGCAGAGCTGTACTGGTTTTCCCCTCCTAAAAGCCATAAATCATGGAATGGTTTGCTTTGGGAGGGATGCTTGAAGCTTATCTGGTCCAACTCCTGTGCAGTGAGCAGGGACATCTGCAACTAGAGCAGGTTGCTCAGAGTCCAGCCTGACCTAGAATGGTTCTGTGTAGACAAAGAATCACTTGGAGGTGGGCAGGCATTAACCTCAGGTGTGAGGAATGATGGGAAGGTGAGGAAGTGGCTTTGCTTTATAATAGATTATGTACATAAAAGACCTTGTGAATAGGTAAACCCCTTTAAATCCACAAGATTTTTCTACTATCCATATTACATTTTGTTTTCTTATAACTTTCAAAGGCTTTGAGGATGAAGTATGGCATCAAGGATGAAATGGTCCTGCCATTTGAACCGGTGAGTACCACCCTGTGCAGCCCTCAGTGTGATACAGGCTTTGTGTTCACTGGTGGGAAACTGACAGGAACTGTCTGGGTGTCCACTTAAAAGTCCTCCTCATCTGGAAGAACTGAAAAGTAGAGAGTGAAGTCTTCTTTTTTTGCTGTAGTTGTACAGCACAGTATAATAACTCTTGGTTATTACTTCAGAGATAAAGGGATGTTTTGGTTTCTGGGGGAGTTGTTGGTTTGGTCCTGTGTAACTTTACAGACAGTTGCAGAACACAGTAGGAGTTTGACATAGCCCTGGCACCTGCTTCTGTTGCTGTTTACTGTTGCTTTTGCCCAGGTAACTAGTAACAGCCACCTCTTCCCCTTCATAATCTCTGCTTCAGGCTCCCATGCCAACCTGGGGGCTGCAAACCTGTGTCTGATGCCTGCAGTGCAGCATTTCAGTGAAACTTGTGAAATCCAGGAACAATATCTTCATGTAGGTTTGATATTAATTCAGACTGAGCATCTGACACTGTTTTCTTGATTCTCAGGTGCCCATCATTGAAATCCCAGGCTATGGTAACCTTTGTGCACCATTTATCTGTGATGAACTCAAAATCCAGAGCCAGAATGACAGAGACAAGCTTGCTGAGGCCAAGGAGAGAGTGTACCTGAAAGGATTTTATGAGGGAGTAAGTAATAAAAGATTTGGATAAGTGTTTTCTTTAATGAGTTTTATCATGAGGGGGGAAAAAAAAAGTGATGAAGATAAAGCATTACAAAACAAAGAGCAAAAACCAGAGGGATGTTTTTTCGCTTTGTTTTCCCAGCCCACTTTTCCTTTGGACTTCTGCAGTCAGGGTCTGTGGTTGCAGGAGTTAGGTATGATTTGAAGAAAGAGAATGGAGGAATCTAGGACTGCAAACTAGGATTTAGAATTCTATTTCCTAGCAGATGATTTCCCTCTGGGATACTGATGAGTTCTGTTACAAATACTGATTTGGAAGCTGCTGTGAAAAGAGCAGTGTGATGGGGTGGGATTTTTTGGTGGCGTTTTTTTGGTTCTGTTTTTTTCCTCCTGTCTTTACTTGTGTAGGGATTTCTTTGGTGTATTTCTGAGCCGTTTTCACCTGTCTGGCAGCAGTTTTAATTTCTGACTATGTGTTCAGTTAGCTGTGTGCATGCTCACATCTATGCAAACTCATTTTGGGTAAAGGTGATTGTTTTCAATGACAAAAACACCCCTTCTATTCTTATTTTCTGTATATCAATAATTGCAGTAACTGCTACCTCTTTATGCTGACCTAAAAAATTACTGCACCATTTCTTGTTAGTTAAAATCAGCTCCTGTGGCCCTTCTTTTACAGGTAATGTTGGTGGATGGATTCAAAGGACAGAAGGTTCAAGATGTCAAGAAAGTGATTCAGAAGATGATGGTGGATAAGGTAACGGTGGTGTGCACACAGCTGATCCTGAGCCATCCTTTCTGTCCTTCTAGCAGTGGCTGAGTCCCTGAGGAAACCTCTCAGGCCTGGTTCTGCACCTCCCAGTGGTGCTTTGAATCACTAAAGTATGAAGTGCTGCTAAAAGGGAGGACCTTGTGTTCTGGGATGAAGAGCTTGATTAGAGACCTCTAATTGCCTGTACATCATATCACCTTCTCCAGGTGATATCACCTTGGTGATTTGGTTTCATTGTCAATACAATTGGGCAAGTAGCTGTTTTAATCAGCAGGAACATAGTCTATGAGTAGTATTTTGTCCTTCTGTCCTCCTTTTGTCATGCACAGAGACATTCTTCACAAAATCATTTGAACTGATGCCTAAAGAATGCCTAGTGAGCATTGCCCTTGTTTACTGAGGTGAATACTGAGGCAGAGAGCCTGTACTGTGGTGAAAGCCATGCAGCAAGTGCNCTCAAAGCCTTCTCTTCTCCAGGCTGAAGAGCCCCAACTCTCTCAGCCTGTCCTCATAGGAATGCTGCTGCAGCCCTCTGAGCATCTTCATGGACTCCCCTGAACTTGTTCCAACAGTTCAATGTCCTTCTTTTGTTGGGGGCTGCAGAACTGCACACAGGACTCAAGAGCAGAGTGGAGAGGATATTTTCTAGTGAAATGTGAGGACTTTTAAGACTTTAAGTACTTAAAATCTTTAACTTTTATTGCCATTTCATCTCTTAGGATGAAGCCATGATTTATATGGAACCTGAGAAACAAGTTATGTCAAGGTCTGCTGATGAGTGTGTGGTGGCCCTTTGTGACCAGTGGTAGGTGAAGTAAAGCAGGTGAAGTAAAGCTGTAGTTGTAAAGTTCCTGCCCAGTGATGTCCTATCTGTGGATTTTTTTTTATTCTAATAAACTTCTCCTGCCTCTAGGTATTTAGATTATGGTGAAGTGAACTGGAAGAAGGAGACATCAGAATGCTTGAAACATCTAGAGACGTAAGTTATGAAAGCAGTTGTCAAGGTGATTGCTGGTGGTGGTCTAGGAGGGCTGAGAGGAGTAACTGCTTATTTCTTACAGGTTTTGTGAGGAGACTAGGAGAAACTTTGAAGCTACTTTAGGCTGGCTACAGGAGCATGCATGCTCCAGGACATATGGCTTAGGTAGGCAAACTGCTTTTTCTCATGATCAGTGCTTTGAGGTTGTCACGGTTTGGAAGGCTTTGGTGCTCTCTAGGACCCAAGGTGGTGTGGGTAAGAGCAGGACAGACTCATCCAACCTCTATGCTGACCCAGCATGCCAGAGAGGGCATGCTGGCACAAACACATATGGCTAGAGGAGAGTTTATTTTTGCGTTGCTACAGTGATTCTGTGCATTATCTCCATAGCCTTTTGCCTGGGCCATTGATTTGGTAGGGACCTTAGGAGAAGAAACTCCACCACTTCCTGGGTGGTGTTAAATTCTGACTAGCCTTCATCTTGTGTAGTCTATGACATGGGACAACTGTTACACTGTCAAACTTTTTATAAGGGCTTTTAGTGATAGGATGAGAGGGAATGGATTGAAGCTGGAAGAGGGTAGATTTAGATGAGATTAGGAAGAAATTCTTTCCAGTGAGGGTGGTGAGACACTGGAACAGACTGCCTAGGGAGGTTGTGCATGCCCCCTCCCTGGAGGTGTTCAAGGCCAAGCTGGATGAGGCCTTGAGCAACCTGGCCTAGTGGGAGGTGTCCCTGCCCATGGCAGTAGGTTGGAACTGGGTGATCTTTAAAATCCCTTCCAACCCAAACCGTTCTATGAATCTGTGAGCTGAGATTTGTTTGGCAGTTGTGTTAAGCAGCTGACTACAAGGCTTTGGTAACATTTTCAATTGCTGAAGCTGAGTTTTTAAAGAAAGGATATTTTGAAAGCACAAGCATGAGTACTTGCATGTGTCTCCAACTGTGTTCCTCTGAGAGCCATGAGCTGCTTGTTTGTGCTTGGGTGTCCTGCTGGCCATGTCTGACCTGGCTGCCACCTCCTGCAGGTACCCGACTGCCCTGGGACGAGCAGTGGCTGATAGAGTCTCTCTCTGACTCCACTATCTACATGGCCTATTACACTGTGGCCCATCTGCTCCAGGGAGGGAACCTGAGGGGCCAGGGAGAATCTCCTCTAGGCATCAGGTAAGGAGAGTGGCTCATGAGGTTTTCTTGTTCTATTCCTTATGCTTACCTCCTAAGTCGTTTTTGGCAGACTCGCAAAGAGGCCGATTATTTGTTTCTGGCTTTAAAAAGTATTCTTGTTAAAGCTTAGCCTGCTGCTGGCTAACTTAGAGTAAATCTGCAGAAGGGAAGTAAGGAAAGAGAAAGTAGTAGGGTGGCCAGAGAGGGAGAAGGGCAGTGTGCCCAGAAGCAGAGCTCTCTGCAGAGGAAATCTCCTTTTTCACTACTTGTTTGCCCTGCCTTGACATGGTCCTTACCAGGTGGTTTAGAGTGACTGGTTTCAGGAACTGCTGAAGTGTGTGTGCTTATTGAGACCACTTTGCACCTATAAAAATGGTGTGTGTCAGTGTACAAAGTGAGCAGGATCAACGCTTGGATTTTGTCACAGTGTGAAAAGCTGGGAACTTTCATAGTTTTGAGCCCTCTTTTATCCACAACTTCTGTTTGGGAGCCTTCAAAGTAAGGCATTTGTACTAAAATACCTCCTGTGACTGCTCTGTGACCTCTTGGAGAGTTGTGAACTTCCACTGCTAGAGATCAGACAACTGAGACAGTATGGCTGATCTGGAACTGAATGTAAACCACTTCCAGCCTTGCCTTCAGTCCTATGCTGTAATTTTGCATGGCTGAGCTATTTTCTGGAGTAGTTCACACACTGGAACTTGCTTTAGTTACAGCACTGAATAATCTGAAAAACAATTTCAAAGTAAAGATTCTCCAAAGAGGAACAGTGCTGAGAGACCTGGCCAGGCTGCCAGTTTGGTTCCAAACTCTGTAATTAGAGAGAGGCTCCACAGGAGTCATGTCTGCAAACAAAACTTTGAAGTGAACATGCTGAGCATGGTAGATTTGGTGTCATTAAGTACATACAATTCCAGTGTACTCCTAGGTGAGTAGATAACTTATTGCCTGTGGAGTTACAGACACTTTACTTCCCAGTAAGTCGTAGTAAAAAGTAAGAGGGAATTTATGGTGCATCCTTGTCAGCCTCCATTCAGGTACAGTGATCTTTGGTACCAAAGCTAGAAGCCAAGTCACAGCACCCCAGGAGCCATTTAAAGGTAGAACAGTGACTAGCAGATCTGAAACAGAACTGTTGCATGTAGGACCTCATTGCAGCCTTGTGGGATTGAGTGTCATTTGAACTGGTCCTAAAGGTGCTTTGGACCCAGAGTGCTTTTCCTGCCTGCACAATACAAGCCAAAGCACCTCAGGAGATGTTAACAAATAATAAAGCTTGATTTGAAATGATTCAGTCTGAGATGTGTGCAGGTGGTATCTGGTGGGCTCCAGTGAGCTTCTAAGGAGCTGAGAATAAAACTTTCTGTAGGAACACAAAGAGTGTTAGTGAAGAGCAGTGGCTGCAGAGCTGTGGGTCTCAGATTCATCTCATCAGTGTTTGAATTCCAAATCCTGGGTCTTACCTCTAGGAGACAGTAAAACGTTTCTCATAGTAAATGTAACTGTTGAAGGGATTAATTCCATTTTCAGTGGGAAAAATCCATGGATTCCTCCATGGAGGTGACCTGGAATTGCACAGCCTGCTCTGGCTGCTCTTGGAATCCAGGAGGAATGTCTGAGACCCAGTGCCAGGGAGGGCAGGGAAATGGAGCTCCCAGGAAAATGTGTTCAATGTAAGGTCATGAGTGATGCTGGGGGGGATGGGGGTGGCATCTGGAGAGGAAATGATCCAGCTTCCAGAACAGTCAAGAGTATGCTTTAGCTGTTAGTTACCTGTTCTTTGTGGGAGCCTTCATGCTGCTTTGAGAAATACCAAAGGGCAGTCTGGGCAGTGCATGGCTTGAGCAATTCCCAGTTCTGGTTTTGTTTCTGGTGTTGGACTCCCTCTTCTGCTCTTAGGTGATCAACCTGTGTGCTATTTGCTCTGCTTATCAATGGAGCATGTTGTGAGTGAGGCAAGAGTTCCAGCCTGTCTTACACAAAATACTGTGGGGTGTAAGAGGAGCTTTTGCTGGCATCTCAATGTGGGACTCATTCTGCACAGGGCAGAGCAAATGAGCAAAGAAGTTTGGGATTACATCTTCTTCAAGGCAGCTCCCTTCCCGAAAACAGAGATTCCAAAGGAAAAGTTGGACAAGCTAAAGGAGGAGTTTGAGTTCTGGTATCCTGTGGATCTCAGGGTTTCTGGCAAAGATCTTGTTCCAAATCATCTATCCTATTACCTCTACAACCATGTGGCTATGTGGTCAGATCAAAGGTGAGTTTAGAGGTGAAACCAAACAGCTGTGCAGCAGGTAAAGCTGTGGGGTTTGGAGTGCTGCTCCATTCGTTATTGGCTTTTTTGGGTGGTGCATCTTGGGTTCAGCTGTCTGAACAAGAAGTTAGGAAATACTAGTAAAAAGCCTGCAACTTCAGTATGTGGTTTTTTTCCCTTGGAGTCTCTGAAAGATTCTTACTTACAACTTCTAAAGCATTACTTAAAGCAAAACTGCAATCTAACTGCACAGACTTTCTCCCAGCTCTGAGTGCTGTGGGGAAATGCTAATCCCTGGCCTTTCAACGGGATGTGGCTGAATAGAGGGAGGTAAATACAATGTAATTGCAGGTGCAGTTCTCTCTGCTTTGCATGACAGCAGTGATAATCCTCAGCCCTTACACTGCTGTCCTTTCATCTTCAAAGACACTCCTGAAATTTTTTTTGGGCCACCCTGTAGACATTTTTTTGAAGATTCTACTTCAGGTGCTCATCCCAAACTGGACCATAAAATGTTTGTTCTTTATATAAAAAAGGAAATGTGTTCACTTTGCCAAATACTTTGTATCTTGTCTTCAGAGAGAAGTGGCCAGTAGCTGTGAGAGCAAATGGACATCTCCTCCTCAACTCTGAAAAGGTACAGTGAGGCTTCATGTATGGCACAGCTTCTGGGCTAGTCAGAGTAGGCACTTGCCAGCCAGACTGGAAAAATCCTGCTCACAATTTAAGAGAAGGGAATAACGAAAATTCTTTTTTTCATTGGTGCCCTCCAGTTTTTCTGTTCACCAGAGGTAAAGCTCTTCCTTTCCTCCATTTCTTTCTGATGCTTTCCCTAAGTTAGCTCTTGTGTAGCTTCATCAGTTTACTGATTCACAGATTGCATTGGTTGGGAGGGACCCCCAAAGGTCATCTTGTCCAAACTCTCTGCAGTCAGCAGGGACACCTCCAACTAGCTCAGATTGTTTACGGCCACATCAAGTCTGACCTTGAATGTCTCCAGGGATGAGGCCTCAACCACATCCCTGAGCAACCTGTTCCAGTGTCTCACCACCCTTATTGTGAAGAATTTTCTCTTGACATCCAACCTAAATCTCCCCTGATTCAGTTTCAAACCATTGCCCCTTGTCCTCTCACCACAGGCCTTTCTGAAGAGTCCTTCCCCAGCCTCTGTAGGTTCCTTTCACATACAGAAATGCAGCTCTAAGGTCTCCCTGGAGCCTTCTGTAGTAGAGATTGCAGTCATTTCTGTGAGTTTTAGGCTAATAAGAATATAGAGTAATGATTTATTTATTTATTTAAACTACATTTTCACTTTTGTTAAGGACTGGAATAGCTGCAGGGAGAGGAGAAAACTTGTGCTGACAACTTGCTAATGTATGCAGATTTTGGAACTGAATTTAATTTGAAGTTCATGACCCTAGAAACTGGGCCTTGCAGACTGTCTAACATGAAACACAAATCCCCACCAGAGTCCTCCAGAAATCAGTGCAGGATGAGCGAAAACTGCCGGTTTTGAAGTAGTGTTTAAGTTGAATTTAGGTAATTTTGGGGATTAAATATTAGCAGTGGTTGTCTTGTTTTTTAAAGCCTGACCAAGCCTGGGGTGGAACCCAAATGGTGCAGAGGGCAGCTGCCCCTTCCCTGCATGTGTGGTGGTGTGGACCTTTAGAACTGACAACTTGGCCAGGCCTCAAGACAAGTTCTGCTTTCAGGAGCTGAATGAATGTTTGCAAAGTTCTGTCTGCTTTGGCTATCAGACCTTCTGCTGATTTACCACACTGCTTTGCTGTGGCTCAAAATACTTTCTCCGCTATCTGCTCAAAACCTTGCATCTCTCTTGCTTCCCTGGCCACAGAATGGAGGTGGGAGAAAACACACTCTTTTATTTCTTTCAGATGTCTAAATCTACAGGCAACTTTCTTACCCTAACTCAAGCTGTGGACAAGTTTTCTGCAGATGGTGAGTGTGTCCTGGCCTGCAACTGGCTTGCATTTAATGCCAGCATGACTAAAATGAGTGGTTTGCTCTCAGGGGAGCAGTGGGTTTGTTGCAGGGTTGAACTGCAACAGATGCCCCTCTTTTCCCCCTGTTCTGGCTTGAAAATTTGGATGCATGTTAACACAGCACCTGCTTCAGCCAGGAGCTGCTCCTGAGGGCAGGATCTCTACAGGTCCTGTTCCGTTCTTATTCGTAGACTCATAAAATGATTCGGGTTGTAAACAACCTTAATATCTTCCAGTTCCAACCCCCTGCCATGGGCAGGGACACCTTCCACTGGATCAGGTTGCTCAGGACCTCATCCAACCTGGCCTTGAACACCTCCAGGGAGGGGGCATCCACAATCTCCTTGGGCAACCTGAAATTCTTCCCCTCTCCCTTCAGAGATCAAAATACCACATGTGCTGCTGCTGCCACCCATGCTGTGTGTACCTCTGTGCCCTCCTCTCTTCTTGCGTGCTCTTGGCTTTTGGCCATGTGCTGCTCTGGTTCATGATGTCTGGTCTCTCCCTCAGGAGGGCAGTGTGGGTAGGGTGCAGCCTTGCAGACCTGTGTCTAGCTGCAGGAAGTTTGTCAATGCATTTTGTGTGCTGTTGGGTGGTAATGCAGAGTCAGCTGTAGGTCTGAGTGCCGCGGCTCCTGCACCTCTCTCTGCCAGCTGGCTCCTTCCAGCTGTGGTAGCTGACCCTGTGTCTTTCAGGCATGCGCTTAGCCCTGGCTGATGCTGGAGACACTGTTGAAGATGCCAACTTTGTGGAAGCCATGGCAGATGCTGGTATCCTTCGTCTCTACACTTGGGTGGAGTGGGTAAAGGAGATGATTGCCAACAGGGACAGCCTAAGAAGTGGTCCTGCCAACACCTTCAATGACAGGGTCTTTGCCAGGTACTGTATGAAGGCTGCTGATACACCTGGGTCCCTTATTATTTTTTCTGATGATGAGCATCTCTAATTATTTTTATCCTAGAAATTAATGAATTCCATAAAACAAACCCCACTGCAGAGCAGGTTGTGGGGGTGTGCTTCACTGGTGCCACTGATAGTGTTGCTTTGCACACCATTGCTCTTCTGTGGGGTAGATGGAGCAGTAGTGATGTGTTCCCTTCCCTCCCTAGTGAAATGAATGCAGGCATAATGAAGACAGAGCAGAACTATGAGAAGATGATGTTTAAGGAAGCTCTGAAAACTGGCTTCTTTGAATTTCAGGTAGGAGGTCTCTCTTTAGGTGTAAGAAATGGGCACGTGGTATTTGTTACTTTGTGGATTTCTTTTGATCTTGGTGTCTCTGATCCTTAATTATACAGCTGAATTTGGGCCAGAGTTTGCAAAGAAACAAGAATGCTTTCATGGAATAAATCTGAAATTACAAAGTTCTGCTTGTGTCATTCCATGCAACAAGACACCTGTGATGCTGCAAATAGTCCTGATAACTATTATGAGCAAAAAGCTGCTTAACAAAAGCTGCTATTAGAGTATTTCCTTTCTTTAGCTCCTCTGTAATGAGAAACTCTTCATAAGAAATCCAAACAAAATTGTTTGGAAGCAGAGTGCTTTTTGATATACTCCATGAGCCATGTCTCCAGAGTGTCTGCTGAACCATGCTGCTTCACTTAATGAATTGGAGACTCCTTTATGTGGCTTCTTTGTGATATGCAGGAGTATGATTAATTAGGCTGAGCTATGCATAATCATAGATCACATTCAGTGCCTTTTTCTTAAGACTTATTAGTATCTTTATACAAGCTGTGTGGGGTGATAGTACCTGATACACAGCTGTGGGTAGTTCTGTCTTTCGTGTCTGTGCCAATAAACACTTTTTAAAGTACCCTATTAATGTGTGAATCAAATGGCCAGCCCACACTGGCTGCTTCAGGGGAATACAGGTCTGGTAATAATCCCTTACTGAGTTCTAAGGAACTGGCATTCCCAAGGCATTTCAGAGCAAGGATTGTGTGAGTTTTCTGCCAAAGGCAACTGAGTGTTAATGGTGCTGTGCTGGTTGTGTTGCAGGCAGCCAAAGACAAATACCGTGAGCTGGCGATAGAGGGGATGCACAGGGACCTGGTGTTTCACTTCATTGAAGTGCAGACTCTGCTGCTGGCCCCCATCTGCCCCCACCTGTGTGAGCACATCTGGGCCCTGCTGGGAAAGGTACCAATGCTTCAGTTCTGGCACTTGGTTTGGAGCTTTTGCTGGTTTTTAGACAGGCTCATACCAGGTTATGAATGGCTTTCATATGCAAGCAGAAGAAACATGTCTTAAAGTATGAGGAGCTGTAACAGCTTCTTGTCCCCAGGGCTGTGAAGGTGCAGAGCTAGCCTATTGCTCTGATGGTATCTGCAGCTTTGATGCATGCCACTTTGCTTGTCTGCTCACCAAGTGATCTAAAGTTAACCCAAATAATGCAGCATTCCTACACTCCTGCATGGAACAACTTGATTATTTTTTAAGTGTCTTGGGCTTGGAGATGAAGTCCTGTGGCTGTGTGGCAGGTGTCACTGTGTACAGATTTCTTCACACACTTGCAAATCAGAATGTTGGCTGTGCCCTTATTGCTTTGCAGCCTGGTTAGAGGTGGGTGCTCCCTGAGGTTCAAACTATCCAAACTCCAGTGTCCACTCAAGCTGTAATGGGTTGCAAACTCACCAGATACTGCTGCATTTTTCAACTCTGTGCATGTCACTTCTTCCTTTCTTCAAAGCCTGATTCCATCATGAGAGCCTCGTGGCCAACAGCAGGTCCTGTGGATGAGGTTCTGATTCGCTCTTCTCAGTACCTCATGGAAGCAGCTCACGACCTGCGGCTCCGGCTCAAGAACTACATGGCACCAGTGAAAGGGAAGGTGAAGTGTTTTAGCTTGCCTTGAAGTGTGTGCATGAGAATTCTGTGTTGCCTTAGGGTTCCTTCCTCATTTTTTTGATCTTTATTTCCTTAGAAAAATACTAAAGAACCTGTGCAGAAGCCTTCTCACTGCACCATCTATGTGGCAAAGAGCTACCCACCTTGGCAGCACACCACCTTATCTGTTCTGCGCAAGCACTATGAGGTGGGCATCCTTTCTTCTCTCTTTGGGCTGCTCACTTGCTTTTTGGGAGACTCTTTTTTTCTAGTCACTATCTTCTTTTATCTGTAAAAAGCTTATAAGGTGTAGTTTGTGACCAGATTTGTTTAAATATAAAGCAAGATAATTTTCTTTGTTTTCACAGCTGTCCAGTAAACTTTGGTGCTCGTTGAAAATGTCTCAAGGAATTACAGATATGTAGAATGGTTTAGGTTGAAAGGGACCTCAAAGGTCATCTAGTGATTGATTTGACAGTATGACTTTGGTGGTTACTGACTATCTGAGCAAAAAAGGGCCCATTGCTTGCTTTTTTTCATTTTTAAGTGGTTAGATCTTAGAATACTCTTCTTCCCAAGTGTATTTCTGAGGAGACTGACAGGTGGATGTTGGAATGGAATCCATCAGTCATAAGTAGAAGAAACTAAGCTTTTCTGAGAGCAGAATTGGTGCTTTTGCCATGGGGAGACCGAGAGTGGCTTTTGGCACCCTGAGGAGCCATCCTCACCTTGAACAAACCCATGTTGTAGCTGATAGATTAGACAGTGGTGACTGCTGCAGCTTGTGGTGCTGAGATAAACCAACAGTCCCCATCTGAAATTTGGTTTGGGGGATTAAACTTCATCACTCTGTAAGCTTTTTTCCTGCATCGACATTAAAATCTGCTCTTTGGTCTGATGTGCTAAATAGGATTGTTGCAAATGTCTGAAGTTTGAATGTAAACCCCAACCAATTCAGGGAACCAGTGCTTAGAAATGTGCTGGTGTTAAGGCTTAAATGTGGATTTAAAATGCTTTTTGCTAGAAAATGTAAGTACATTAATCAAGAGTCACCATAAAGAAGGGCAATGAAGAATGATCCTGGGCTGCCCAAATGCTGTCGTTATCTGAGGCTTTGGTCAAAGCTTTACAATTTTTCTTTTAAAATGTTCCAGAGGGATCAGAAGAGCTTTGTGTGGGCTCAGTGGTGGTGACAAACCTTGCTGGTGTTTCTGGGATAGCACAAAGGGTGTAAGATGTTAAAGGGCCAACAGGCTTTTAATGATCCTTACAGTTTTCAATATGTCCATCTGTGTTCAGGTCAGCAGAGGTCAGCTGCCAGATAATAAAGTTATTGCCAATGAGCTTAACGCATTGCCAGAGCTGAAGAAGTACATGAAGAAGGTCATGCCTTTTGTTGCCATGGTCAAGGTGAGTGTCAGAGAGACAGTTCTCCTGCAGAAAAAGCCTTTGTATATGAAACAGCTCAGACAGAGGCAGTGAAAAAGTGTAGCTTGATGTGTGGGTGTTGTGGTTTCCTTCATTCCTGGCTCTTCTGCTAACGTTCGACTTCAGCCTCTGTCCTGCCCTGTGCTTGCTTGGCATCTTCATCTCTTTATGGACTTCTTTTACATCCCTGCAAGGAAGATAAACTGAGTTAGCTCAGGTGAGCTAAAGGTGTAGCTGAGGCTAGGTGATTTGTTTTGCAGCTGTGTAGTCTGTGCTTCAAATACACCTGGATCCATCTGTGTTTGAAACTCATCACATTTGACTCTTCCAGCTCTTCATGCTGAGGTGGCAGTGAGGTGCTGGTTTGGAGACATAACAATGGCATAACATCTGAGAGTTAAGAACAAGGCTGGAGACAATTGATTACACTGTGTCTGACTGAGGGGGAACAGGGGCTTTTGTGAGTCCTAAATGGAACTGAGACTTTCCTATATCATTCTCACATTTCAGTCACTGGTATTTCTGATATTTCATTGCTATTTTCCCTGTGAAAATCTTGGCTTGCATTTTTTTAAAATGAAAGTTTGTTGTGCCTGCTGTTGCAGATGGAAAAAAATGAATACAGCAATAGGAGGTCCAAGAAGCAAAGGATAAGCAAAATTTTAAATAAGAAAAAAAAAGGTGGGAGAAGAGGAAGCAGACAGTAGGATTTAAAACCTTTTGATTTCTGCTCATGATCTGTAGAAGTTGAGAGGGGTTAGTAATGGAGAAAAATCTTAATGAGTGCACAGATGTGACTTTAAGCTTTGGCTTGACTTAAATGCAAGCATCAGTGGCTGCTGTTTGTAAGCTTTGTCAGATTTTGTAAGCAGGGGGTGCCCTTCTACCCTCTCTCCTGGGTTATTCTCGTTACTCTTTTTGATGGAAGTTCAGAAGCCTTTGGAGGAACAGAGAACACAAAGCTGCTGTGGAGCTGCTGTTTGTAAAGAGTTGCACTGATGTGCTGGATCAGCTGACCCATTGGACAAGGTCAGCCAGACTTCATCCTGCAAGTGTGCTAGGCCTGAACATCCCTGGCTTTTGATGTCCTTAGCCCAGCAGCAGTGAGCCTGATGTTGAGGCTTACCCAGGAATCGGTCCAGGAAGCAGTAAGCAGCTTCATATAAAGGTGTAGAACCACCTGAGCTCAGGTTCTCTAGCTTGGTGTTTGTCTCAAACCAATTATTAGAATCAGAGAATGTCAGAGGCTGGAAGGGACCTCAAAAGTTCATCTGGTCCAGCCCCCTGCGGAGTAGATCATCCAACCCCAGCATGGAAGGAGCACTTCTGCCTGTGCTTCCTATTCCTCAGAGCAGGGCTTAAATGTAGAAGCAGCTGTGATTTACAAAGGGGAACAATTCAGTGCTAATGTAGGGAATCTTGCCCATTAAACCAACAAGGAAACCAGGAAACCACAACCATGCTGAGCCTGACAAAGCAGAGTTTCAGAGGAGCCAGTTGGCTCAGCTTGCAAGAGCAGGAAGGGACCCACTGCATCCTGAGGAACAGGTTCTGTTTTAAGCAAAAAAAAAAAACCAAAACCAAACCCTAAACAACAAACAACTCAATAAAAACCACATGGTTTCTGTATTGCCTCTGATACTTTGTCTCTTGTGCTTACTGCTGTTAGCTTTCTGGACTAATTAAGTGACTTTTATGTTAATATATAAAGCAGTTGTTATTTCCCTGCAGAGAACTTGTTTTATAGCTGCTGTGAACATGTCCAGTTGTGGTGTGCTTGTCCTTGATGTTCAACTAGGTCATAAACTGCACTTCCTGCTGTGAAACACCACTGAAATGCTGACTGATTTTGTGAATTCTCCACCTGCACATTAAGTAGGGATTACAAACAACTGGGAATGTCATGCACCTTTCTGGTTCTCTGTTAAAAACAGGGGCTAATTGCTCTCAGTGTCACTAACTCACTGTAGAAAAAAACCCTGTTAGATGAAAATGATTGCTCCTCCGTGAGCTTGTTGCACCAGAAGAGAGCTCTCATGTTTAAAAGCCTCTTCTCTTCATGACTAATGGAGAGAGTTTGCCACTTTGAAGCATAGTTTCCCTCACAGTCTTTAGAGGGTTTTAATTCTTTGATGTTGTGGCTTTTTTTTCCCCTTCTGACAGGAAAATCTGGAGAAGAATGGCTCACGTGTTCTCGATCTGGAGCTGGAGTTTGATGAGCGTGCAGTGCTGCTGGAGAACATTGTCTACCTGACCAATTCCCTGGAGGTCAGTGCATGCCTGCCTCCTCATAATCACAGAATCACAGAATGGTTGGGGTTGGAAGGGACCTCCAAAGGTCATCTAGCCCAACCCCCCTGCAGTCAGCAGGGACATTCTCCACTAGGTCAGGTTGCTCAGAGCCTTGTCCAGCCTAAGCTTCAATATCTCCAGGGATGGGGCTTCAGCTAGGCAACCTGTTGAAATGTTCCAGCACCATCATGGTAAAGAACTTGTTCCTAACATCCAATCTAAATCTCTTCTAATTTCAAACCATTGCCTCTTGTCCTATCACTCTAGGCCTTTGTAAACAGTCCCTCTGCAGCCTTCTTGTAGGCCCACTTCAGGTACTGGAAGGCTGCTGTTAGGTCTCCCCAGAGCCTTTTCTTCTCCAGGTAGAACAACCATGGCTGTCTCAGGGAGGTGATCTTGCATGTGGGGAAATCTGGGCTATCCAACCTCCTGAAGTTTAACAGGAGTTGTCAGAGCCTGTGCCAGGGCAGAATTGCCCCCTTTTTTTGGTGTAAGTTCATGCTGGGGGCCCATCAGTTCTGCCATGAGGACTCTGGGGTTGCTGTGGGATTGTCAGGGTGTATGTCAATGTCATGTCAGTGTGTTGTCACTGCAAATGAGCCATGCTGCCTTCTGACCTACTTCAGGAGGAGTCAGCTGTGTATGACATGATCTGGCACACCAAGCTGGTCAGCCCTGTACACTCAGCTCTCCAAGGCTGAATTTGGCACTGTTGGTGTGGTGTCCCCCTCTCATCCTCCCTTATTCCATATCTCCCCTTTTAAAAGGGCTTTGAGGCTCGTGGCTGATGAGCAAAAGACCATCAAGATGGCTAGAGAGAGCCCAGAGTGTGTCCTACAGGGAGAGGCAGAAGGAGGTGGGCTTGTTGAAACTGGCTGAGGGGA
This sequence comes from Ramphastos sulfuratus, assembly GCA_013399055.1. Classification (NCBI taxonomy): domain Eukaryota; kingdom Metazoa; phylum Chordata; class Aves; order Piciformes; family Ramphastidae; genus Ramphastos; species Ramphastos sulfuratus. The sequence goes on along the minus strand of WBNM01036417.1, from coordinate 130,199 downwards.
AGATCTCAGGGAAATCTGCACTCCATAGAAAGCTGAAGATGGCAAAGCCTCCTTCTTGGTAGTGGGCTGGCAGGGAAATGAGGGAGTTGCTGCTGCAGTTCCAGCTGGTGAGGCTGAGATGGTCCATGAGGAGAGTGGAGCAGTGTAGCCTTGAACAGGCTCCCTTGAGAGGCTGGGGAACCTCAGTCTTTGGATGCTGACCAATGGGCATCAGTCCATCCTGAGCAGGGAGCAGGTGCCAGGTCACCAAGAACATTCTGTGATTTCAGGTATGCTTTTGTTGCTCTAAGTCAGTGCCCATTTGCTTCCCACTTCATTATGCCAACTAGTTGGTTGGGAGGCCTGGGAACTCCTGTGATTCCCTCCAAAACCATGAAACCCTTGTTTATCCCTCCTGCTGCTGCTTTCTGATTTCCAGCTGGATCATATTGAAGTGAAGTTTGCTTCTGAAGCAGAAGATAAAATAAAAGAAGACTGCTGTCCTGGAAAACCATTTTCCACATTCAGAACTGAGGTAAAATCAGAAATTCAGATATTCAAACTCTAGAAATTTAGTTCAAAACAAACAAACCAAAATCCAAACCCAACAACAAAAACCCCAACAAACCAAACAAAAGCAAATATGCCATTTGAAAGCTTAATCAGATATGGAGGTTGGATTTACTTTTTCCTTTGACAAGCACCCCTTCAAATGTTTCTTCATTTCCTGAGGCAATCCTGCTCTGCCTGTGCACACAACTGAGTGTGGCTGGGATTGTACTTCAGCTTTGAGACTCTTCCAGCCAGCACAATTCAATGACTTGACCTGAGCACTGTTGAAAACCAGCGAGCAGAGCACTCACAAAACCTAATTTCTATCAGCCACGTGCCTCAGCTGCTGCCATTTTAGGCCAGGTGGATGGTGTGGTGGCTAACAGGCCAAAAAGGGAATTGAGAGGGGCTGTGCAAATGTGGCTGAGTCTCACTTCAGTGCTGCTGCTTAGAAACTGTGGTGCTGCTTATCACACTAAAACTATCTGTGTCCAGGTGAAGCTTTGTTTGCTGAATCCTGAAGTACTGCTTCCTTCATGGTTTCTCTGCCTGTTAGTTTATAATGGATGAATAGATGCTGCTCAGTTGCAGCAAAATAAAACCTTTTGAAAGTATTCTACAGCTGTGTGACAGGGGAGTTAGTGAGGAACGTGTAAGATGAGTGAAGCTCTACAGTAGTGGTATCCTGTATGAGTATTTCTGGCTCTAACACTTAACAGGAAATAATTCACTGGTTTCTCTAAGTATGTCCTAAAAAGATGTACCTGCTCTGGTGCTGTTGTAAGGAGTTGAGGGCTTGCTTGCCCTCTGCCCCTTAGTTTCCAAGTGAGGTTCCTCCATTCAGAATATTTTTTGGTGGAAGATGTTGATGAGGTTTAGTTTCATGTTCCCTCTGAGGCTTGGATCAGAAATGCAGATTCTCCTTTAATCCTCATGCTGACTCTCCACAGCCCAGTGTGTCTGTGTTTTTGGTGAACCCTCAACCATCCAATGGCCACTTCTCTACAAAAATTGACATCAGGCAAGGAGACAACAGGGAGACTGTGATCAGGCGCCTGATGAAGATGGACAGAGGAATCAAAGGTAAGATGCTTAAACAGAGAGACACTACCAAAGACCGAGCTGAGGAAGCTTTCCAGGAGACAAACAGGGACAGAAAGCTGCTGAAGTTTGTGCTGTTGCAGTAGGTGCTTAGAAAGGAGCCAGAAATTTTGTGGGAGTGCACAAGAGCAAAGAGAACACACAGATAAGCCTCTCTGCTGTAGGGTTCCTCATTAGGCTCTTGTTCTGCCACTGGCATCCCAAAACCTAGCTTCAGCCAGAGATAACTGTAGATGGTATTTCCCCCTGTGCTTGGAATTTCCAAGTATGAGAGTCAGTCCTCTAAGTGCTTTGGGCTGTTTAAGTGCTGGTGTGTCCTGACAGCCCCAAGGTGGTCCCTGTAGGTAGTACCATTGCAGGGTGGGCTCCTTGGAACACCGAGATGAGTCTTGGCAATAAGCAGTGTTGACAGTTGCAGTGTTCCTCACTTACTGTCTTTTCCAGGGAAGTGGGTAAGGCATGATGAAATTCCATACTGGACGTTAGGTTTCTGGGCAATGTAAGGAAGGAAAACAGCTTTCTTAAAGGAACACCATCTGTGTTTCTGAAGAATGCAGGAGTTAAGAACCAAAGAGGTCTGAAGTGCTGTGAGCTGGGTGTAAGAAGGAAACTGGAGATCATCCAACAGCTTGTGAGGCAGCAGGGTGGATTTTGCTGTTTGTGTGTTTTCTCCTCATCCTTTCCATCTTTCAGCAGCTTGTGTTTAGTGTTTATCTGTAGAACAAAGACAGTTGCAGGCTGATATTGGTGCACACAGGAATGTCTGACCAAGTAGATAGCGGACCTGGGCAGGGGGAGATGAGCTGCACACACTGCAGATGCTTCTCCATCTGCTGGCCTGCTGCTGGGTGGGCAGTTAGAAGTAAGAACGTGAGTTTTAGACAGGAGTTCCTCACTTTCTTTCCAGGAGGTGTCACTGTTCTCTTGGTGCACAAGGGCTCAAAGGTGGTGCTTGGAGGAAGGCTAGGCTGAATGATGCCAAGCTGCCTAGAGATTGTTCTTGGGCTGCTTAGCAGCCTTTTATTAGTGTGTGTTTTAATAGGGAGTGGCATTTAACTCAACCTTCACCTGCTCCTTCCTCCCAGGCTCCAAAATTAACTCCTCAGGAAAAGATCCCATGACTGTTCAGTCACTCAGAGCTGTCCCAAAGCCAGAGAGGGAAGGTTTGGTGCTTGGAGTGTAGTACTGGAAGCTGGTACTCCTATGTGGTTTATTCTCACCTCTGCTGGTGTGTTCCTGTGTAACCCCTGAGTGACATCTTTTCAGTGGGTAGCTCCCCACTGTAATTCCCAGAGAAGGTGTTTCCTTGGAGCAGATAGAGAAGCACCAAGTGTTAAGTGTGGCTTGATCACTGTGTGGCTGCTGTAGCTCCTGTGTTGATCCTGTGGCCTGACCAGCTGCTCTTTTGCCTGCAGACCTCTCTAAAGTGAAGCTGATGAGGTTTGATGACCCTGTGCTGGGGCCCCGCCGTGTCCCAGTCCTTGGCAGAGAAGAAGCAGACAAGACTCCCATTCTGGAGCAGGCCACCTTCCACATTGACCTGGAGGAGAAGCACGTCCGCGTCACCGAGAACGGCCTGACCAAGGACATTGGTGACACCATCGTTTATCTCGTCCACTGAACTGCTCTGTGCCTGTGAGAAAGTTCAGAGTCTGACTTTGGAAGCACCTGCAAGGTGGAAAAAAAATGAGCATTTCTTCTATTAAAAAAAAAAGCCTCCCCCAACCAACCTAACTGTGCATGCAAGTTCACCATGACTCTTTTCAACATGGATATAATAAAATTATTTTCCTCTGGCCTTTTGGCTTTTCTTGAGCAGAAACAGCTACCCCAAATGTTAACGTGCCAAAGCTCCCTTCTCAGCTGTGGGCAGGGGTTTTGTAAGCCAACTGGAGTACCACAGTTGGAATTCCCCTCTCCTTGGGAGGCTGGGGTCTAGGTAGAGAAGTTGGTTGTGAATGTCCTGTAATAAAGGATGCAAATGTGTTTGCATCTCCAGTGCTCCATGAAGAACACCTGAGGATCAGGTGAAGCCAGCTGACCAGACAGATTTCCTTCATTTCCTCCTCCAAAAGCACCTTTGTTAGTTCCAAGAAGCAGAGATCATGGCAATAAAAACCTAATTTATACCATGAGAGGCAAGTTAAACAGACCTTGTAGTAGCCTTCCAATATCTGAAGGGGGCCTACAGGAAGGCTGGGGAGGGACTATTTACAAGGTCTTGCAATGACAGGACAAGGGGCAATGGGTTTAAACTGGCAGAGGAGAGAGTTAGACTGGATGTTAGGAGGAAGCTCTTTACAGTGAGGGTGGTGAGGCACTGGCACAGGTTGCCCAGGGAGGTTGTGGCTGCTTCCTCCCTGGAGGTGTTCAAGGCCATTTTGGACGAGGCCTTGAGTGACCTGTGCGAGTGGGAGGTGTCCCTGCCTATGTCAGGGGGGGGGAACTAGATGATCCTTGAGGTCGCTTCCAACCTTACCATTCTATGAAACAGTGGTGGGATTTGCTACAGTCTGTGTCAGGTGAAGCAGCCAAACCGAGGGGGAATGAGCATGACTGGATTAAAAGCTGGAGTTTTCTGTGCTGCTTGATTTGTTGGTTTCCAGGAGATGTCACTGCTCTGCTGGTCCTTTGCTTGTCTTCCTAGCAAAGCTAGTCACAGGATGCATGCAGGATTTCCCATATCACTAACAGGACTGTGGCCTTACTTGGGAGTCTTCATGTTGTGATTTTGGTCAGAGAAATCTGCAAAGGGAGCCTTTACAAGAGCTCCCTTTAGTTTATTCTAACTAAACCAGTTTCTGCAGTGCAGAAATTGACAGCCACAGAGCTGGGCTCTGGCTTTTATTTCCTGTCTTTTCCAGTTTCCTGCTGTAGCACCACAGGATATTTCCTGGCTTTCTGTGCCCTCCAGTTTTCTTCCCTTCAGGACAACAGGTGGGTACTTCTCTCTGAAATGTTGAGATAACATTTCTTATGGAAGGAATTTAAAGTGATTTGGAAGAGTTCAGAGGAACACCAAGTGCTACCAGCTGCATCACACAGCAGTGGGGAAACAGCTCAGGACAGAAAGACTGACCTTTCTGAGATTCTGTCACCAATTATTGTTCCCTGCATAGACTCTGGAGACAGGATTTATTCTGTCTGAAAGGAGAAGTTGAGTTAGGAGCTCCATACTCAGTATTGCAAATATCTAGTATATTAAAACCAAGTTTGTGTGGAAGCCCTGGAGCTGGTGAGAGCTGAGAGCTTGCTACTGGAGCTTCTCTGAAATGCCTGCAGTGGGGCTGGGGCAGCTCCTGCTGCTCAGGGGTTCATTTTATTAATCCCCTCCAGGCTATGCAGGCAGAGCAGGGAGTTACTGACTCTGTGGCACTAGCAAAGCATCCAGAATCCATGATTTTGCTTAAAGCAGAAGCTGTTGCACTCCATCAGGGTCTTGTGTTGAGAAGGTTTGCTTGAGCTTTGGGGAGTTGTTTGCTGAAGTGGGGAGCAGCAGAAATGGTGGTGAGAAGCTAAAGATGCAGAGCAGTGCTGAGCTGGGGAGAGCAGCCCAGGAACTGCTGAGACTGGCTCAGAGTGGCCTTCAAAAATATTTCTGCCTGACTTGAAGGTCACCATTGATGTTGGGCAGTTCTTGATCTGTGTCAGTGGTAACCCTTTCCTGTCACACAGATTGTGCACTGGGGCTGTGAACCCCAGTGAGTGTGACTCTGGGGCCCAACAGAACCCTTCCACCCTGGGAAATCATCATTGGCCCCTGAAGCTTCCTCCAGTGAAACCATGAAGTGGTTTGTTACCAGAAGGGCTGGAGCTCTGATCACAGCATGGTTCTTGGTGTCCAAGAGGCAGTTTGTAGTGCCGTAGCTAAGAGCTGCTGAAGTCCTTCTGAGTATCATAATTTGCTCTGGAAGCACTTGAGCCTTGCTCTAGATGTGGTGGACATGAGCCTAGAGCTCAGAAGACACAGAAGTAAGGAAACCCTTGAGAGGGAACTCCTGTAAGGTAAAGCAGAATGGTAGCACTAATCCCAGGAATTTCCTTGCCTCCACAAGGTCACTCCAGATCTATGGCTCCTACCCCCAGTCCCAGATGCTGTTGGCAGCAGCCTGTGCAAGATGCTACAGCCACGCTCTTTCCTGCTTTGAATATTTGCTCTGTTATCTCCATGCCTTTGCAAAGCAGAATCAGTGCAGTAAACCAGAGGAGCTGCCTTGTCCCCTGCACCACAAAACCCCAGCCTGTGGTTTATGATGGAGCTGCAGGTTTTAAAGTGCTTGGTGGGGGCAGGGCTGTGAGTGTGGGGCAGCTGCTGTGGAATGGGGCAGCCGGCAGCAGATGCTGTACAGGGAATGTCGTGATGTAGTCAAGCAGCAGGCAACAAAGAGCTCTTCCAAGGCACAGCTAAGGCTTCTCACACACCAGGCATCCTCATGTTCTGCTTTTAGTGAAAGCTGTGGGTGTCCAGTACCTCTCAGAATGTGTCTGCCCTCTGCTGAAGGTACAGGATAGAAGGTTCCAGGTCACCAGCTGCAATGAGCTCCCCAAAGTGCAGGGGAATTCACCAGATCAGGTCTAGATCTGCCCTGTGAGTTCACTGTCAAAAAGGAGTGACCTCAGCAGGACATGCAGGATGAGGAGAAGCGGATCCTTGATCATCTCCTCCTCCTTCCCAGGCACCCTGGGTGGAGGCTGGGCAGGGCTTCTGGCTGCTGCTGAGAGGGTAGCCCAAGAGCTGGAGCCATGGGCTGCCCCCAGACCCCATGGGAATGCTGCTGCTTAGCTGAGGCTGCCCCAGTTAAGCCTCCAAATGAGGGAGCCTGAGTCATGAGTCTTCTGCCCATCCAGCCTTTCTCCTTCACCACCCACCATGCAAAATGCCTTGGCTGCAAAAATAAAATGTGTGAGGATCTCACAGCAGCATCTCTGCTGATTCTGGTCCCCTTCAGTGGGTATTGTTCCCAGTGTCTCGAGCCAACTAAACCTGGGTATCATGCCCAGGCACCCCTGCAAGTTAAACCTAGGTGTCATGCCACAACCTGCTCCTTCTGCCAGTTCCTTATCTCACAGCAGTTTCACAACCCAGCAGTGGCTTTGGGCCAGGCCCTTTGGTGAAGAATTTGTTCCTTATGTCCAAGCTAAACCTCCCCTGATGCAGCTTGAGTCCATTTCCTCTTGTCCTGTCACTTGTTCCCTGGGAGAAGAGACCAACTCCCATCTGCCTGCAGCCTCCTTCCAGGGAGCTGTAGATGGCCAGAAGGTCTCCCCTCAGCCTCTTTTTCTCCAGACTAAACAATCTCAGGTCCCTCAGATGCTCCTCACCAGACCCTTCAGGAGTTTCATTGCCCTTCTCCGGGCCTGCTCCAGCAGCTCAGAGTCCTCCTTGTTGTGAGTGGCCTTGTATCATGCTGTGATGACACAACACTGTCACTGTATGTACTTGTAGGTGCCTGCTGGGGCAAAGAGCATCAAAAATGGAAAGCAGAAGTTTGGGCCAGAGCCTGGCTGAAGAGCAGAAGCTTCATTCCCAACCACCACCCCAGGTAACCCTTCTACTTTTCCTCCTCTTTGCTCTTTGTTCCTAGCTGGTGAATAAAGGGAAAATAAACATTCCTGGATTTTTTTTTCATGCAAAAAGTTTTAATGGTAGCACAGGAGCTTCCATAGGATGGAGAACCACACATGTTAGGTGCTGAAGGCATCACCAGGACCCACCTTTCCCCTCGGTGACCCCCAGCAATGGCCAGCTGGGTTGGTGCTGCACACATGCTGCAACCCCATCCTGCCCCTGTGGGGTGTGAGGAGCTGTGATCCACTCAGCTCTAATTAATTTAATTAACCTACAGGCTACGGAGCTAAAAATCAGTGCTAGAAACTTAGATGAGTAAACTTCTGAGGACTGAAAATGCTTTGAAACCAGGGGGTTTTAGTTGCAGAAATACAAAATAAATACCTTGAAGATTAATATAAACCAGAAAACTAAGATTTGTGTTTATTGCCTCCTCTCCTCTCCTCAGCAGTGCTCAGTTGGAAAAGCCTTTAAAAAAAATGAGCTTCACATCATGGAAAGGAACATTCAGCATCACCTGGCTTGTACAAATCTCTCAACAACGAACTAAATGCTTGGGGTTTAGTTCCCTCTCCCACCCACCACCAAGAAGAGAAGATTTGATAGTCTCTGAGTATGTATATGTGTGAAAATGGTCACTTCTGGTTGCTTGTTTATAGCAATAGAGCTGCAAGACCCTGCTATTCTCTGGGCTCAGTGCAGGAAGGAGCCAGCACAGTCTGCTAGGCTGCTCCACAGGGATCAAGGTAACAACCCCTGGTTGGTCCTGGCTGCCCTTATGATTTATTCTGGATGGAACTTTGGTATAAATGGGTCATTTTTGCACTTCTATTACATGTATTGTCTTCATCAGCCTACCTGCTGCTGGGAATCTTCTGTGCCAGCCCATGGAGTGCTTTGGGATCCCTTCCCAACATCCTGTGTGGGACAGTCACAGAATGACAGGTTGGAAGGAACCCCAAGGATCATTTGATCCAGTCTTTAAGAGACCAGCTTGTGCAAGCTCCCACTGACCTCACTGGTGGGTCCCTACTGTCTCACTGGGGTGGGTTTGGGTTCTAAACACCAATTTTCTGAGTATTCAAAATGTCACTTTTTAAAGAGGGGAGATAATGAGGCTTAAGGCAAATCCCTCTGACACAGGTCCTGTCCACAGCTGCTGTTACACTGAGAGCTCAAGTGAGCTGTGATGGATAAACCTCCTGAAGTAGCAATGAAAGTAATGTGAGCTTACGTATCCCTGGCCTGTGCTGCTGTTTCCAGCTGATGTTTTGGGGTTAGCCTTTGTCTTTATCTGTCCCAGAGCCAGGGATGGGGTAAGGAGCTATCCTCCTGCCTGTGGGCTGGAGAAGCTGCAGGACTGGGAGCCCTTCAGGAGAGGTTGCCTGTTCCCTTGGGTTTTCTGACCCTCAAGTTGGTGCTGATGTGTCAACATCTCTTGTTTTGCTTTGGTGGATTGGGAAAAATTAACCAGGATGAAGCCAGGCAATGGAACATTTGATTGGATGAGATGATCTTGGAGATCTTCTCTAACCTTAATGATTCCATGAAATGAGTGCTCACTAAAACACCTGGTGACTCAGTCTGGCGTGGCTCAGAAGTGTGACTGCTGCAGCCCCAAAGACGTTCTTCTAACATTAGTTCCAGAAAATGGACCTTTGCCAGGGGAAGAGCAGAGCAGAGCTGTTGGAGGGCTGATGGAAGCAAATGCCTGGTGTCCTATACACTCTCTGGTCTTTCACTGCCTTATCAGGACTGGGAGAGTTATTGGTTGGGTTTTTTGTGGGTTTTTGTTTTTGAAGTCTCAGGTTTTTTGGAATCATGTGTTCGTGTTAAAAACAAACTAAATCCCCTTCCACCCCCAAAGAGGGGCCCTCCTGACTGCAAGAGGTTCAATGACTGGAAGACAAGTAGAAGTTGCAGCCATGGAGGGTGTGTCTCATGGTTACTGGGCTACCCTGGTCCTTCTCCTCATCTCTGTGGGTGTCTGGAGGTGCCTGTGCCATAATGCAGCCTGTGGAGCCCCCAGCCTGGCCAGCCCCTGCTGTGGGCAATGCAGTTTCTGATGGCACTGACCAGATGTGATGCTGAAGGCTTTGTGTCACCACAGCATGACTTGTGTGGGTCATGCTTTCTAACCAAGGAATCAATAGATCTTCTCTACCAAAGAGCAGGGACTGACCCCAGGGGACCTTCACTGGACCCCAGCCTGGTGATGGCTCTGAAGCTCCTAGGAGAGCAATCTGTCAGGTGCCATCTGAAACAGCCTTGCAGAATTCCCTCTGAGACTGAACATCATTGCAACCTTCATGGTGGCAAGTGGTGAGAGAGTGCCCTTTGTGCCCAGTGCTCCAGCTCTGGATTTGGTTGGGAGGGGAGGCTGCTCTGTCTTTTCTGGGTCAGGGACACACCCTCTATGAGGGATGTGCAGAGCATCAGCTGATGTTGGTTTTCTTGCCCCTGCTGCCTCTGCTCATCATTCATCAGGAGACACAAGGGCAGCTGAGGCTGGGGGCAGTCACTTGCTGAAAAACAGGGAGGTCTCTGCCAGGCCAGGCAAGCAATGAAAGCTGAGTTGAGGGGTGCTGTGATTCCAGCTCTAACTTATTAGGCAGCAGAAATGAGAAGACAGAAAATCAGCCCAGTTCAAGAACTTCAGAGAAAGGTCCCTGGTGGTCCCTCTGCCCCTGTGTGCTGCTTTTTGCCCTTGTCTGGAACTCCTTTCCTGACAGCTATGATGTTCTGGGTGGTGGGAGCCTGGATCAGGCCCAGCACCACCAACTGGGCCAGCAGGAATGATGTCCTCATTTCAGAAGCTTAGGAGGCTGCAGGACACCTGCAGTGATGTTCTGCCTTCCTAAAGCTGCTTTATTTGTGCTTTGTGCCTCAGGTGATAGTTGGTAAAACAGAGGACTGCAGACTGGGTGGATGAGCAGGGCCAGGGCTTGGACCAGCTTCTTCATGCCCTTGAGAGTGCAGAGGGGAGATATTCCTGAAGGGCAAGGGGTGGCCTTCTCTCATGAGCCCTCCTGGCCAGCTCGAGAATGACCAGGCAGGGTGGCAACGCTGCTGGTCTAACCTCTCTTCACTGGGGCAATGGGCTGAAGAGAGTCTGGAAGGTGGGAAGGCAGGAGGGAAGTTAAATGTATCTATAAAAAGAACAGAAACCCTTGAAGAGCTCACCCACGTCCATGTGATGCCTCCCTCTTCGTCACTACCTAGTTAAAACAAACACAAATTGGATGATAGCAGCCAGAGAGGAACAGGGATTTGGAGCAGATCCTCACAGAAGATGCAGCATGCTTTGGGCCAGCAGCCCAGAGCTGAACCAACAAACATGGAGTTTGCTCATGCTCCAAGGTGGCAGTGGTGGTTCTGCTTGTGGAGCAAAGGTGGCTGGAGAGAGTGCTCCAGAACAGACGTTCTTAGTCTGGTGCACTGAGAAAGCTGCTCCCAGACAGACCCAGTTGATGCCTTCTCCAGCATGGTCACTTTCTCTGTGTAGACAAGGACCATGTTTTGGGCACTGCCTTGCTCAGTCAAAACTCCAGGTTGGCTCCAAGAGGTTCTTCTTCAGCCTGGGTTTTTGGAAGAAAAATATTAGAGCTCTGGTCCCTCTTTTCTGGGTCGTTCCTTGGTGTAATAGCACTGTCCAGATGCCTCATCCTAGGTGTTGCAGGCAGAGGACCAGGGAAGGTGAAGAGCACCAAGGAAGGTGAGGAGGATGTAGTAGCTTTGCTCAGTGGCTGTACTGTGGAACCAGTGGGCAGGGTTACCTGTGGGAGCAGGACACTAATTAGGGCTGTTGCTTTAACAGGTCCTGTTTGCAGCTCTCTCCCTACACGTTTGGAAGATATTTAGGGCACTTGTCACCATAGCATCAAATCTCTGAAATATCCTGTGCAAGGAACTGAGACATCTGCCCCAAAATAGCTGCCTGCTCTTGTACCAGAGATGCCAGTGCTTCCTCTGCCTGCTCGTGGATGTGTCAGAGCTTCCTCTGTCCCACCAGCCTGACGTTGTCACTTGGCAGAACACAGCAGGTTAAGTGCCAAGTCCAGGAGAGATCTCTGGTGCTTCGAGGTGCATTTCTCTTAAGACTTCAGTGTCCTGTAGTGGGCTGAGGGATTTTGCAGGCTTCCCTGTGGGCATGTGAGACCTTATTGCTGTTGATCTTGGGATGAGGGGGTGAGAAGGTAGCTTTGTTCCATAACAGGTCTTGCAGGGCAGGGTTGATTTATGGCAACAAGCAAGATCTTTAGCCCATCATCTTGTTCCTGGCTTTCTGGGGGGACAGTTATGCTGAAGCTGGGGAGCTTGTGGTTGCCCTTCTCTGTAGAGCAGGATTGGGATCACCCTGTCCTCTCTCCAGGGCAGAGCCCAGTCTGCTCCCAGTGGTGTCACCTGCTCACCAAACCAAAATTAGACCTGGGCTCTGTTACATAGGCATGAGATGAGGACATCAGTTTGACGGCAATGAAAGGCAGGAGCTCTTCCTTCCCTGCATGCACATCCCTGCTAAGCACTCTCCTGGGCTTCATAGTTCCTGCTGCTGCTTCTCTGCCAGTGCTTCCAGCTGCGTGATGAGAGCTCATGTAGCTCCAGCCACCTGGGCCACCATCAGCCTTGGGGGAGGTCAGCTCTAGAAAGGGGTGGGACACTTGGTCAGTAGGCTCTGTCTGGGGTCATGCTGAGCACCATGTGAGGAACTTCTGTGCTGCTGGAGCTGCTGAAAATCCCTGCAGGCAGGCACCAGCTTCCTACTCTGTGGACAGAAAACATCTGAGAGTAAAATAAGAGAGGCTGCAGAATAGGGAATGATTTTTTCCATTCTCTTTTCTTAGATCCAGTAGAAAACATCCTTCTGTGGGGCTGTGCCAGTGCCTCAGAGAGCTTCTGTTGACCAGTGGAGTTAATTTCATGGATTTTGTGTGCAATTAGCCAAGGATGGGATTTCACAGCTGTCCTGGATGAAGCACAGCCATTGCTGTTAGGAGATCTGGCAGGTGGTGTTAGTGGCTGGGATGGGAGCTGCTGGTCTCCAAACAGGCAGTAAAACCCAAGCTGTTGTGGAGGGTTTGCCAGAGAGCAGGGCACAGCTCTGACCTGCTTTGCCCTGGATTCACAGGAGGGTTCTTGGAATGGGGTCAGCTGCAGGCTGGGGGTGGCCTGTGGCACGGTCAGTGCCGGGTCCTGCTCTGTCACACAGGGAATGTCCCATGCATCTTAACGTGGGCTCAACCCCCTGAGCTCCACCCAGGATATTTACAAAGCACTGTCTGAGGGGGTGGGTGGTGGGAAGGAGCTGGAGCAAGCTCATGGAGGTAGCTGGTGGGTACTTAGAGGAAAGCAAGCAACGAGGAGAAGCAGGACTGTCTGCAGAGCCCAAGTGCCTGTGGCATTGGCACGTCCCTTTCCAGTGTCTCTTTCCTCTCCACGTCACCTTTTAAACTGTATTTTGTGCTAAAACTTCTGGTCTAAAACCAAGCAGAAAAACAAGGAAGCAACCAACCTAACAAAAAAAAAAAAAAATCTGAGTGAAACCATCCACCCCAACCCTGAAAAAGGGGGAAAAAAAAAAAAGGCAACAGGAAGCAGCCAGGAGCTGGCTGGCTTTGATTTATGGTTTCTTTACGCTGCAGAAGCAGCAAGGTAATGAACCTGGGTTTTGATCTCTGGGGGCTTTCCTGCAATAGGGAGGAGATCAAAACCAGCTCAGATGTCTCTGATACCTGCATGATTTCTTCCCCTTCCTGCTCCTCCTCGCAGGCAGCTTTGCAGGACACCAAAGAACATCGGTTCTGTGGATGCCACAGACTGCTTCACGTCTGCCTGGGGCCGTGAGGCTCCTCTAGCCACGCTCAGCACAGCTGGGGCCCGGTCGGGCCACTCCTGTGCAGGGCTGACTGGTGTCCTGCCCCATCCTGCTCCCTTGGTTGCTCCCCGAGGCTTGCAGGTCCTGAGGGTGCTGGTGGCATGGAGTTGTGGGGACACGGGGAAGAGCTGCCCCTTGCCGTGGGATGGGGAGCAGCGGAGGCAGCAGGCTGATGAGGGTCCGAGGTGCTGGCGGCAGGGAACGGAGGAGCCGAGGAGGCCAGCAGAGCCGGGTCCCTCAGTTGGCAGAGATGCTGCTATAGCTCTTCTTGCCGGGGAAGGTCAGCGGCCCCGAGAGCGCCAGCGCCAGTGCCTTGGGGTGCAGCGCCCGCCGCTGGGGCAGGGGGCTGCAGCCGAGCCGCGGCGAGTAGAGTAGAGCCAGCTCGGGGCCCTGCTCCGGCAGCAGGGCCTCCAGCACGGCCACCGGCTCCGTCCTGCTCCGCGGCAGGCTGGGCGAGGGCTGCAAGCTGAGCGAGGGCTGCAGGCTGTGCCGCTTGGGCGGTGGGGGGCTGTGGTTCTGAAACCTCACCGTCTTCACTTGCTGCAACGAGAAGGGGAGCAGAGTCAGGGTGGGGACGGCAGTCACACTGCCGCCCAGCTGTGATCTGCCCCGGGTGGCCCTGGGCGAGCTGAACGGGGGCTGACTCCTTCCCGGGGGCAGAGGATGCCTGTGCCTGTGAGGTGATGCCCAGTGTCGCGTGCAGCCGATGGCAGGGGGAAAGAGACACCGGGAACTGGCATGGTGTGCTCCAGCAGTGCCATCAGCTGAGGCAGAGCCCTGGGGAGTGGTCTAGAGAGCCACCACCCAAGTCAGGGGGGGCAGAGCAGGTGGCAGTGGACACAAGGAGGGGCTGGCCTGTCCTGTTGTGCCCATCGCATAGATCCTACAGCTGCTCTCCAGCTGGTGGTGTTCCTCCTGGGAGCTTGGAGCTTGGTTGGGCTTTCACAGGTTTGTAGAGCGATTTACTCTCTGGGCCCCACAGGCAGAGAAAGTTGTCAAGAGGGCAATTTGCAGAAGGATTCTATCTTTGTGAAATTTCCCTCTGGCTGACAAGAGGGGACAGGAATTTTTGTTCCAAGTGGCTCAGCNGCTCTGTCAGAGCAGCTGGACACTGGATCTAACATCCAGGTCTGTGTTGTTTACTCATGTGCTTCCAGACTCTCAGGCACCTTAGTGGGGCTCTCGCCCAGTGTAAGACCTCGGGAAAGTCTCAAGATTCGATTGTGACTGAACAGGCTTTTCATGGAAATGCATAAAGCAGCATCTTGCCTTTCTGAAGGGCTTCATCTGAGCAGCAGCATCAGTAACACAAACAACTGATTCCTTAACATGGGTCTCAATCCCAGTGAAAGAAGAAAACCTGTTGAGAGTGGAGTGACGCTCTCAAGGGATTTGGTGCTGCTCAGTGCTGGGCTGACCCTGAACACCTTCCCAGAGGGCTGGGGACCTCCGAAGCAGTGGGGGAGCCCTGGCCGTACCTTCTCGGTGTTGTTGCGGGAGGTGTCTGGCTTCACTAGGATGGATGGAGGGGCTGAGGCTGGTGGCTTCGGGACCGCCTCGCTCTTGGCCGGAGGCTCCTTGGCATCCAGGATCACTGAGCTGCACACTGAGGGGCTTCTGCTCTCCCCTCCTCTGCCTCCCACTGCTGGGGAAGCCTCCTGGGAGAAGCTTGGCCTCGCTGCTGCCTCAGCCATGCTGGCTCCTGGAGGGATGGTGTGGAAGAGCTGGAGCTGCTGAGGCCGCAGTGCAGCCATGGCAGGACGCCGCAGGGAGCCGGCCACCAGCACCGGCGTCGCTGTCTGCCCTGGCCTCTGCAGGGACCCATCTGTGGAGTAAGAGCCACCTCAGAGTCAGCAGGAATTCCCATGGCATGGGCTGAGGGGAGCAGTGGTCCCCACTAACAGCCCCATTCTCAGGGATGCTCTGGGCTCCCTAGGGACCACCACGCACCTGCCTCTGTGAACTGGCAGCAGTAACGTTTGCTGCCCCTGTGCTGAGTCACCTCCTGGAATTACTCAAGTGACCATGGGTGGGGACAGCCAGTGGGGTGAGGCCATGGACTCCTCACCAGCCTTGCAGAGGGGTTCACAAGGGCTCCCTTTCCTCCTTGGCAGGAGTGTCTCCTGCAGCTCTGTGCTGTGCAGGTGAGACACATGGATTGGATCTTTGTGGAGGAGGAGAAGAAAAATAGATGTGGAGCTTTTTTTCCTTCTAGCTCTCTGCTATATCAAGGTTTTTTGACTCTGCAATTTTAGTGGGTGACTTCAGCTTCTCTTTATTTAGTGAAGTATCTTTTCTTCCCTCCAGGCTATTCATCATTTCATGCATCTCAGATATTTCCAAGCTGAAATTTCTCTTTCTCCTGAAATAGAAGTCATTCTAGTCTCTTGATCATCCTCCTGCCTGCTTCTCCTGATATTACTCTATTCTTTTTGAGGTACCAGAAATACATGAAGCATTCAGGTTGCGAGTTCATCAGAACTCCCCCAATGGCACAGCTGAATTTTTACTCTCTTGTTCTTTTCTTATTAGTGCCTAATACGACTCTAAATTAACCTTTTCTTTCTTTTTTTCTTTTTTTTTTCTTTTTTTTAAAAAAATGATTTCTGAGGATGGAGTTTGAGCCCTCTGTGACAATTCCAAAACCTTCCTCCACAGCTACAAAAGCTAATTTAGGGGGCAGGTCTGTGTGCATAACTGGGATTATTTCCCCCCATTTCTATTTTAACTGCAGCTGTCATGCCCTGTGCTGGGTGTTGTGGATTCCAAGGGCTGCATTTGATAGTTTATGCTCTCCAAGATGAAGGCACAAGCTCCTTTTGGATGTGTTCGGTTCATGTTTGCCTTGCTGGAGTTTGGTTTTGTTTACCACACGAGGGCAGTTTTACATTTAATGGCCTCTCACTCTCTTGTTTAAAGGGTTTTGGTTAACCAGTGCACGTGGAGTGCTGTGCCCATTCCTGCTGAGGACATGGCCATCAGCTGCTGGCCAGAAGTGAGATGTGCCAGGTTTTGGAGCAGTGCTGGTTGGTATAGGTAATGCCAGCTGGCATAACCCCTAGCCCTGCAATTCCACTTTTGCAGGGAACTAAGGCCCCGTGGCAGCCTGGAGTGTTGATCCACAGCAGTCAGGGAATGTTTTGCTACACTCAGCTAGGAGATGGCATTTTCTGTCACTTGCAGCCCCTGTCCTGGGTGCTGCAGCCTGACTGAGATGGGACCCCTTGGAAAGACCAGGAAGTGGGGGATGTGCAGCTGAGTGACATGCCTGCAAACCTGGTGTAGCCCCCCCAGCTCACCTGCAGGTGACAGGAGGTGCTGAGAGTGCCTCAGAGTGTGGCTGGTTTCTGCTTGTGTTGGAGCCCAGCCCTGGAGGGGACCACCCAGGAAAGCTTCCACCCTCCTGGCTATGGTCACTTCAGTTTTAGGGCTCTAGTGCTGGTTGCAGGCAGCCAGTGTGGTTTGGTGGGGGACAAGTTTGGCTTCTCCCTCCCTAAGGCCCCCAAGCACTTACTCTTCCTGGTGCTGCCACGGCCGCGCCGCAGTGATGCCTGCCCTGTGCCTGTGCTCCTGCCAGGCGAGGGGATGGGCACAGGCAGCAGCGCTGCCTTCAAGGGCCTGCTCTGCCTTGGGCCATTTTCTGAGATGCTCCCTTGGGAGGAGAGTGAGGAGGTGGACAGCGTCCAGGAGGCATACAGGGAAGGCATCTTCGAGTCAGAGAGACTGGATTTCCTGTGGGAAAGGGCAAAGAGAATCAGCTGAGGCTGGGTTCGAGTGTGTGAGGAAAGCAAGAGTGTGCCCCAAAGGCAAGTGGCTGTCTCAATGTGCCTGCGCTGCTGCCAGGGCAGGATGTGCTGGGGGATGCTATGGGAGATGCAGCCTCCTCCCACTTCCTGATGCCTTTATAACAAGGGCTTCCATCTTTCTGCACCTGATTTCTAGGAAGTTGTTCTCCAACAGGGTTAGATTAGTGACAGTAACCCCATGGCACTTCAAAAGGGACCTCCAAACACCTGTCCCTGAAATTTGCCCAAACACTTTCCCACCTACCCCATCTTACCCCTTCCCTGCACAGGACCATGCTGGATGGCACTTTGGGCTATGGCAGGGGGTTGGAACTAGATGATCTTTGAGGTCTCTTCCAACCTTACCATTCTATGATTCTATAATGGATTTCCAGCCATGGAATAACTATCTCCCAGTCCTGGGAGAAGTGCTCTGACTTTGCCCCTCTGCAGAAGCAGAGCAAGCAGAACACTACACTTTAAGCTGCTCTTCACTTCTCTGTCCAACCTGAGCATATTCAGGGCAACCAAGGACATAAGCAATTTTTTCCCCCCTCTCCTAAATTGTGTATTTTAATTATTGCTCTTTCTAATGCTTGTTTGCTTCATTAGATCAATGCTGTCCAGAGCTTAAATGCCTGCTCTCAAAGAGCCTTCAGTTTGTGGTTTCCCTTCTGGCAGGACAAAGCCCAA
Organism: Ramphastos sulfuratus; assembly: GCA_013399055.1. Lineage (NCBI taxonomy): Eukaryota > Metazoa > Chordata > Aves > Piciformes > Ramphastidae > Ramphastos > Ramphastos sulfuratus. Next base: position 112,645 of record WBNM01036417.1, on the reverse strand, counting down.
CTGGAGTCATCTAAAAGGAATAAAGGTGAGTCTGAGCACAGACATGGTGCCACTCATCCTGGTCCTAGACTCATCAAAACGTGCTGGTTGTGTCACCTCCAGGTCTCTGCCAAGGCTCTGGGGCTGAATTAAACAGTCTTGGGAGAAGCTGCCGATGTCTCTGTTGACATCTCAGGTTTAAAACAACCGAATGAAGGCTGATGTTGTGCTGTTCACTCAGCTGGACTCTGTACTGTCTCCCTCTGCTCTCTGACTTCTCCCTGCTGGGCACCGAGCTGTTGGAGGAGACGTGACCCCCATGTGGAGCATGTAGCAAGTCAGCACATAGAGCAGTAAAACAAGTGGGAGCTGCCAGCTGTCAACCATAGAGCTCTTTGGGTTGGGACAGACCTTTAAATCCCAGGCAAGGGACTCATGGCCCTTGTTAGCCCTGCGGAAATCCCTGTGGGAAGTAGACCCCAACTCCTATGTGTCACCTCGCTCCCTTTCCACATGCTTTTGCTTCGTGTGAGAACAGCCAGACCTGAAGAGGGGAGCAACGTAGTTGCTGGGGAAGATGCCGACTCTCCCGGTGACGAGGGACATGCCCCGCAGCCAGCCGTCCTGCTCCTTCCCGAAGACTCGGACCCCCTCCCCCTTCTGCAGCTCCAGCTCCTCGGGGCTGTGGGCTGTGTAGGGGTGCAGAGCCACACACCTGGGGAAAAGAGGGGCAAGTGAGGGCAGGAGCATGGTTGGGGCACATCCTGCACCTCCTAGCTCAGCTGTGCTGAGAACTGGTGCTGCTGGCTCTGGGGATGCTCCTTGCCTGCAGCCGCTTCCACCATCAGCCAGCGTTTGGGTGCTGCAGTTACTGTGGAGCAGGGAGAGGCTGCCTATGACTCCATGCCAGAGGGGATGTGAATAAAAGAAGAGCCAAGTAGAGTGGAGAACAAAGCACTCAGTGGTGGCTGCCCCAGAAGTGCCAGCCAAGGGCAATGAGACAAGTGGTGCAGAGGAGGAAGCTACTGCTCTCTACCTAGCAAGGTGAGTGCTCCATTGACAGAGCTGGTTGAAGGCTTGATGTGTCCCTGTCCTCAGGCAGCACGGCATGGAGGAGAGCAGTCAGATGCTCTATCCTAAAGACAGCAGGATTTCATTCTGCCTTTGAAGGACATGGTGAGCCAGGGGCTCTGCAGCTGCTGGCCTCCAGCATCACCAGGAGATGTTGGAGTAGCACTGCTCATACAGCAACTCGTGTGCTAAGCTCATTTTTCTCCCTCTTCTCCTCCTGCCACCAGATCCTTGCAGAGATCAGTGCTAAGGCTTCAGCGGCTGCCATGAGGGCCTTTGAGAATGAAGTGGGCAGAGAAGGAGGTATATGTCTCAGCTCTGGGCTTCTGAGGAAACCAGACTGGAAATGACTTTGAGATCCCGTCTCCACCTCTCTGGTGTGATTCTGGGACTATGCTGAGGTACCGAAGCTTGTTCTCCACAGGGAATCAGGTATGACCAGGCAATTGGCCATGTTTGCCAAAACTTTCTCCTACTTGTTCTTGTTAAGAACTGTAATTATTGTCTCCAGGATAGCACTCCTAATTTAATTGCATTGTTGTTGTTTTTTTGTTTTTCTTTCTTTCTTTTTTTTTTTTTTTTTCCCCAATGGGAATGGGATCTGCTCCCAAATATTAACAAGCTACAGACCAACACAACAATTATCAGGTACTGTTTAGAAAATAGAAACCACAGGCTACTTGTGTAGATAGTCAAGGACTATCCCATAACTTCTAGAAGGGTTTTTCTGTCCTGCTGTTCAGAACAACCACGTGAAAGTTTGACTTAACACACCTGCCTTTATAAGGTGACTTCTGTGCCTTGCAGAGAGCAGGTGAGGCTCTGTGCCAGGATGTCTTAATTCTGCAGTGGTTAGTCACTTCATCCAGGACTCACCCTGAAGGCCAGGACCTGCAAACGCTGGTGTGATGTTGTAGGACTGAAAAGGGAGCTGTGCAAAGTAGACAGCTGATACAACACTCTCACACCATCCTCATTCTGAGCTTTATTTTAAGGTCTTGGGTTTCTCTAGTGCTCAGGGTTCCACATATGCCATGGTTTGGTGTGACCTCTGCTGAGGCATGGAAACAGCCAATACCAGGAGCCTAGCCCAGGTTTACTGCTTCCATGTCCTAGTGCTTCCCCAGCTTTGCCTCACCATCATGGAGCTGCCATTGCCCTGCAGACAGCTTTTGCTGCTCTGGGGTGGTCAGGTAAGGGAATCTTGGCTGCAAGAAAACAAACCATGACAGAATAATCTGCAAACTGTAATTCTGGGAAAGTTTTGAAGGGTCAGACCTTCCAAAACATGAGAGACTCTCACTGTTGTGAGATAAATAACTAGAGGCAGTTAAGGAGCAATTAGGGGTTTGGGTTTTTTTTTTATTTAAAAGCTTTAAAATGTACTGTTGAGAAAGAGGCAGAACTATATATCTGTAAGCACTGGAGTAAGGGAGAAGGTGCAAGGTCAGCTCCCCTGCTGGTAACAGAATAATTCAACAGTGGTGCTAAGGCTCTGTGACTCCTGTTTAGACCAGTCAAGGACATTCCTCTGTGGATCTGCACTTGGAAGCTGTGCTCTGGTCTGCCTTTACCTCCCAGCTTGCAAGAACCTTTGGCTGGAGAAGCCTCAGGAGAAGGTAGAGAAAATAACATACATGCCCCCACCCCACCTCGATGCCTTTTGGTTTCCTTACTCACATGTAAGATGACATGTGCTGCTGCAGGTGGGGAAGGGTGACGATGGCTGCCGAGTGCCCCAGCGATCCTGGCGTGGGGTAGTAAGATGCACTGACCTGTGGGGAGAGAGACAGCAAAGAAATCCACATCAGTCACAATGCTGGGTTCTGTTAGCCACTGGAAGAGCAGCTAAACAACGTTTGCTAGGATTCACCCACTTGTAAACAAACAAACAATATTTTGGGAAAAAGAGTTTTGAGTATTTGACACACAAAAAACCCCTTAGGCAGTGAGAAGAAGATTCATGGTGCTTCAGCACCAAGGTGCTCTCCAGAGAATGGTCATTATTCCATCCTGTAGGTAAGGAACTTGCTGGGAAAAGTAACCCAGTGTGTGAGGAGGCTCTTGGAACAACAATGGCACAGGAACTTAATCTCACAACCATGACTTCCAAGAGTTATATTTGTGTCCTAAACCTTTTGTCCAAAGGGCAAAGGCCACTCAGCAGAAAGAAGAGACTCCTAGCAATGCCAGCTTCTTAGCACAAGCAGTCTTGCTCCCCTGCCCTGCAGCTGGAGAAGTTAATAGAATGACCTCTGAGGCTGATAAACTCTGCACCTCCATCTCCAGCATACTCTGCAGGTTGCAAGGAGCTTCCAGATGCCAGGAACAAGATGTGGTGATGCTTCATTTGGTTGCTGGTGTAAAGTGGGTTAGTGTTTCATAGCTGGCTGATTGAATGAGTACTAAAACCCCAGTAATAGAGCTGTTAGATATAGGTAATGTTAATCCTTGTCCAAAACTACCTGAAGAATGTGCAGATAAAACCCCCTAAAGTGCATTGGCCAACTATCCAAAGTGCTTTCACTGCTCCCTGAAAGGAAGTTGGAGCCAGGTTGGGGTTGGTCTCTTCTTCCAAGGAACAAGCAGAAAGGACACAGCCTCAAGCTGCTGCAGAGAAGATTTAGGTTGGACGTGAGAAACAATTTCTTCCCCCAAAAGGTTGTCAAACCCTTGAGCAGGGCAATGGAGCCCCCATCCCCAGAGGGATTGAAAAGTCTTGGAGATGTGATGCTGAGGGACGTGGTTTAGTGGTGACCTGGCAGTGCTGGGTGAATGGTTGGGCTGGATGACCTTAAAGGTCTCTTCCAACCAAAATGGTTCCATGATCCTCATTTGAAAGCCAGTACTGTGCACACTGGAGGGTCTGCACCCTACCATGTTGTTGTTGGATCCAGCTGCTGTGGGAGGTGAGAAGCTTCCCAGCAAATCCAGGTGGCTGCAGCAGCAGCCTTGGGAAACCTCAGGTGAATGGGCAGGCATCAGGCTGGGCTGTGGTTGGAGTCCTGCTCTCCAGCAAAGACCACAGGATCTTTAATGATGCAAGTGAGGGCTTTAATCTCTTCTTCATTTCACATCTAATTTCTTGTGGTCATGTCTGTACCACAGTGCTGGGGCACTGGCTTAGCAAGGACCCAGGGAAAGAAAAGTGACTCACCAGCTCTGCTGCTTTCCAGTAAATGAAGTTAATTACAAACCCCAGCAACTACAGCTTCTGTCTCTGGACCTGGAGCAGCAGGTCAGCTTCAACCCACCTTTGCATTCCTCATTTTCTAGTGCAGGTAGGGTCAGACCAGGCTCTCAGGGAAGTGGAGATGATTAGAAATTATAATTCTGGTTTAATAATTCTCATAAGCAAAACCTTTGACATTCGAAGTTTCTTTTTCCTGCAGTGGAGCAAATGACTCCTTTTGCTGGTTTTCCTGTGCCGAGATGTCACTGTCAGGATGGAAATCCCAATGCTTTTCATCTCTGTTCCCCTCTACAGGGAGGCAGGGATCCTCTCAGATCTGGCATTGAAGCTTTCAACAGAAAGGAAGAAAGATGGAATGAAGCCTTGTGCGACTGACTGCAGCATTCCTTTAAGCTGTGAGGACCTTGCCAGCCTGTGTGTGGAAAGAGTTTCAATTCCTGCCTCTCATTAAATCCCTCTCTTGCTCCATCTCCCTGCCCAGCCTGTCGCCAGCACCATTCCTTGTCCAGCTCCTCTTGCAGGGACTTCCTGACATGGGCATTCCCTGGTGAGAACCTTCATGAGATGCCTCTTGGGTAGGGGGATTGTCCCTGTTCCATCACAGGGCTGCTGGTGCTGCTGGAAGCTGTTTCCTGCACGTTTCAGGACATTTATTCCACAGAGAAGCTAAGTGTGCTAGCTGGCAGATGTTTGCTTTAATGAGCAGCAGCTCCTAGACAGATGTCTCCTGACCCAGCTGCCACCAGACCCAGGGGAATGGGACTGGCAAGAGGTTCCTGCAGCTGCAGGAGGAGCAGAGGAGGGTGCAGCCAGGCAGCTGTTCTGCTTGCACAACCAGCACATGCACAGGCATGGTGTGCCACCAGCCTGCAAACTGGTTCTGGCTCTTGCCTGAGCCCAGCTTGGCACCAGCAAGAGGAAGGAAGAGCAGGAGTGCCAGCTGCTGCAGTATTCCCTTTTATGGGCTGAAATGAGTCTGACCTGCTCCTCTTGGGAATGCCAGGCAGGCACAGCCTGTTTTAGGAAGTCCTATAGCCACCATGAAGCTCTGCTTTGCTCTGTGCCCACCATGCTGCAGCCCTCCTGCTCCTTCTGCCTCAGCACACACCAGCATCAGCCAGGGGCTATTCCACAGGGTGCTTCGGGGACATCGCTGAGGTAGCTCTGCTGCCCCAGCCCCAAGTGACACTTGAAACTTAGAGCCCCCTCCTGTGGTCCTAACCCTTGCTGGTGTCAAAGCTGGCTGCAGCACAGCTTCTTTCCTTTCAGACAGTCTCTCAGGGCCTTCCATTCCTATCTCAGACAGGGAAAGAAACTGGGTCATTGTGTGGAAGGACAAAAGCACCTGCAAGGAGGGTGTGCTCCCAGCTGCTGGGGCAGCTCCTTCCATGGAAGAGAAAAGCTCTGGTATTTGGGTGTGGAGCTCAGGGGTCACAGCTCCTCTCAGAGCTGGATGGGATGGTGAAGGTTTCCTGGCTCCAGGGAAGGTGGAGGCTGCTGTGCACAACTTTCCTAGCAGTGATTCACCATTAACCCTGCTCAAGCCTCACCTGCTGCTCGCCATTGTAGACAGACACCAGCTCCTGTCCTGCACCATTCGTCTGCTCAGTGGAGGAGCGCATCAGGGCTGGGCAGGATCACCTTCCACCCCTTGCCCAGCCTACCCCTACACCTCACCCTTACCTGCTGGCTGAGGTTATCCAACCCTGGGCTTGGTCTCCTGAGACAATTCCTACTCAACCGGTTACATCCTCACTTCATTCTCAAGAATTGTTTGTCCTTGCCCACCAGGCTTCAGGAGCTCCTCCCAAGAGCCTGTGCTGTCTGGGAGGGTCGGGGGCAGCCACTGCTGCTCCTTACCCTTCAGAACCATGAGTAAGCCCAGGCTCAGCACCCAGGTGAGCCCTTTTGAGGATTTCAGCCTGAAGTCGGAAAGGCTGAGCTGCGCTGCAGACTCTACTCCATCTGCTGCACCTTATTGCTGACCACCCACAAAGATTTGGGCTACTCAACCTCTGCAGACTGACTGGGGAGCTCAGAAATGCAGGGGGACAATGCAGGATGTGATTCAGCCCACTCTGCTCTTTGCTATGCTGCTAATAGCAGAAGACCCCAGCCTGATGCTTGTTCCAGGTTGGCAGCAAACACAACCACTTCTGAATTTCTCTTTCATAGAACGGAGCAGTTGTGGTTGGAAGAGACCTTTAGGAACATCAAGTCTACATGTCTCAGGAGTAGTTTCAACCCAAGAAACACAGATCATTTTATGTAAAATTAACTGCCATGGAGCAGCCTCATGGTGGGAAATGTGCTGCCGAGTTTCCAGTCTCAGCACTTGCTGTGGCAGCTGAACTTCCAGCAGAAGCTGCTGAGCAGGGCAGACCAACCCTCTCATCTCTCCCATTACTCCTCAGTCCTGCTAACTGTGCTCAGATCATGGGGCTGCCTCATCAGCACAATCACCCTTCATAGCTTTTCCATCTGATTAATATCAGGAAAAAGGACAAGTGACCTCAGCGGGATGTGCCCACCATGGTCCAGCCTGGCAACGTGCATCTGGGCTGGCAAGAGAGCCTCCACCATGTGTGACAGCCATCACAACCCAAACCCAGAGATGGAAAAGGGAAAAGCTGCAGGCTGGGTGGCCCTGTGAGCAACACAGATCCTGCTGCAGAGCTCCTGGAGCAAAACTTACTTAGAAGAAAAGAAATTCCAGCCTCCTAAGGCAGGACATGAACAAAGCTGCTCTGGTGCTTCTGCTGTTGACAGCAGCTCATGCTGAGGTGTTTTGGGTGCAATATCATGTCTGTGAGACGTGACATCCCTTCAGCTGAATTGTAGCTTTGTTGTAAGGTTTCATTTCCTCTCACATAAACCAGGAGCCAACATCCAAGGCTTTTTGCAGGCTCCTGCTAAGTACAAGCTGCCTGCTGGGCTTTATTGCAGACACTGAGCTGCCAGAGCTGGCTTAGTGCTTCACAGAGTGATAGAGCAACCTGCAGTGTGAAGGACATTGTATCAAGCTAAAACCCCCTTTTGGCTCTCTTTTCAGATCAGCTGTGAAGACCCTGAGGTCTTTCATCATTGTGAGGAAGGAATGAGATTCTTTTGCCTCCTAAGTAGTGGACAGAGACCAAAAGGTCAGTCTCCATTCATTATCTCAGCCTCAAACTGAGCTTCTCTCAGCAAAGTCCCAGGCTTAGATTGTAGATTGGTGAGAACTCCTAGGAATTGCTCTTCCCTGTCAGGAAGCATCCACCTGGATGTGGATGGATGTGGACAAAGGGCAAAGACTGCAACTGCTTCTCAGCAGCTCTCTCAGGCTGACAGCCCTGGATAGAAGCAGCAGGAGGTTGCTTTGTTGTTCTGTAGATGTCCTAACTATGCTGAGCTGGTACTGTGAGGGCTGTCTTGGAAGCAGACTGCCTTTGGGAATTATGGTGCAGAACCAAAGCCCTGTGCTTCCATGGTGTGTCCCCTGGCACGCACAGCAAAGATTGTGTTTAGAGGAGCCTAAAGCTGTGATCTCCTGCACAGAGGTTTGGGGTTTAATCCAGTTGTGTTACTAAGCCCGAAGCTTGTCGTGGAGGGCTGGAGACCTATCAAAGACACTGGGACACCAGTTAATGAGCAGTGCAGGGGGCAGGGGGTTGGATGGAGAGCCTGATAGAGCCATCCTTGGCAGTGCAGGCTTGCCCAGTAGAACCCAGCTTCCTCTGGCATTTTATTTGCTCACCGTGCAGGGCCTGACTTGCAGGTCCTGGTTCTGTGTGAGGTGCTCAGGAAGCCTCAGCAACAACGTTCTGCAGGTGAACGTGGCCAAGAGATGGGTCCAGCTTTAATTTTGCAAATGCTGAGAGCTCTCTGGTTTTTATCTATGCGATTAAGTGTTCAAGGTGAGTTAGTTGGGGCTTTGAGCAACCTGTTCTAGTTGGAGTTATCCCTACCCATGGCAGAGGGGCTGCAATGGAATGATCTTTAAGGTCCCATCCAACCCAAAGAGGTCTAAGTTACATGGCACACCAGGTGCTTGCTGGCAGTGTGAGTCCAGGCGCACACCTGTGTGTCTGGATGGGCTGGGGTTCAGTGAGCTCCCCTGGGAATTCTCCTTCCTTGCTACTACCTGAAATAAAAAAACATTTTGCAAGTTGAACTGTCTCCCCACAAGAGCAGTTGGATGTTGGAATCCTCTCTCAGGAGAAGCAGTGGATTCCTCTACACTGGACAGTTTTAAGCCTCAGCATGACAGGGTGCTGGGCTAGCTCATTATAACTCTCCTTCTACCTAGAAAGATTGGCCCAGATGATCCTTGGGGTTGTCTGCAGCCTGGCATTCTGAGATTCTGTTTTCTCCAGTTCAAAAGTCCCAGGCAGTCTGATGTGGATGATGTCTCACTGACCCTGCCACTGCCACAGGTCCCCAGTCCCTGCAGGTTGGTGCCTTAGCTGCTGCGATCTGTGCCCCGCACGGCGAGGGCTCGTGCCCAGGAGCTCTGGAGGGTGCCCTCCCACAGCACCCCCCCGTCCCCTCTCACCTGGAGTGGGGTGCTGTAAGGGAGCTCAGCCTTCTCGCTGCTCTGGGTAGCCACAGTGGGGTTGCTGGAGCTGATGAGCACGGGGGAGCTGATCTCCAGGGCCTGCCGGTCGCTGGGCGCGTGGACCATGCGGTTGAGGGTGTTGAGGGCGGTGGTGATGGAGAACTGCCGCAGGCTCTTGCGCCGCGAGTCGGGCACCTTGGCGAAGGCTGGCGAGTCCGCGCCCTTGGCTTTGGGGGATGCCGTGCGCAGGGACGCGGACTTGAACTGCGGGGACCAGTGCCCTTTGCTGGTCTGCAGGAGCTGCCTTGCAGTGCTGTTCGGCTGGAAGAGACACAGGGTGGCAGGTGTCTGACTGCTCGGTTTTCATAGATTCATCTGATGGTTTGGGCTGGAAGGCACCTCAGAGATCATCTAGCTCCAATGCCCTGCCATGGGCAGGGACACTTTCCCCTAGCCCAGATTGCTCAAATCCTCATCCAACCTGGCCTTGAACACCTCCAGGGAGGGGGCATCCACGACATTCCTGGGCAACCTGTTCCAGTGTCTCACCACCCTCACTGGGAAGAATTTTTTCCTAATCTCCAATCTAAATCTCCCCTCCTCAAGTTTCAATCCAACCTTCCTCATCCTATCACTGCAAACCCTTGTGAAAAGTCCCTTCCCAGCTCTCCTGTAGACCCCATCAGATACTGGAAGGCTGCTCTAATGTCTCCCTGGCACCTTCTTTTCTCCAGCTGGAACAGCCTCAGCTGTCTCAGCCTGTCTCCATAGGGCAGGTGCCCCAGCCCCTCATCTTCACAGCCTCCTCTGGACCCACTCCAACAGTTCACAGAATCACAGAAACATCCAGGTTGGAAAAGACCCTCAGGTTCACCAAGTTCAACCTATAACCCTACTCTATGGAGCACCAGAGTAGGATGTAGTACTGTGGGTCGGTTCCCTTTTCCCTCCCTTTCCTCACTGGCAGCAGGCCAGATGAGGATACAGCTGATCCTGGAGAGCTTTGGCTCAGTCATTCCCCTGACATGCTCCCAGTGGTAGACCCTGTGTGCAAAACAGCTGCTGTGAAGCTTACAGCAAAACTCAGATGGCTTTGCAAGCCTCATTGCTTAGACATATGTGGCTGAGGACTCCTCCCTAGGACTTCACAGAGAGCTTCACAGCTCTTGTCAAAGCCTGTCGATGAGGAGGTTTGAGGGGAGCTGGCCACCTCCCTGGCAGTGTCATCATCAATTGAACTCTAAATTAGAAGGAAGGTTTGGGCTCCTCTTCTTTTTCCACGCCGTGCTGGCACGCTTGGGTGCGTCTTGCAGTGGGATGTCAAAGCCCTGCAGTTGACTTCAAGGCATGAGCTTGGAGCAGCCCTCACTGGTGGTGGCTTTCACAGCAGAATTAAAGCAACCCAATTATTTCTCTAGCACCAGACATTCGTGGCTTGATCCTGCCCACCAGAAACAGTCCTGCTGGTTAACCTTAGGGTCTAATGAGGACAGAGTCAGCCCTGTTTGCAGGCGGGCAGCGTTCAAACAGTGCTGCTTGGGAACTGCTGATCACAGTGCTCATGGCACAGGGCATGTGGTGACCATGCTCCTCACCACCATGCCTGCCAGGGGAGTTAACCAGGAGCTATTGCTGACACCAACCAATTGCAGAACTTTGTGAGTCTCACTCGCTCCTGCTAGGCAGTGTGCCCAGGTCCAGGCTGGCCAAGAAAAGTAGGGAGGTACTGGAGGTCTCTCAGGACTTCTCACTTCCAAGCAGGGACTGGTTTCACATTGCCCCCTCCTCCCTCCTTGGGCAAGCTTTAGAGGACCAAACTGTATGCGTACAAACACACACTGCCAGTGCTGCCATTTCTAGATGGGATTCAGCGTTAGCCTAAACCAGAAACATTTCTTTGCCTTCTTTAAAGTGCAGGAGCCACCATGAACTGGGGCCAAACCTGGGTGCTCAAGCCAAGTCTTGTATCTCCCAGAGCAGAGCCAGCTGTACCTGCTCCAGAATTAATTTCTCATTCCTTGGTGGCTGTAGGTGACCCTAACTAACTTATTTCTGCCAGCTTCAGTCTCAAGTAAGTAATTATTGAAGCTAAAATGACTTCATTGAGTGAGAAGACATTTGGCAAAATGTGTCAGAACTTCAAATAGGGTGTTTTGTGGTGCCCTTCCCCATAGCAGCTGCAGAGGAGTGCTGCTGGAATTGTGGAGGTCATCAGGATTAGGTTTATTTCTAATACCAGGAATGTTGGGAACATTGGGAATGCTGCCTGAGACATGCTGGGCTGGTGCTGGCCAGGATGGGGTGGCTGGTGGCCACTGTGACATTCACCTGGAGCCCCAGAAAAGCAGCTGAGGGGGGCTGAGGGATAGATCCCTCCATAAATGAGAGCAAAACTCCTTAATGATGCAGCTTTGATATTTTTTTTTTTTTTTTTTTTTTAAATCAAGCTGCCTGCAGCAGAGCTTTGGTCTAAAGCCAAGTGGTGCTGAGCAAATGTAGCTCCTCTGTCACCCACTCAAGGCTCCAACATCCTAGTGGGGAGATTCTCCTGCCTGACAGGGCTCCTGGAGCATAAATCATCTCGTTAGGGTGGCTGGTGGAGAGGTGGCACTCTCCTGTCCTCCTGCGCTGTCTGGCCAGTGAATGCAGCCCTGGCATGGCCTTGGGGTTCCTGCAGAAGGGAGTCACTGAAGTGACTGCTCTAACCTGTGCCATTTGGTAGGGTAAGAGCTGGCACTGTCTCAGCTAGGGACAGCAGGATGCCCTTGTCTCTGCAGAAGCCTCTGCTAGTTTGAAATGCCTACTAACTGCTCTGCTTTGCTGCAGGAGAGGAGCTGAGTGCAGCCTCCCAGCACAAACACCACATGAGTGAGACAAAGGGAAGCCGAAAGAAAAGCCCGGGGAAGGCAGATGCAGAAACCAGGGCAGGTCCTCCTGCTGGTAGTGGATCCCGATGGTGGACAGGGAGCCTCTTCTGTGCCTGCTCTGAGCACCCACCGTGTGTGGAGGAGCTGCTGGTGGGAGATGCTCCTTGGAACCCATGTTTCTTTTCCTGTTCCTGCCCCTCCTCACAAATAACAGCTGCCTCTTGGCACGTTGATTTCTCTTACCCTCTGCCAGCCACTCCAGCTCCCTGGTGATCCCCAGCCTGGACCACAGCTGCCCTCTCTTTCCCCTCTTCCTATGAGAGAGAGCCGTGCTGCCAGCGGTACACAAAGGTGACTTCCTTGTGAGGACACTGATGCCCCTGGGCAGGGCTTTCTGCTCTGCCGTGCCTCACCTCCTTCAGACACTCCAGGGCCAGTTAGCTTTGCTGGGAGGTGCAGCTGCTCAGAGGAGCGTGTCCTCTGACTGAGCACCAGTGCTGCAGCCTTCAGGGAACAAAGGGACATGGAGTGCAAGTTCAAGTGTGGCTCTGCAGGTTTGTGCCTCCCCTGGGCTGGGTACATGCCAGCAGCATAAGAGATGTATCTCCAGACCTGGGAGCAATTTCTTTCACTATGTCAGATTTTAGGGATCTCCTTGGGGTGTTTTGGTCCTGGCTTGGAGCACCACCAGCACCAGCCACTCCTCATCAGTGGCAGCAGCATTGGTGAGAAGCTGAGCTGGGGGGCTGTGGGCGTGCATACCCCTCTGGATGCCTCTTACCCTGGGGCATTTGTATGTGTGGGTTAACTGCTGGCATCAGCATCAGAGGAGGCTTGGGAACCTCAGTGACTTCCCAAAGGGAGCTCTTATGGAGCTGGGGAGCAGTGGAACACCCAACAGTCTAAAGAAGCCAACTGCCCAGCCCTGTCTGGTGGTGGTACCTTGTGGAAGGTCAGGGAGTCTTTGTTCTCCATCTTGTCCCTGCTCCTGAGGTCAAGGCTGTAGAGTGCTCTGCTGAGGGGTGCTGGCAGGGGGAGGTGCTTGATGACTTGCACAGAGCTGGCTGGGAAGACGCCGCTGATCCCATTGACCTCCCCCAAATACCAGTTCTCGTCCAGCTGTCGGAGCAGCATGATGATGTCCCCCTTGTTGAACCTCAGCTCCCCAGGGTTGTGTCCTCGGTAGGTGTACAAGGCCTTGGCTCGTGGGACCTGTGGGACCAGAAACAGCCCTTGTATTGCATCCATGGCAGCAATCCTTGACTTGGACAGAATTCCCCCAGAAAATTTGGAATTACTGGGAAAAGTGGAGGCTTAAGGTTTAAGCAGGCATTCATTGGAATTAGCTGCCCACATCCTCTCTTGATGTCTCTTGCTAATGAAGATGAGCTCCAAAATACTTATGCTAAAGTTCTATCAAGATGAAAAACAGGTTGGACTTGTTTAAGAGTATTAAGAAACAGTTAATGCCTTAAACAAGTCTTCCCATGGGATCTTCCTGCCTGCTGTAAGGTCTCCTCTAATGCAATGTCTGTTTTCATCAACTGTTTTCATCAACCCAGGTACTTCTAGTCCAGAGTGTCTGAACTCACAGTCATTGTCCAGCTGACTTGGTGGCTGTCACCTGCAGTGACCAACTGTTCATGTCTCAGAGGACACAACAAGAGCAAGGTGAGTGCAGATCACTGCTTTCCTATGGCTGCCTCCTGCTTTACCATGGTGTGACTGTGGTTTTATTCCAGCCTATACTCTGGCTCACAGGAAGAGAGCCTCTTCATGCCGTTGCATTGCAGCATAGCATGAGAAAGAAAGAGACAGCAGGACCAGAAATGAGGGAACTTTGCCATCCTGACTCTCAGCAAAGTGAAACTGCAAAATTCACTGAAAATAACCTCTGCAGTGACCCTTAGCTACGTTAGAAAACTCCATTTCACACTCAAGACAGTAGAGCATTTAGATGCCTTAATAAATTCTCAACTGTCCCTGGGCTTGGTCCTCTGAACCCAGCAGACTTGAGGGCAGACTGGGGGGTAATTTTTCTTGGAATGTTTGGTAGAAGAAAGGACCCAAGAAGAGAAAAATGTTATATGCTGTGTTTACCTGAAAGTGTCTGAGCAGGAAGCAATTAGTTCAGTGCTTAGTCCTAATTAGTTCATTTTGTCTGTTTGTGCTAACAGCAAACACAAGCACTTGGCTTAGTGAGGTTCAAAGTACATTGCTGGGGAAAAAAGGAAATGATGGAAGTGGAGTTGGGGCCAGCTTCAGCCTCCATCAATCCCAGAGCTTGTATGGGAACAGAGACCGTGGCAGCGCTGGGACCGTGGAGACCCTTGCTGCAGATCCATGTGGGTGTTCACATCTCCTTGTGCAGAGAACCAGACTGAGGGAACAGAGGGTTACAGGAGGACCAGTCCTGCTTTGGGAAGGCTCAGCCACAGCCTTGCTGGTGTGAAATGAGGACAAAGAGCACAGAACGAGACCTTTGATGGTCTTGGGAGTGAGCAGAAGAAGAGGGCTCAGGAAGGAGGAGCAGAAACGCACGGGGCGATGAGAGCCTGGCTGCATGGCAGAGTACAGCAGAACATAAAAGGCACCAAGAACAAGTTATGGAAATGTATGAAAAGTAAGAGAAACTCTGCAATGAGATAGGAGCCTGCTGCTGCCTGCAGAGGGTGAGCCAGCATGGGGGAGAGAGTCTGGAACAGGCTTTCTTCAGCAAGAAGAGGGATAGGGCAGGAGTGCAGCATGGACAAATACCTGAAATTGTGCCAGGGAGGTTTAAATTGGATATTAGGAACAATTTGTTTGCTGCAAGAGTGGTCAGGCATTGGAACAGGCTGCCCAGGGAGGTGGTGGAGTCACCATCCTTAGAGGTATTCAGGAAATGTGTAGACATGGCACTTGGGGACATGGTTTAGTGGCCATGGTGCTCTTAGGTTGATGGCTGGACTCAATGATCTTGCAGATCTCTTCCAACCAGAACAGTTCTATGGTTCTATGACAGTTGAGTTTGTGACAGTGGGCTGGCTGATACTCACCCTCCAACCAGGCATGGATGGATGGAAGGATAGATGGATGGATAGATGGATGGGCTGTCTCTTCCTCTAAACATGGCCATATCCTTCATTTCCTCACCTCCTCTTTAACCCTTTCCTCCCACTTCCAGCCCTTTCAAGTCTCACAGCCTGTTCTGTTTTCCTCTGAGCCTGGTTTGCTTTCCCATTACTATCCCCTGGAGCTGGCAGGGACCACTGACCTAACCTTACCCTGCATGTTATCAAGCAGAACACTTGTGCTCACTTGCTGAAATTGGTTGCAGGCCTGGATCTAAGTGAATGAAAGTCACTGTCAATGCTTTGCCATCCAAAACCCATTCAGAACTTTGGTCTTTTGCGGCTTGTCAGTAATTTTGAGTACTCACAAGGTAACACTGCCCCGCTTCACAAATGTTTTGTCAAGGAATTACGATGATGGCTCTTTGATCTGTACCTCACTCACTGCTAAAGCTCTCTGTGCTCCAGGGAAAGGCTCTGAGGGCTGTGCAGCTTCCCTGCTCCAGCCTGGTGGCAGAGAGATGTTGGGCTGGATGCAAGTTTCCGGTGGTACAGTGAGGAGAAGTGGACACACACTGGACTGGCTCAGCATGGGATGATTGACACTTTCCCAATCTTATAGTCTTTGAACTGACACCTTATTTTTTCCCAGTATTTTATCCTCTGTTAACAGCAAAAAAATCAATGTGACTGAAAGAGAGAGGAAAAGGATTGAGAGAACTATAGCAGTACAGAATATCTTGTTTGGGAACCGGTTGAAATTAATCTGAAATTGAGATTTTCAAGATCTCTACTTCATTTAAAAAAAAAAATCATAAAGCAATTTTTAAGGCCCAAGTCACTTTTTTTTCCAAACTATTTGATGCTTTAAAAAAAAAAAAAAAAAGTCTTTTCAGACACTGAGCCAAAAATACCTCATTGATTCCCCCAGCTTTATTTAGGACATAAACTGAGCCTTTATCTACCCACACGGAGCAACCAGTGTGGTTTTGCTGTACAAGGAGCAATCCTGCTTCACAAAATACATCTCCAAGCTGGAGTTTTCAGGAAGATGTACATCAGGGTCACTGTTTCCCAATGTGTTCATAAGATGTGGGAAGGACAAAGAAAAGCAGCTAAACTGCCCTGCAACAACCCCCCAGGGAGGCTGGGAAGCGGCAGAATTGTCCCTGGGTAGCTGATCCCATCATTTATGGTTCCTCCTGCTGCCAAATCCCAGGAGCTGTGGCTACATCTCTCATCTGATTTCTGTCTCAGGCCTTGACTGGTTTCTGTCCACTCTTGGAGGTGTAGGATCCTCTGCAAGGCACCTACTTTGCTCTATCGAAAGCAGGTTAATTGCAGAGGCAGAAACTGGGGTGCTAATTAACCCTGTGATAGAGATGAGGTGTGCCTGGGGGAGACAACTTGAGGCTGAAGGCAGAGGAGAGGATTTCCCAGGCCAAGACATGGTCCTAGGCAAGAGATGAGGATAGATCTACTGTGCTTTGCTGCGTTCTCCTCCAGTTACCTGACCAGCTGCTCCGTGCTGATCCCAGGCTGTGTTTTCTGCAGTGGGATGGCAGTGACAGGAAGATGCTGAGATGAATTATTGCAGATCCTGGTATGCTGCAGAGTTCAGCTTCTGCCTTTGGCTTCAGCAAGGACATGCTGTGAGAGTCCTGGGAGATCTCAGCTAAGGCTTGGTGAAAACCTGAGTAGGGTGATGGTTGCTCAGGAGCACAAAGGCAGCAACTACAGAGCAAGAAGGTGGCTGGTAAGAGGAAAAGGCTCTTAACCTGTGATGCCACCCAATGCCACATCTAATTAGAGAGCAGAGGGCTTCCTGTTCTCCTCTCCTGTTCTCTCTTGCTCAGGTGTGATCTCTGAGCTTAAGAAGGCAATGCCATCACACACCGAACTGCCCATTGGCATTCCTCCAACCCCCACTACAGAAAAGAGAATGAGGGGCTGGAGCAGGTCCAGAGGAGGGCAATGAAGGTGGTGAAGAGTCTGGAGAACAGATGCGGTGGGAAGTAGCTGCACTGGTATTGTTCATCCTGGAGAAGAGGAGGATGAGGAGAGATCTCATTGCTCTCCGCAACTACCTGAGAAAGGGTTGGAGTGAGACGGGGGTTGGTCTTTTATCCCTGGTATCAGGTGATAGAAGAGAGAAAATCACTTGAAATTGTACCAAGGGAGGTTTAGGTTGGACATGAGGAACAATTTCTTTGCTGCAAGAGTGGTCAGGAATTGGAACAGGCTGCCCAGGGAGGCAGTGGAGCCCCCATCCCTGGAGCTGTTCAAGAAATGCATGGATGTGGCACCTGGGGACATAGTTTAATGGCCATGGTGGTCTTAGGTTGGTGGTTGGACTGAGTGATCTTAAAATCCCTTCCAATCTAAACAATTCTATGATTCTGTGACTTCTCAGGCTGTCAAGCAGACATGGGGATGTTTTGCTGAGCCCTTTGGGCCAAGGGCAGTGCTGCTGTAACCAGGCCCATGTGGGTTCTGGTGCTGAGCGAACCCTTTCATCTTGCCTGTAGTGATCTGGCTGCTGCCAACAGCCTCTCCCAGAGAAAACTTTCCCTCTCTATTTTATGGGTGATTCTAACTTCTGTTTTGATGCTATCTCTTTTTTTTTTTTTTTTTTTTTTTTTTTTTTTTTTTTTTCTCCCTTCAGATAATTGGCCCCTTCCTCAAGCCTGAGAGAGACAGGACTCTGATTTCAGGCTCTCTGAGCAGCTGAGACCTGAGGTGCTTCATGCTGTGGGGCTGCAGAGTGGTTGGGAGAGCCTGGGTGAGACAACACAGCAGGGAAACTCCAGGGTGTGGAAGCAGAAACTCCCTTCAACCACTGCAACACTGCCTGCGGTCTCTAGGCAAGATCTTTCCTCTCCTTGGCCACTCCACCAGCAGGGATGGTTGTGGTAGATGCACCTCAACAGCTTGTCCCCAGTCTTAGTGGATCTGAGGCCAAGAAGACTGATAAAGATGATGGGTTTTTACTATTTTAGGCATGTGGCGTCAGCTGTGCTGGGGCAGGCACCCAACACATCTGAGGCTCCCTCCGTGCACAACAGCAGCAGATGATGAATCCGTGCATGTGTGGAAGCAACTCAAAGCATCTCCTGGGAGAAATGTGCACTATAATTATCTCAAACAAGCTCGTTAGAACTTCCTCACTGTTGCCAGAGGGTTAATCTGAGACCACACACCCACAGCATTGGTACTTAGAGAAGAAAAAGAGAAGAGGTGTGTGAGGCTGGCTGGGGTGGGGGTCACCAGGGAGAGCCCTCACGAATTGCCCAGAAGGGAGGGAAGCAAAGTCGGGAGAGCAGTGTAGAGAGATGTCTGATGGGAGCTGTCCACGAACCTCAGCTTGAAAACTGCTCCAAGAAGCAGCACAGCCCCGTGGTGACAATGTCCCTTCATGAGCAGATGGATTTTTTTTTTTTTTTTCCCTGTGATGAGCAGGAAGATGTGGCCACGGCTGTCCCTGCACCAGGGACTCATTCTCTCCTTCACCATTTCAAATCCAGGCTCCCCATGAATCGTTGAGAGGTGTCCCTGCCCACGGTGGGGAGGTAGGAGTAGGTGATGTCCAAGGTCCCTTCCAACCTAAGCCATTCTATGATTCAGTGAGACATAGCTAACAACATCAGATGAGAGCCTTGTGATGCCCAGATGCTCTAGCTCCACCAGTGTTCATGACTGATGAACACATGGGATGAATGACAGATTAATCCTTGGCAGTGGTGTTGCTGTCCAGGGGTGCTGTTTGCTTTCCTGCATGCCATGGGGAGGGCAGCAGGAGCTGTGAGAAGGTCCCTTCCAAAGGGGCTAGGACCACTAGGAGCTAGCTAGCACCACTGCCCAGCAGCAGCATTGACCTGGCCCAGACCTCAGTGAGGACTCTGCTGACTCCAATGGTAGAGGCAGACCTGTGGGTCTGGCAGATGGATCAGGAGTGGCCTCGGATGGGTTTGGACCTGCAGCCAGGTGGTTTCCCAGCTCTGATCTCCACAGCTCCACAGAGGGAATGCCCCAGTGTGGCTCCTGGCTGCTCTTCATCCCTTGAAGGCAGGCAGCACCCAGCACCCATGGTCTCCTCACCACCCCACAGTGTTGGCATGCAACATCCAGGGCCTGATCCTGAACTGGTTTTGTGGGCGTTGCCCCACACGCAGTACCAAGGATGATGCACAGGAGAACTTGCTCCAGTGGGGTGTCTGGGGACCCCTGGCCCCCAGAGCTAGGGCAGCAGCAGCTGTGTTGGGGATGTCCTACTATAGGAGAATCTGCTGATTGACCAATAACAGACCCAGGATGCTGCCATAAGCCATGCCAAACTGGGCCGACCTAAGCTGTGTCACCTGAGGGGGTGGAGATGGTGCGGGTGGTGAGATGTGTGTGTGGTCCACAGGGTCGACATGAAAGATGGCACAGCCCCATGTTTAGCAGAAGCTCTGCTCCCCACTGTCCTGGCACTGGCAGAGGAGGAGAAGAGCGATTTGAATGTAAATGAATTGCCAGCACAGTTCTGTTTTCCTGCGGATAACTTCAGCCTTGTCACAGAGAACAAAACCCTCAGAAGTGAACTTGTCACTTCAATCTCTTTAGCTAATGATGCTCTGAGGATTCAGACAGCTGGGTGCTCTCTGCAGTGCTTCTCCCCTAAGGAGCACTGCTCCCATCTTCCAAGCACAAGCAGGCTCTGCACCAGGGACAGCAAAGTCTGTCCCCTCCTGCTGTCATTTGTGCTAGAGCTCACCAGAACTACCTGATACCCTCTTGGCTTCACCAGGACACAAGTAACGGTCGTGGCTAACACTGGTGGGCACCCTGCCCTGTGAGCCAGCTGGATCCCCCAGAGGGGAGCTGGGAATACAAATCTTGGGCATTTAGCTGGGTCTGGAGAATGCTGTCTGAAGCTACCGGTGTCAGTGGGCGTGATCCGCAGCCCAAGATGAGAAGCAGCCCAGGAGTCTGCGGGAGCAGGTCCCAGAGCCTGTCAGCGGGGCTGGGTTCTGTGCTGCCACGCCTGCGCATCTGCTAGTGGGGCGATGGCACTTACACCACCTGCCAGCTGCCACCCCTTTGATGTGCCACCGCACCGGGGCTTGCATCACTCCTGAGCTCTGCTGCCTATGATCCTGTGCTGTGCTGCTGGGCTAAGATGGGAAATGGGAAAAAAGGCTGCACAGGGGCCCAGGAGCAGCTTCTGTCTTGGAGAAACTCTTCACTGCCTCTGTCCCCATGGACCCTCACAGACACCTGTCCCTGCTGCAGGCAGTGGCCATGGGTGCTGGCTCCACTGAGCTAGAAGGAAAACAAACGGTGACAGCCCTGGGTGTGCCCAGTCATGGTGCCTTGCCTCAGCACCATGCTGCCTTGTGTCCTCCCTGTGCTGGAAAAAGGAGTGCTGCTCATCACCTAGCTCCAACAGGCCTGGACAGTGGTGCCACCACTGCCAGCAGGCACAGGGATGGGTGCTTTGCAAGCTGGAACAGCACTAGTGGCAGAGAGTGGGATGGTGGCAAGGATAGAGGACAAGAGACGGCACCTGATGGGGACGATGGATGGTGCTGGTGGCAAGGATGGGGACAAGGGACAGTACTGGCCCCACTGTGGGCAACAAGCCTGCCAAAGGCAGGTCCTGGGCTATTTCCCTGGCACCACACCAAGATGCCAGACCCTGACGGTTGCTCACAGCCCAGGGTTCAGTTTTCACATTTCAGGGGTTGCTTAGCTGGAGCCTAGCAGCCCCTCACCTCTGTTCGGCAGCTGCTTTGGTGGGAAATCAATGATCCTCATGAAGCGATGGCCACCAGCCAGGGCTTGCTTCCACTTGGCTTCTGGTGTCCTCCTCCTGCCCAAACCTGGGGCTGGACAAAGGAACTGCTCCCCTCTTCCCCTATTTCCTAGGGGAGGCCTGTCTGAGTGGGCAGCCCAGTGACAAGGACACAGGCTAGTGTGGGTTCCCAACAGACAAGGCTGGCTCCTTCCTCCCTGCAAAGCCACGGGGAAATCCTGGATCCATCACTTGTTCATGGCCCAAAGAAAACCCTCTTAAATTTCAGGCCAAACAACACATATCTGTCTAAAACCCAGCATCCTGGACTGTGTCCCTTGCCCTTCCATCAAACCAAAGTGAAGTTCCCCAAAGCAGGGTAGGGTCAGACCCCTTGAGCTCCTAGAGGAGTTTCTTAAAACTCCAGGTCATGGCTCTTGATTCCTTTGACCTGAGCCCTGCCCAGGGTGGGGCTGGTGCTGAACAAAGTCCTGTTTGAGTGCAAGCATCATATTCTCTTACAGAGAAGTAAAGGACAGCAAGATAAGGTTTAGATGGGAGCAGTGAATGGGTCTTCTCTATGCCAGGGTTCAGCCTCAGCTTTCTCAGGTCATCTTTTAGCTTCAGCCCTGTAACAGCATCAGAGCTGCACCTGAATATTTCTCCTCTTCTCCCGTCTCTCTGGAGGAGAAAATTGCAAACTCAGGCCAATGACCAACTTCATGAGTGCAGGGTTGGTGGCCAGACACCAACAGGAAAACTCTGTGAGAAGAGGAGGACTCCCAGACTTTCAGCCTCCTGGCTGACCACGACACTTAGCAGGTGAGCAGGCGTGCTGAGCAGCCTGCTGTGCTATTCCTGACTTGCCATCTGAGCCTGACTCATTGCCTTGGAAACAAATTCAAACTCTGCTCTGTTTGCAGGTTGCTGCCTCGTTTCGTAAAACCAGGGAAACTGGATCCTGATGTTGGCCATGGAGGTCCTTTGGCTGTCCCTTGCCTCGCTCACTCATCAGAAGTGCAGAGGAAAGCTTACCAGCAACCCAGATGGACTGGAACATGAGAGGAGCACACACCTATCAGAGCCCTTTGCAAAGCCACCCATCACACTGCCCTGTCCTGGCCCAAGTACTCCAGTGCACCCCATTGGAGGCTTCACCCTTCATCCCAGCACAAAAGTATTTTTGCTTTAAGCTTGCTGTAGGGGAGCTGACATAGCTCTCATCCTGTGACCCTGAGATCTACCTCAGACCACTGCTCCACAGAAAGGGATGAGTGGCTGGGTGCCCTGGTGTGGGACACCAGCTCTTCCTTGTGGCTACAGCCACTGCCAACCTTCCTGCATCTGAGCTCTGGAATCTGTTGGTGGTGCACACAGATCTTTGGAGTGTGCGATGTCAGGAAATCTCTACCGAGGTGACCTCAATCCCTCTTTGTGGTAGATACAAGTGTTAAAACTCCATGCCAAGGAGAAAAAGGCCCGTGGCGGCATCCTGCTTGAGGTGCAAGCCAGCACTGCAGGGACAATTCTGCAGGTCACTCTGTGTTTCTTAGAATGGGACAAATCCTGATGGGATGTAGCTGTAGGAGAGGATTGGGCCAAACCCTTTCTTCATGGTGTCCCCTGCCCATGGCAGGGAGTTGGAACTAGATGATCTTTAAAGGTTCCTTCCAACCCAAACTTTTCTATGATTCCAGAAAGCCAGGAAGCCACACATTATTTTTAGCCAAATCAAGGAGCAACATCTTCAGCTGAGGGACTGTGGCACAAGCAGCCACCACCCCTAGCAGCTGCTGGGTAAGAGGCTATTCCTTCTCTTTGGTGCCACCTCCTCAGGCAGAGCCAAGGTGCCCATGCAGAGTCCCCAATTGTGCAAGGTCTGCTCAGCATTTGTCCAGCCCTGGGTGATGTCACACACATTACGAGGCCATTACTGGGACTGCACTGGGAACCGTTGGGGTGGGTTTTTGGGGGGGCTGGGGAGGGTGGTTTGGCACAACGAGTGGGTCAGGAAACGTGCTTGCCTTCACTGGATGCAAACATGGGGGTTGCTTTGAATCAGGTTTCTAAAAGCTCCAAGTGCTGTCTGTCAAATCCCGCACGGAGCAGGGGATGTTTCTGGGGGAGCAGCACACTCCAAGAGGCAGGCTCTATATTTAGGCGGCCGTGTGAAGGTGGCGACGTTGGAGTGCAGGGTATTTTTATCCCCATAGAGGTGTGATCTGTCTATCTCCATGAAATGCTGGAGGGGGCTGCTACAGCTCTGCTCCCGCAAGGAGAAAATAGCCCAAGTCCCAGATAAATCCGTGTGGTCTGGGTTTGCCGGAGGCAGGCTACTGTGCCCAGAATTATTCTCCTCTGGCTCACTGCCCTCTGTTTGTTGCATGACAAAGTTCAGCATCAAGTAGCTGTTTGGTGGCCTGGGTAGATTTTTGCAGTGTGTGGAGTGTAGCCAGGACTGCTGCTCCAGTTTGGGGCACACCTTGGCATGCAGCCTGCCTCAGCCGCGGTGGCTTACGGGGGTTGGAGCCGGGTGAGACGCTTCAGCACAAGCCCTGACCACACCTGGCACATGCCAGGGGCGGCTCCTGGAAGTTCAAAGGCTCCAGCCTAGATCATTTACACATTCACCTCCTGGCAAATCCCTTTATTCTTAAATTCCAGACAGTTTCTTATGTGGAGATCCTAGAAATCCAGAGTCTTGTCCTCTGTGCATAGATGTTAAAGATCTTAAAACCTGGCCAGACGCCCCAGGAGCAGCCACCGGGCAGTGCCAGTGGCCTCTGTGCCCAGATGGCTGCTCCCACGGTGGTGTCTCCAGGCCTGTCTGGTGCTGGCATGGGCACATCCTAGGCACAGTTACACCTAGATGCATGTATGTGCCCATGTGGACAGACCCAGATCATGCCCACCCCACGCTGGAATGCAGGCAGCAGATTCTGTGTGTGATTTAAACAGCAGCAGGGAAGCATCAGTTTGGGATGGGCTGTGACCAGAAGAGTGCCTAGTTTTCAGGCTGGCTTTGTGGAACCCCTGGGTGAAACTGGAGTGCTCATTCAGCACTCACTCAGCAGCATTGATGGGGCTCTTCATGCTTCCCTCTGGGAACGATTTGGGATAGAGCCATAGAATTGTTTGGGTTGGAAAAGACCTCTAAGGTCATCCAGTCCAACCATCAACCCAACACCACCATGGCCTCTAAACCATGTCCCCAAGTGCCATCTTGGTTTGCTGGGTGGTGAGGGCACTTGTTTTACTTTGCTGTCTTCATGGATGCTCAGGAGGACTAAGAGCAAAGCTGGCAAAGAAACATCTCTACTGAGAAGAGAAACTTTGATTAAAGTTGTGATTTTCTCAGCTCAGTGGAGTAAAGGAAGTTTATTTATAGAACAACCTCTTTGATAAAAACAACCCCATCCTGCACCCTGCCTTTGATGGTGGAGCTGGCTGCAGTGCAGCACCATGCACGGTAATTTTCCTTGCTTTGTAGCACCAAGTGGTGCATGGAATTAGCAGTAATTAGCAGACTATGTAGACTGGGGGAGGCTGTCTTTGGGGAGCACAGAACCTTCCACTGCAGCTGCAAATGGAGCTTGCATTGAAGAGCACCCAGAAAAGCAGCTGTGGTGGGATTGGCTGTGATGGAGCAGGATGGCACAATTGCTGTTCTCGCTGTGGTAGTGCAGGATGGCACAACAGCTGTTCTGTTCTCACCATGGTGAAGCAGGATGGCACAATTGTTGTTCTTACTGTGACTCTTGACAAGAAGCATCTGCCCTGTGATGCAAATCACTTGGAGGTCTCTGTGCACTTAGGTGAATACCCTGAAACTCAAGCTCTGCACGGGCAGGGAGATGACAAGTCACCCTTACTGCTATCTTGTCTCTTTGCACCACACAGGCATCTCCAGATGAGTCCCTGCTGCTGCACAAGTGACATATTGGTCTTACTGGGTGCCAGTCTGGGACAGGGTCCACTTGCATTAATATCCACTGGAGCACCTGAAGTGAGGTCTGCTGCCATCTGCATGCATTTCAAACCACCAAACCCCAAACATGACTAATACTGTTCGTTCTTTACCTTGCAGCTGAGGATTCCAAAGTGTTTTATAATTAATTAACTAATTAAGTCTAAGAGCATTTCAGTGGAATGTGTCTGTCTTTATGTCTCTGTCAGGAGACAAAGGAAGTCAGAGGCTATCTCAGGGCTGTGTGGGGAGCTGGTCCCCAGCCCCAACCCTCTTGCTGAGGTTCACTGGTTCTGCCCATTCCCAGCAGTTCGGGCTTAAAATGCTTTTGGGAGCTGCCAGCTGGTGGATGCTGCCATGATACCAACAACAAGTTCTTGCCTGTCATGAGAACTGGCGAAAGAAATGTGAAAGTGTTGAGAGAGGAGCAAAGCAGACAAACAGATTTGTGCTTTTACCTGGGGTTGGAGGAGTGCTCGCTGTCCAGGCTCTACCTTGCTGCCTACTGGACATGCCATGGGCCAGGAATTCTTCCAGGAGAGGGACCCACTTCACATGGCCACACTGCCACACTTTCCAGTGGGAAAACCAAGGAAAGAGCTCCTGAGAGATGCTAGGTTTGATGTGTGACCCATCCAGTATGACTCGTCAATGTCACAGAGATTCTCTGGGATACAGACACCAGCTCACGCACACAGGGTCCGGGGGTCCTCCATGCCCACATGGATGCACTCCCATAGCACTTGAGTGAGAAAATCGGTCCTGTGTCTGCTGTGAGCTTGGAGTTCTGCAGCTCTGAGCAGTGCTCTGGGGCTGAGCAGCCCCTTGGGCCAAGCTTTGAATGTTATGGGAAGATTTGTAGAGATACTGAAGGAAAGTTCAGGTGGGAGAAGCAGAACCACAGGAGCCCAGGAAAGATGAAGCCATGGGTCAATCTGCACCCAAAACTCAGTGGAGCCAACTCCCTAAACCAGGTCTAGTATCATGTCCTTGTTATTTAAGAAAAGCTGTTAAAGTACTGTTAAAGAGAATGGCAGAAACAACTTAAAATGAGCTCATTAAATCATCCCTGGATAAAGTTAGGAAGGAAGCTGAGTTTAATATTTTTAATTAGCAAACCTCAAAGTACTTTGCCAGGGACCCTTTTTCTTCAGAGGCTGGGGAAACTGAGGTGCAGGAAACACCTTTCCCTAACAGTTACAGCTTTGCAGTTACTGATTTAATTGCTATGTGTCAAAAACCCAAGACCCAGAGTGCCTGAAACGTCCTCCCCTCTAAAAGTCAGGAGGCACCTGAGAACTCTCAGGAGCCCACTCCTGTTGTGCAGAAGGGCAGACTGGTTCCGTCCCAGCCTGCAAGTCCCTGCAGCTGCTGCTCAACTCTAACAGTAACAGGGAGCAACAGCAAACACAAGGCTCTCACCCCAGACATCTCTGCAGCTCTGCTGACAGCAAAGTTTCGCAGCTCTTGGCACACCAGAAGGAAGCTGAGGGACAGACTAAAGAACGAGGACCTTGCTTACCCCTTCCATGTGGATCCTGGGGGTTGTTGCCAGCCGGTGCTGATGAAGTTGCAAGCCCCTGGGGACCCTCCTGATGGAGGCAGGGGAGGACAGGATTCCCGACCTCTGGATTGAGCCAAACCTGGTGACGTTTTGTCCACACCTGACTCCATCCAGGAGGCGAATGAGGAGCAGGTTGGAGGGCAGCTGCTCGATGCTACAGAGGACGAGGGTCCTGCACTCGGGGCACCTGAGCTCCTTCTGGGACTTCAGGATCCTCTGCAGACAGGGCTTGCAGAAAGTGTGCTGGCAAGGCAGCACCTTGGCGGTGGCATCGAGCTTCTCAAAGCACACAGGACACTCCAACAGGTCGAGGAGAGCTAAATCATCCATCTTCGGTGAAGAGCTCCGTCGCCAGTGGAGCCGGAGCCATCCACATGCCACGGCCACTGGAGTGAGCTAAGGAGATTTCCCGTGCCCACCAGAACCACACCACAGTCCGGGCTCCGGCAGCTTCTGCGCCGAGGGAGGAGGGAGGAGAGGAGCAGAACTTGTAATGCATCCCCCACCTACATGGCAGGCAGCGCCTCGCCAGCCCATTTGCAAGCGAACACTTTGCGTTTGCAGCCCGGCTGGCAGTGAGTCACCCGTGACTCAGTACACGCCAGGGGTGGCACCGGGGATGCTGCCAGGAGCCCTGCTCTTGCTCCTGGGCACACCAATCCCGCAGCTGCAGTGGGGTGAGCTGGCTCCCTGCCACCGTCCCCACAGCTGCAGTGGGGTGAGCTGGCTCCCTGCCACCGTCCCCACAGCTGCAGTGGGGTGAGCTGGCTCCCTGCCACCTGGCTGCAGCAGGATGGGTGAGCTCAGCCCTGCACAAAGTTGTCTGTAAAGCTCCCCACGACTGACACCACTGCAGAATTCACCAGCTCAGGAGATAGGTCCCTGATAAGCCTCAGCCTGGCCCTGTCCGTGCTCAGCTCCGGCTGCAGCAGCCCTCGCACACCTCCGCACCCCTCCCTCCCGTTTTTCCGCTGCCTCCCAGCTTAGCTCCTTCTCTCCCCGTTTTGACAGCAGCGCTATAAAAAGCCCTCCGAACGCGGGCACTCGGGAGGTCCTTGGCAGAGAGGCGCGGCGCTGTGCGGTGCCATCCTCGCCCGGTTTGGCTGCCTCAGCTCTCTAAAGCAACCCAAGACGATTATTCCTCCCACAGCCTGAAGTCACCCAACCTGTTCGGCTCCCCGCTGCTGGCTGAGACTCAGCACTCATCAGGTCGGAATTCAAGCCCGGACCTGTGCCCGCTGCATGCCCGAGGGGCCAAGGGGGAGCTGGCACAGCGGCAGATGGTGCCACACCGAACCCAGCCTTGGCTTCCTGCACCCAGCGCTGCAAATGGGAGCTCCAGCTCCAGCTGCTCATCCCCACAGATGCTGGACTCCGTTGCTCTGTGGGACAACAGGGAAAACTCAGCCTATGTTTGTTAGCTCTCATCGTGGCTTCTAGTACCATCACCAGGGCCTCCAGTTGCTCCAGCTGTTCCCAGGCTAGTGGGGCAGTGGGATGAGAAGGCCACAACTGGGTGCCACACAGGTCCAGCTCCCACCACCACTACCCATGGAAAGTGTCTCTGTCTGCTGCGGTGAGACCCAACAGCAGCAGCCGAGGGTTTGCCACAGGCAGCTTCTCATCCCATTTAGGCACTGGAAGTGGCACTGAAGGCCAGGGGGCATCTTATGATGTCTTTAACATACATTCACTTTATCAGATGAATTCCTACCTTGAACTCTGTCTGGCTCACACATACCTATGTGCTGCCTAACAGGAGCAGGAGATGAAATGAAGCTCCAAGACAGTTCTCCTTATAGACAGTGTCATACCTCAGTTGTTGATTTCAACCTAGAAGCAGCACAAACATCAGAGGAGAAGACTAAATCTGAAGGAATTATTTCTGCTTGGTCCTCTCACAGAGGATGTCAGCAGGCTTCATGTACATACCTTCTCTCAAGAGGACTCCTTTGAAAGCACAGGGTGGAAATGGTTAATGGGTTGTTTCAAAAGTTCTTCTCCCCAGATCATGATTCTGTCCAAACATTATAATCTTATTTTGTCTATTTAGAAATGGAGCTAATGGCACCTGTGGACATGAGTTAATGGTCATGGTGGTGTTGGGTTGATGGTTGGACTGGATGATCTTAGAGGGCTTTTCCAATCCAAACAGTTCTATGGTTCTATATTGAGGATACTGCAGGTATTCTAGGTCATAGAATGGTAAGGTTGGAAGGGACTTCAAAGATCATCTAGTTCCAACTCCCTGCCATAGGCAGAGACACCTCCCACTAGCACAGGTCACTCAAGGCCTCGTCCAACCTGGCCTTGAACACTTCCAGGGAGGGAGCAGCCACAACTTCCCTGGGCAACCTGTTCCAGTGCCTCACCACCCTCACTGGAAAGAACTTCCTCCTAACATCCAGTTTAAATCTTCCCTCTTCCAGTTTAAACCCATTGCCCCTTGTCCTGTCATTGCAAGACCTTGTAAATAGTCCCTCCCCAGCCTTCCTGTAGGCCCCCTTCAGATACTGGAAGGCTACTCTAAGGTCTCCTCAAAGCCTTCTCTTCTCCAGGCTGAAGAGCCCCAACTCTTGGAGCCTGTCCTCACAGCAGAGCTGCTCCAGCCCTTTGATCATCTTTGTGGCTTCCTCTGGACCTGCTCCAACAGTTCAATGTCCTTCCTCACCCTGTTTCACCTCCAGTTCCCTTTGGCTTTGGGATTTCTTTGTAGTCTGTCATGTGTTGGTCTGTGCTTGGCTGTCCAAGTGCACTCTGGTCAGTGACTGATGCTGCAAACATCATCTCGTCTGCTGGTGCTGGTGAGTGTGCTGCACGACAGAGCCTGGGCTGCAAACAGAGAGCTGGAAGATTGTTTTATCTTTGGACATGTTCTCCCCCATTTCTGCTCTGTGATTAACACTCCTTCTGTATCTTCATCTGATTAGAAAGAAATCAGAATGATGAAATATCTTGTAGTGGCCAAGATATTGCACCGGCTGGTTTTGTGCACGCCAGGGAATGCTGCTCTCCCGAGGAATCTGGGTTGTGGGGACTTCCTCAGCTTCTCCTGAACTTCAAAGCCACTTTGCTTTAGTTTTACTCTCAAAATAACAGCAGGACTGAAGCTGCTGTGGAGCAGCTCATGCATTTTGTAGTTCCCTGCAAATTCCCAAGAGAATTCCCAGTGGCTGTTGCTGGATCGCCCATGGATGCTACTGGATCCATGGGGCACATCAGGAGTGCTGGGAGGATGTGGTGGTGCTGAGCACACTGAGGAGTCTGGGGAGATCTGGGGGTCCAAAGAGCACCCTGCCTGTAGGTTAGTCAGCCAAGGCAGTGGTTACTCTCTAGACTCTCTGAGGGGCTGGGTCTCAGTGTGGGATGGCTGTGGGCAGCTTATCATGCTGGTCATCTGCTGAGAATGCCACCAAGTGCTAAAGCTCTGAATAACCTTCCCCATGAAGCTGAAGTGATTCCATGCAGGCTGTGGCTCACCAGAGCAGGGACAGAGGGGCTGTTTCTAACCAGGAGCTCTTAAATTGCCTGTTGCAGTCAGGTTATGATCTCAATTGCAGGCTCCGAGTTCTGTGAATATGAACCCAGTGGTGCTGACACTCAGCATTTCTGCAACACCTTAAACCTTCAAAGCACTTCTCAAGTGCTCATCCATGTGGAACGCTCCTGGGGCTACACATCCCTCCCAGGTGACATGAGAAAAGCAGGACATGAGGGCACAAAGGTGGTGGAGTCACTGTCCCTGGGGGTGTTCAAGAAACATGTGGACATAGCACTTGGGAACATGGTTTATAGGCCATAGTGGTGTTGGGTTGATGGTTGGACTTGATCTTAGAAGTCTTTTCTATCCAAAACAATTTTATGATCCTGTATCAGTGTCTGGTTTAGGGTGGGATGTGAGGTTTTCCTGGTTCTCCACTCCCAGGCCATCCCACTGAACTTTCATTGCTTGCCACTGCCTGCTCCTGCACTGCACCTCATAACTGGTGTTAAAAGGACAAGCAGAGCTGGATTGCTGCTGGTCCTCCCTTTTCATTTGGGATCTCTCTGCTTGGTGCTGCTGCTGCAATTAGGGCCAGGCTGGATGCAGTGGGGTGCTGGCTTTGGAGGATGCAGCTCCTCAGGCAGCAGGAGGGTTCTGCTTGGGCATGGCTGAGTGTTGCCTGCTGCTGTCTTGGTCCTGCTGCTCAGCAGGAGGTCTCCTTGGCTTACCAGTGGAGGGGTACCTTGTACTGGGGGGCATGAACCCCCTATGATACAAGAGTCTTTTCATCAAAGTGGTTTCTCATGAAGCTGGAAACTATCACTGAGGGTAGGAACAGTTGCTCTGCCCTGATGTGCCCCTCCTCACCTTGGTGCTGGTGGCTGCATCCACATGTCTCCTCAGGGAGCTGCTTTCTTCAGTTTTCCCCACCTCCAGGAAAGTGCACAGATGGATGCCAAACCAAGCAGCAGCTATACTTTGCACCCATTGTCCCACAGGATCCAGGCTGCCCAGGGAGCACTGCTATCCACCTGGACAGGGTCAACACTGGGGACAGGCTGAGTGTGCCTAGCCTTGCAGGAGCTTCTCCAGGGAGGAGACATGATGTGTGATCAGACCCCATGCCTGTCACTCCTGAGAGCACGAGGTGTTCTCCTGAGGCATGGTGGGATGTGCCATGGTGAGAAGCATGAGGTTTGTTTTCTCCAGGCTGTCACAGCAGGTGTCTTGTGAGAATCTTGGTCTCTCCCACCACCTCACTCCAAACTCTGGTTTCTCCTGGAGAAAAATGGACAGATTTGTGTGTTCACCTGAGTGTGTGGAGCATCTCCTGCCTTTGGCCACCAGCTTGTGGCTGTGAGTTCCCAACAGGTGAGGACACTGGTGACAGAAGTATCACCTTTCACCAGCTTTGAATTTCACCTGGTTTTGTGTTGTTGGCTGGTGCCAATTCTGGTGGTTATGAATGCAATTGCTTCTGTTTAAAGAGGGGGAACAGCAGAGATGGGGTGACTCTTCTAGGTCATAAATGAATCAGTGGTGGAGTGGGGAAGGGAGCCTACACTGAATGCCCCCTGCAATCATCTCTTTTGGCCTGACACATGAGATGTGTCCTCACAACACAAAAAATCTTTGCTCTTCCTGAGGCTTCCTGGAGAGCATGCCCAGGAGACAGGGCACTGGGACAAGAAATGGGCAACTCCACTGCTTTTCCAGTTTCTTTACTGAGGCACTGTGAAACATGGGCAAGCTGCTCATGAAACCCCTGCTGCTGCATACAACCAGCTGGACCATGTGGCCAAAGCCACTGTTAAGCATCTCCTCTGTCAAACCAAACAGGTTTGCTCTGGCCCATCATATTGACAACTCTCATGGACCTCTGGAGCCTTCACTCTCCTGGATGAAACTATGGAGATATCAGAGCATCTGTGCTCCACTCCTCCTGGGGAATCACTCTGGTGGGACTGTGAAACTCCAGAACTCTGTGTCCTTTAGGCTTGGCTACCTGCTTGAGGCCATGTGAGATGGCTCCAGCAGGACAAAAATGCAACATAGGCCTGACCATGGGTGCCTGAGAAGTCCCCATTTGCAGTGGTGATGGGGTGGCTCTTGTCATGGGGTCCCTCTGGACTTGAAATAACAACAGGCAATAGAGAAGAGCTTCTTTCTATCTCCTGATGTGCTCTGTACCATCTTTCTTGCCCTGTCCTTCACCCCACCAGTGCCCGGCCAGCCAGCCCTGTGGCTGTCAGGGACCCTGTGTCCCCTGCCAGCACCACAGGGGCACCCAGCTGCAGCTCAATGGACAGGGCACTGCTGCTGTGGGCAGGGGCTGTGTACCAGGATGGGGCATGGGCAGGGCAGAACTTCCCAGGGCTATGAACAGCCTCTGCCACGCTGCATCTCACCAGTGGATGCCACAAGCCTCCTCCTCCTCCTCCTCCGGGCAGCAGGCACCTTTGGGGCTGTTTTTAGCTGCTGGAGGGCAGGGAGAGGGGGTGCCACTTGCAAGCTGCTGCAAATCATAGATCAGAAGCTAACAGCTTGTTCTCCTCCCCACCCACAGACACAGCACCCTGGTTGCTGCTGAAGGGGGGGCAATGTCAGGACTTGCCTGTGCCTCTGGACCCCCAAAGGATGATATGGGCACTGGAGTCCCCTCCCCAGCCCTGGGCCACCAGCTGTATCAGGCTACTCACTGCCCACCCAGCAGTGGGTTCTGTGCCCATGTTCCAGTGCTGCTCCAGAGAGGGCTTGGGAAGCAGCACGCTCAGGAGCTGTTCTGTGTTTGCTTGCAGACATAATTAGGGCAGCGTGGATCTGCAGGGATGTGAGCAGCATGAGGACATGCAGCCAGCACAGTTAGAGCCTCTTAAAAATTTTCCATTTCCCAAACCAAGGCCTGGCCCCTTCTGCTACATCCTGGCTGGGCAGACAGTGAGTGGCCACCACCTCCCTGCTCCCAACACCCTGCTCCTCAGCCTCCAGAGGTGAGGACAGCAGGAACAAATTCACCAGCAGCTGGCTCTTGAGTCGTCTTTTCACCTCTTTCTGTTTGCAAGGTACACATCAGCTGGTGGGTAAGAGCCAAGCATTGGGAAGCCATTGACACTTGTGCAATGAGAGAGGTTCTCTAGCTGCTTATTGATCTTCTTGGGAACTGCATGCTGGGTTTTGCCCAGAGCAGCCTTGTGCAGTCTTGCTGTTGGGTAACGTGGAGCCTTCAGCTGGCTCTGAAGTAGCTGGAGCAGGGTGGTGCCTGGCCAGAAATAGAGAGGTATTTTTAAATGAAATGTATTCACTGTTTTTCCTTCAGACAGATTGTTGGGTGTTTGTGGAAGTGTCATTAGAAGTAGCTGGTGGTGGAGCTGGGCTGAGCAGCAGTGAGTGGATGGACACCATAGCCACTGCACCTGAGGTCACTCAGATCTCCTCCTCCTGTTCCTGCTCCTGCCACCTGGTCCTGCATTGAAGAACGTAGTGGCAGCCCAGGAAGGGGTTGTGAGGACACCAAGCTTGTGAGATTTTAAGCCAGACCCTCTGAACCTTGACACCTCTGAATTAGCACCTCTGAGGTCTGAGCTGTTGTACTGGGTCCAGAGTGGGTGCTGCTGGCAGGTGACAGGGTGACATTGCCACTCCCCTGAGGACAGATCTCCTGAAGGCTGGAGATGACAAGAACCATTCTCAGGCTGCTGCATGGCCATAAAACTTCTTCAGGGAGAGAGAAGGGCACTGGGCAGCCTGTGCTCAAGTAACCCCAGTCTGGATCTTATTCCTGTGGGACTGCTGCCAGCCCCTGCCTGGCTTTGTCTCTTCTGGGTCTTTAACCCTCTGACTGCAGAGCAGTGAAGAACCACAGAGCACCAAGTCATGCTCCACCAGGCTCTGCCCAGCAAGGGCACTGCAGGGATGCCATTTTCATTAAGACAAGAAATAAGAGTTTCTGAGTAGCAATAGATCTGAGCAACACCTCACAGGTCTTTGAAAGCTGCTTTCAAAGTTCTCAGCTGTTCTTCACTCAGGTCTGACCACAGAAAACATCTGCCTTGAGTTAGTTAATTAACAGAGAAGCAAATACCAAGCCTGCTGTGGGGAGACATCAACTCTGAGGGTTCCAAGCTGCTCCTGGCCAACAGTGAGTGCCTGGAGCTCATCTGGCCAAGCCAACCAGCTTGCTGCTCCAGCTTCAGGTGTGGAGGAGACAGTTGGGGTACAGGAGAGAGGGGGTAAGTGTTTAACAAACATGCCTTTGCTTTTTGGAGCTAAGGAGCAACTGGTTCAGCTGTTTGCTACTGGTTTTTTGATCATGTGATGCTTTGGGAGCTGGAAAATTGAGTTTGCTTCTCCAACAGAAGTTGGTGGAAGGAGGTTTGGAGAGCAGGATCCAGGCTGCTTGTGGAGCCCAGCAAAGAAGGTCATCATGATGATGGAGTTCTTGTGGTAGGATTACTCCATGCTGGCAGAGCAGTTATCGTAGAATTATGGTCTGCTCTGGGTTGGAAGGGACCCTTAAAGCTCATCTAGTCCAACCCTCCTGCAGTGGACAGGGACATCTGCAACTTGAGCAGGTTGCTCAGAGCCCTGCAACCATGGATGTTCTGTGTTTGCAGGACTGAGAGCTGCATCTTAGCTGTCACACAGACCAGTGTCCTCGTGTGCTCCCCTCTGATGGGAGGTGGTGTTTGTCCAGGAGCTGTCTGTTGTCCTCACTTGGCTCCTGTCTGCAGCTGCAACCACTGCGTGTTTCTGGAGGTGCTTGCTGGGCAGTGACACCCTCATGCCTTGGCTGCTGTTGCTCTTCAGTAGCCAGGGCACAGGTGTTCCTCTGAACTCCAGGTCCAGGCAGTGCTGTTGCTCTCAGGAGGAGCTGAGGGAGATTAGCCTCCATAGGTAAAACTCAGCCCTTGGGAATTTCCCTCTTTGAAGTCCTTTTTTCCTGGTTTTTGTTTCTTCGTGACTTCAAGATTTTTATGCTTACTTAGGACTCTTCCCTGCCCATGTAAGAGTCTCCAGGGCTGAGGTGGGTACTGGGTGAGTTGCTTTCATCAGGGAGCAGTGCTGGGCGTCCTCCACTCCCACTGACCTCAGCCTCCAGGAATGCAGAGCCGGCCCTGCCTTGGGCAGGAGACAGCTTGGGGAAGGAGACCTCAGCTTGGTTTCCTTGAACGGCAGAGCCTTGGTAGCTCATGGTGCATATAAAAGGCTGTGTGGAGCTCTGCCTGTGCACCCTCACCTTGTGAATCCAGCTCAGGGGAGAGGAAAAGCACCCAGAACTTCAGACATCCTGTGAGTCTGGAAACAGGCTGAGCACATAAGGGAAACTGTTAGTCCCTTTGTGGTAGGAGATGATGCAACAGGACTTCACAGCTCATTTCACATCTAATTAGATACTGAGGACTCCCCAAGGGAGATGTTACATGTGCTCCAAAGCAGAGGATATTTGCATCCTAACAGACATCAGAGAATCCAGCCATGAGCTAAGTCCCTTTGAGACCAGGTTTCCCTTGGCTGCTTTGCACAGGTCTCCTGGGTGTTGTCCCAATCCCAATGGCTTCATTCCTGCTCTGTCTCAGCCCGTGTGGAGTGTACTGGCAGCAAATCTCAGCCTTCTTGGTAAGAAGTTGGGATGCAGGAAGAGAGATGCTTAAGGAACCCCATGGATGTGAGGGTGCTCAGCAAGTCCTGCTGGTGAGTGGCCAGTACCTGGTTGCTAATGAATGTCCATGCTCATTGGTGAGTGAATGAACTCCTTGGGGGAGGGGATGCAGGGGCAGGTGACCACTGGGCAGCTCCAGCCCAGAAGGGATCATGGCACTGGGACTACACTCACCAACCAACAGTGAGGGTGATGAGATGCTGGAATAGGTTGCCCAAGGATGTTGTGGATGCCCCCTCCCTGGAGGTGTTCAAAGCCAGGTTGGATGAGGCCTTGAGTGAGCTGGGCTAGTGGAAGGTGTCCCTGGCCATGGCAGGGGGCCAGAACTGGTTAGTCCCTTCCTACCCAAACCATTCTACAAATTTATTAAGCCTGTGTGGGAGCAGCATAGATCTGTTGGCTGTGGGAGCCAGGCTCTGGCTGGGAAGGAAACTCCTGCTTCAGCTTTGTAGAATTTCAGCTGGATCCATGCTTGCTCCTGTGTTTCACAACAGGAAGAAGCTGCCTTCCTGGTGCTGCAGGGATTTTTACTGTCCACCTGATCTGAATACCAGAGCTTGCACTTGTGTCCATGGTTTTGCCATTCTGGCCATAACTTTGAACTCATGCTGTTGAGGTAACTGGTTTCAGTGCTGCCTGCACTGGTCTCACCCATTGCAGTTCCTCTGTGCTGCTCTTTTACACCTATTTTCTGGTGATGATGTTAAATAAGTCTGCTGCTAAGAAGATCTGTAGGAGCAGAGCCTGAAGAGACTGCTCTGAGCAGGAGGCTGGGCTAGATACCTCTGGAGATCACTTCCAACCTGGTCACCCTAATTCAGAGAATCAACTTTACACAGCCAGCACTGAGCACCACGTGGAGGCTTGAGAGCTGTGGATGTGCACACCCAGGGAGCACAGTGATACTACTACCTTCTCCACCATTAAATCTTGCAGCTTGTGACTCCTTGGATGCAGAGAGAAGGGAAGAAGTGTCTAACTGCTAGTGAGCTTTTCCTAGCATATCTCCAAAATAGAATCATAGAATCAACCAGGTTGGAAGATCCTCCAAGATCATCCAGCCCTATCCAATCAACGAGATCATGGCACTAAGTGCTCCATCCAGTCTTTTCTTGAACACCTCCAGGGACAGTGACTCCACCACCTCCCTGAGCAGTCACTTCTTCCTTAGGTTAGCAGCTCTGTTTGACTCTGTGGAATCTTTTCCTTCTGGTTGCTCTGTTCAGCAGACACAGAGCCTTCTCCAACTCTTTTTAAACGATCAGCTAAAATTATCTTCTTGACCTGCTGCTGTGAACCTTTCTGCTTTCTACTCCCACACTGAAGCAAGTTTAACACTGGTGTCCTTGCTTTTGAGCTTCTACCTTGCTCCCCTGCTTCCTTCATATCTAACCTGCCCTCTTATCCATGACCTCCAGCCCTTCTCTGTGTCCTCTAATGCTGGTTCAAGCACCTTTCTTATCTCTTCTCTAGCAGCCACCCACAGACCTGCCTTTGAGATGTGCTCAGAATACTGTGAGCAGTGGGGCAAGACTGAGGTGTTTGAACATTGCTGAAGCTGTAACTCTTCCCTATCCTGGTTGTCTGCCCACACTGTACCTCCATAAGGAGGAGGAGGACTGAAGTGCTTGTTTTAAGCAAGCAAAGCACAACAAAACATTTTCCATCAAAACCTGCAGGTGGAAACATGCCTTCAAAGCCTTGGAGTCCAGCTCACTACAGCTCTTCCTTCTGCCCTTCTTTGTACATACCCTGCTTTGTTGCACTGGATCTAACCCAACATGTTGCACTCCTTAGGGCAAGGGCTGTCTTTGCTCTGCAGATCCTCCAGCTCCCTCCAGCAATCTCTTCATGGCTCTTGACATGGGGAGTAGGGTGAAGAGAGACCTCATGCTTGAGGGACAGGTGCATTGAAATACAGCTGGAGTAAAGCACAGTGTAGTGATGGTTGAGATCATGAAACCAAATGATTCTACTGTTGTATGCAACGTGATTATTGTTGGGTTTTTAGCAGTCTGTTGCTAACCCTACACTGACACCAGAGCAGTGTGGATCCTGCTGTGCTGTGCTGGCAGGGCTGGAGATCCTCACAGCCCATCCATCTTCCATCTGCCAGTCCCCAGAACACTGTGTGATGATCCTCAGCTGGAGTGAAACTCATGCAGCTTTGGAGAGGTCTTCATCAAACCCCTCCTGAAAAGTCCCTGTTGGTATGTTTAAAGGGAAGAAGCTGGCCTGAGTTGTTCAGAACCACTGAGTAGTGCAGAAGGCTGCTCACAAATCTTGTCTTTGCAGGGTTTCTCTGTACAGGAACATAAAGCACATAGCCTGCTGAGGAACCCCTCTGCAGTGAGCCTGGTCAGCATCCTCTGCATGGGATGTTGTCACGCAGAGGATCCTCTGACCTGAGGTTCTCATGGGGAATGCGTGGCTGCAGGACTACTTTGAACTTCACTCTGATGGCAGCCATGAGCTGTGCACCCAAACAGCAATTTCAGGTGATAGCTGCAGAGGAAGTGCTTTAAGGTGGAAATTGCAGGGCTGGGGTAGATGTGCTTTGGCAGCAGCTGTAAGTAACTGTGAGGATGAGAAGTAGCTCATCTCAAGCACAGGTGGTGGCAGCTGTACCTTGTGCCCTGTTCTCTCATTGCTGCTTTGAACTTCCTTTCCTGTTTGATTGTTGCCTTAATCAAAAGAAGAAGAACTCCAATTAAGGTATCTTACAGAGTGTGATTTGTGTCAAATGAGGCTGCTGCTGTGCCTCTGCAGAAGCAGTGACACTGAGGCCTGACTCACACAAAGGGGTGGATCAGGCTTCTCAGGTAAAGGCAGCAGGAACTGCATTTGGTTCATGCAAATTGGAGTGCTTTTTTTTTTTTTTTTTTTTTTTTTTGTTTAATAAAGTGAGATCTGCTGTTGGAGATGGGCCAGGAGCCTGGCATGGGCACTGTGATGGTGCTTTGAAAATGCAAAGGGCGTCTCTGTGCCTGGTTTTACCCAGGTATGTTCATGCACGTTCTCTGGTGGAGCATCCACCTCCTGCGTGTGCTTCTGCCAAGGCTTCCAGCAGAGCAACTGCTTTGGGCACAGGAGGGCTGCTGGGCTGAGAGGTCTGTACTGTGTGTGTATCTCCTTCTAAGCTGCCATCTTAGGATGCAAACATTAGAAGTCTTAGACTGGACGTTAGAAAGAAGCGCTTTACAGTGAGGGTGGTGAGACGCTGGCACAGGTTGCCCAGGGAAGTTGTGGCTGCTCCCGCCCTGAAGGTGTTCAAGACCAGGTTGGATGAGACCTTGAGCAGCCTGGTCCCCTGCCCATGGCAGCAGTGTTGGAACTGGATGATCTTCAAGATCCCTTCCTACCCAAGCCATTTTGTGCTTCTGTGATTTCAGGAGCAAACATTTAATAAACATAATAATTTAATCTATTGAAAACATATTAAGCTTTAAATGTGCAGGCTTTCAGCTGAAAGAAGTTGACCTTGGCAGGATGGAGGCAGACAGCTCAGCTGAATCTCCACTGCACTTAGTAGTGGAAATTGTTGAAGTGTTGAAACTTCTTGAAAGCAGAGAGATTGGAACTCCTCTTGCAGATGCTTGGTACTGGTCAGCACTGGGAAAGCACCCCAGACAGCAGATACCCTGGTGATGCCTTTTGCTAAGCAGACTCTTCATTTTATTTATCTCCCAAGGAAGGAGAAGCTCCAGGTGTGTGCAGTCGGGATGGACACCATGAACAAACCCTGCTTGAAGAGTGGCAAAGCACACATCTGTATGGTACTGGTTGGGGATAACTCTGAGGAACCAGAGAATGCCAGGTTGGAAGGGACCACAAGGATCATCTGGTCCAACCTTTCTAGGTAACAGGAGAGTTGAAATGAGCTGGCCCAGCACCCTGTCAACTGAGCCTTAAAGCTGTCCAGTGTAGGGACTCCATCACTTCCTTTGGGAGAAGATTCCAATCTCCAACTGTTCTCAAAGGGAAACATTTTCTCCTGGAGCCCAGTGGGAATCTCCCCAGGAGTAACTTGTCCCTATCAGTCCTTGTCTTTGACAGACTGTCATGTGGAGGTAGCAGGGTCACTACTCACTGCTGGGATGGATGGAGTTTTGTGTGTGTTCAGGAATTCAAGACCCTTGGATGCTGAGCAGGGCTGGCTGTGACCAGCACCTTGCAGAGCTGCTGCTGTGCAGAGACCTGCTAAGTGCTGATGTCCAGGGTAGCCTGTGGCCTGGTGCCCTGTGCCCTTCTATTCTGCACCTCTGCTTTGCCCCCCACGCCAGAAAATGGCCAAACCAGGAGAGCTGTGCTTTTGGAGCCCCTTAGACACATGTCAGGAGCCGCAGATGAGCAGAGGCTTGGGTTTCATGGCTCTCGGTAAGTGACTGTCTCTTAAAACTGAAAAGCAAACCCAGAACAGTCAAAAGGCCCTGAAAGGCAGCAAGAATTACAAATGGGGATTGAAAGCTCAAGAGAAAATCTTAATTAGATCTCCTCCAACCTGTAGAGGAAGACATTTGGATTAAAATGAAAAGGAGCTTTGTTCTGGCAGGATTTCAGCAGGAGAATGGAAGCGGAATTATTCACACTTGCTGTTTGTGAAACAGGGCTGCTTTTCTGTGAACTCAGCTTTAACTTCTCACCTTGTCAGATAATTGAAGAGCTGCTGGGATGGTGTAGTTGGGGTAACTCTTATCACAGCAGAGAGCAGAAACCATTTCCACAGTTTTAGAACACAGGCAGAGTTCCTATTTAGTCCTACCCTTCCCAAGGTAAGTCTTTTCCTTTCCTCTTGAGCTGAGCCAGCCTGCCCACCCATCTGCTGCCCCCTTCCCCTCCAGCCTGTCCATCTGCCTTGTGTTTCACAACCAGGACCTTTGCTTTGTGAAGAGTTATCAATATTTAACACGGCGGTGTCACTGCTGCTGTAAGATGAGAGCAACTACTTAGAAACCTTGAATTATGCATTGTGTGGCTGGGGGGAAGCTGGGGAGAGTTTTCTTTTGGATGCAGAGCTCTTAGAGTTGATCTCCAGGACCTGCTGCTTGAAATCCTAATAATGGATGAGCAGCAGAAGAAACTCAATCAGCGGCAGGAGGGGCGGCCCCGCAAAGTGAGGTTCAAAATCTCCTCCTCCTACAGCGGCCGGGTGCTGAAGCAGGTCTTTGAGGATGGGCAGGAACTGGAGCCCCCAGCCAAGGAGCGCACTCGGCGCTTTCTCCGCCACAGCTTCGAGCCGGCAGACCGCTTCTGTGGGGCTGGGGAGATGGCAGAGAACAGGTTCTACCCACCGGCCAAGATGACTGCCCAGCGCATCAGCATCTTCAAGGAGGATAAGAAGTACAACCTGGCCAGCAGCTCCCCTCTCCTTGGCGACTGCCAGCCAGGGGACAGTCACTGCAGGGTGAGTAACATCCAGCCTGGGGCTCTCAAACCATCCGGAAGCCAACTTCAGGCCAAGGAATTTTTGTAGTAAAGGAGCCTCACACTGGAGCTTCTTTCAGATAAAGTCCAGTTTTGTCTTCCCAGGATTTTAAGAGGGTGACTGTAACTCTCCAGCCTGCACCCCATCAATTCTGTACTCTTACTCTGGCAGGATTTGTGTCCTGCAGAAGTGTGGCTGGCAAGTGAAGAACTCCTGCTTGCTGAGCTCCATTTTCTTCATGGTTTGGTCTTGAAAAAAAAGAAGGCTGAGAGGGGATCTTATCACTGTCTATACATTTCTGAGGGGTAGGTGTCAAGAAGGTGGTGCCAGGCTCTTCTCAGTGGTGCCCAGTGATAAGACACGGAGTAATGGGCACAAACTGGAAACCACTTTTTTCCACTTCAGCACGAGGAGAAACCTTTTTACTGTGAGGGTGCTGGAACTCTGTAGCAGGCTGCCCAGAGAGGTGGTGGAGTCTCTTTCTCTGGAGAGATTCCAAACCCACCTGGATGCATTTCTGTGTGAGCCAGCCTAGATGATCCTGCTTGGACAGGGGGACTGGACCAGATAATCCCCAAGGTTCCCTTTCCAACTCCTAATATTCTGTGATGATTTTCATTGGTTTATTTGCATCTGCACAACTTGTAGAGTAAGATAGAATGTTTCTACACACACCAGTATCTACACACACATGCACGTGTGTGTGTGTGTATATATAAAATCTATATTGTGACATAGATAATCCTAATGCAGCTGAATGGAAGGTGGATATTTTCTTCTGTTTAAACACTGAAGTTGCATGACTTCAGCTGGCAGAAGGGTTAGTGCCACTAGCAGTGTACCAGTGAGCCTTGGGCATCCTCATCCTCTGTCATGTCAGAATTCCTCTTAGCCACTGTGAAACCCCCATCTTGGTTTTGCTGGCTATTTTGTTAACATAGGATCAATGTAGTTGATGGAAATGTCTCTTGAATGCCAATAAAAAGCCAGTGCATGTGTGATAGCTGTTAAATTGATGAACTCAAGTTCTGCTCATTTCTTACCCTGTCAGATTAGATTTGTGTATCTTTTGCTGCTGGTAGGTTTTATCAACCAACTGAACAACTCATAACAGTGATGGCACAAGGGCTCTGTTGGTGACACTGATACCCAAGCTCTAAGTGGAGTATTCTAAGATTCCATGATTCTATGTGACATAATAGAGCCAGCAGACTTGTGAAACTTGAGCTGAGTCTGCTCAAAGATAATAAAAAGGAAGGTGGTGTGAGGCCAGCTGGTTTGCTGAGTTGATTCTGAGGCCTTCTCTGGGAGATGCCTCCTTCCAGCCCAGTTAGGACTAGATGATGAGCAGTTTGTGTAGGCAAACTGTTGTCCAGCCCCCACCCCAGTCCCACAGCTCTGCTTGGTGGTGGTATCCCAGCTGCTGGCAGAAAGGTCAAGGGCAGAGAGTATCTCCAGAGAAATTACACCAACCATTGCCATGTCAAGTCATGTTGTCATCTGTTGTGGTCTTTGGCTAGGTAAGGAAGGTCCTTCTGGCACTCACAGAGAGGCTAAAGTTCTTTGAAGTATGCGATGCTGTTTATGGCCTTGATTTGAATACACTGGAATCTATGAATTCTTGTTGCTAATCAAAGGTGTGTAGGAAACCTTGCTGGTAGTTGAGCTCTACAGCCTGGCCATTTATTGCAGCTGAAAATATCAAACCACACTGAAACTCTGCTGCCTGCAGACAGCACTGATGGGATCGTATCCACGTGTTAATTTGTTCCGTGCTCTTGGGTGAGACTCATCTGTTCCCTGCTTTCCCCAACCATAAATACCTTGAGTAATTACCTGTCCAGAACCAGTGCTGTATCAACACACATTTAGTATTTGGAAGCACCACATCTCTAACAGATAGGAGACTTTTGAAACCTTATACACGGGGTAAGGACTTGTTCTGCCCTGCCTTTCCCTCTACCAGTCTCCCCGTGAAAAATCAGGTACCCAATTCCCAGGAGAGCCACCAACCACCTCACCTCTGCTGATGTGACTCTGGCAGGGTATTTCCCTAAGAGAACATCTCCTCTTGCACCACTTCTTGACACAGATACTTGAAAGGAGTGAACTATGCAGTGTGTGTAAGACAATAGGCTGTGGGGACTGCCATATGATACCTGTTGCCAAGAGAAAGAGGGACCAGGTGAGCAAATGCTGCTTTCAGCAATGTTTGGCCATGTCAAGCTTGGCTTGAAAGCTTTTAGAAAAGAACATAAATCCAAGTGTGCCCAGAGGTGGTTAAGTGGGCTGGCTCCTCAGTGCTAGGGAAAGAGTTTAGATTAGATCATGAGGTGTCTTTATCA
Organism: Ramphastos sulfuratus; assembly: GCA_013399055.1. Lineage (NCBI taxonomy): Eukaryota > Metazoa > Chordata > Aves > Piciformes > Ramphastidae > Ramphastos > Ramphastos sulfuratus. Next base: position 69,725 of record WBNM01036417.1, on the reverse strand, counting down.
TCTAACCCTTTTCCCAGCATTAATAAATGGCAAGGAAAGGTCTTCTTGAGAAAACCTAGCACAGGCTGCACAGGTCACCAGCATGGGAACTGATGGACAAAGCCATGAAAATCCCTCTCTACCTTCCCATCCTCCAACTAATCAACCTTCAAAGAACTGTAGGTGAGTCCCTACAGCAGAAGTTGCTTTTCCACATATGTCAATACTGCTGTTCTTAGAATTGTGCCTTTTCTTGCACGTGGGTTGGAATCAGAGTTTACATCCCACCCAGGCCATGAAAGTGAGGCCACTGAGCTTTGACCCAAAGTCTTGGTCTGATCTCATGGTCCATTTGGGCTGTTACTCCACCCCATTCTGCTCAGTGCTCTGGGGGGTGTTGGTGAGATATCTTGAGCTGCAGATGACCAGGTAGAAGAGATGTGTCTCTGGAAGCCCAGGGATGGTCACTGTTTGTAGAATGTATTTATACAGGCAAGACACTGATAAGATCCTTCTGCAGGCTTCCCCAATTCTAGATTTTGGCAAGATCATCATCTACACTAACAACCTGAAAATCATCCGTGCGCCCATGGACCAGAAAGAGCTCATGAGGAGAGTCATCCAGACTGAGGGAGTGAGCGACTGGGCCTTCGTGTACCACGAAAAGAAAGAGAGGCTTGGTGGTGGACATAAAAAAGAAGTGGAAATGAAGGCTACCTGCAATCAGTATGTGCAGGTAAGAGAAAATGGAAACTACTTTTTTCCTCCACCGAAGGTTTTGAGTCTCTCAGTCCTGGTCAGACCACCGAGTGTCCCTACCCATGTTGGTATTTGGCACTTAACTAAACTTGGCTTAGAAGCATCACTTTGTTACTATCTCCTCTTGGGAGAAAGTCTTTCAAGGCTACTTTGCAGTTGGTGCTCTGGGGACAGCTTTTCTTTATCCAGACGCTCATGTCTCCCTTGAGACATGATTGAGGACTTGATTCCTTCCCTGGAGATCAGTGATGTTTATGTATCTTGGCTTTGGTTCAGCTGTCATCCCCATGCCCCAGAGGAGTGGGAGCAGCTTAGGGTTTCTCCAGCCTGAGGAGGCTAAACACAGCTGCTTTGTGGCTGAGACTGCCCCAGGCTCCAGTCTCAGTATCAGCTGGAATGAGACTGTGCCTTCCACTTGTTTTCCCAGGGGTTAAGTCTTTGTTGGTCAGAATCCCAATTACTCTGACCATAATTTGATGCCACAGACAGAGCCTTGCTGTGCAGGCTAAGTACAAAGTAGCTCCGAGACTGACCCATGATGAGCGCAGTTCCTTCTGCACCAGGAGCTTGATGGTTCCCTTGCACAAGGACCCCATGGAAACTGTACACAGCCTTAAGAAACAGAGGGATTTTGGCCTTTGGCAGTTTTGAGCTAAACTTGATTTATCAAAGACAGCTTTAAGACAGAAGCCAAGATTCATCCCATCTCCAGCAGACACCTGTTTGAGTCACCAAAAGCTTATTCCTGGCCTTCGAGGGGATAGATGTGGAAAAGAACCTCTGTGAGGTAATTGAGTGCCTTCCTCTGGCCACCCTCACTGGAGGAACAACCTTTGGAGGAGAACACCTGCAAAGCATTGCTCCAGAGACATTTGTTAACTCTGAAAGAACTCAGCAAAGTTGTTCTGTTCTCCTTAATGTTTGGGAACTAAAAGTAAACCATGCAGGTCTTAAATCAATTATATTCATAGAATAATTTTAGACTTTTCTGTCCACTGGTGTTATGAACACTCATCTGAAGATGAACAACTTCAGGACAGTTACTCTTCTGAGATGTCAATTAATTTGGACCACCAATAAGCAGGCACCAATTAATTTGGACTGTCAGTAAGCAGATGTGCCTCATGAGTAGGCACTGACGTGAAGCACATCTGGTGCCAGCTCCCCACATCTCAGTTAAAGCTCATTCCATGGTGCCATGTAAAGCACTGATAACTGTGGGAACAATGCAGGGCTCTGAACCTGACACCTACACTATGCTATGTGCTTCCAGGTGGAGATACAGAATCATTTCTGGGCTCTGTGGAAGCACTGAATTTTAAGATGGGATTTGAAAGAGGCTGTCTGGCACCCTGGGAGGGAGTTGCAGGCACAAGGGGACAGCTTGAAAGAAGCTGTTTGTGTTGGTGATGAGGGATGAGAGGAGGAGAGCGAGGAGACATGCTTGAAGAAATGAAGCGTGGCTCCAAGCAGGCTGCAGAGCTGAGAAGATGGATGGGTGGAGCTGTGCAGTCCCTTGCAGGGGAAAAGCTGGAAGTGTTGTGATAGAAGCTCAGTCGCATTAACTTCTTGAAGCTGGAGGAGGGCAAATTTAGACTGGATATTGGGAAGAAATTCTTTCCAGTGTGGGTGGGGATACACTGGAACAAGTTGCCCAGGAAAGTTGTGGATTCCCCCTCCCTGGACGTGTCCAAGATTGCCTTGAGCAACCTGCTCTAGTGGGAGGAGTTTCTGTACATGGCAGGAGGGGTTGGAACTTGTTGATCTTTCAGGTCCCTTTCAACCCAAAACATTCTATGAATCTATGAACTCAATTTTTTTTGGAGGATCCACAAATTGTCCCCACATATACAGGAGCTTTTTTCTTAATGATCTTGCTGTAGAGAATGGGATGTTGGCAGAGAGGCACACGGGGAGCAATAACTACTCCAAAGACCAGAATTTCCCACTTTCAGGTGTGTTTTTGACTGGTGTCTGATAGCCACTAACAGGTCTGTTTTCACGGTCTCTCTTTCAGGGCAGAGCTGCGGGAGGTGACTGCTCCCAGTGTAAGGGCTCGGGCTGTGCCCCGTGCTCACTGTGCCATGGCAGCAAGTTTTCAATGCTGGCAAACAGGTTCAAAGAGTCCTACCGGGCTCTGCGGTGCCCGGCTTGCAATGAAAGTGGGCTGCAGCCCTGCCAGATCTGCGCTGCCTGACCAGCGCCCTCCCCCCGCTGCAGGCTACAGGCATCACCGGGAGCTTCTGTGGCAAGCGAGGAGCTGTTTAACTTTTGAGCAGCCTGGACGTCAGGACAAGTGTTTAAAAGATGGGAAAGGCACCCAAACGTGAACGCTGCAGCTGACCCCTTGCCCACTGCGTGAGCCAGTTTTGCTTTGATCGGCCCAGACCCAGCTAGCTGCAGAGGCACCGGAGCTCTCCTGGAGCCGGAGGAAGTGTCAGCATTCAGAAGTGAAGGAGCCACTTCTGGCTCACAGAAGTGAGCAACCACTGCCTCAGCTGGAATCCACCGACACTGCCCCTCAGCCAACACCTTGGTGCCTGGCACAGCCAGATCCTGCCACGCTGGGCACTCGAGTAACATTACTAAAAGCAGCAGAAATTGGTGCTGTTGGGTCGTGCTGGTGATGTGTGGGTCTAAAGTCTGTGGCAAATGCCTCCCCTAGGTCTGAACTTGCCGATGGGTTTTATCTGACTCTGTCTTCTGCAGTTAACTCTGTGCTGGCCCTGCAGTGTCACAGGCATCTCCTGGAGCCTACACACCTGCTCTTGTGGACACAGTGACTCCTTTGGGGTCTGATTTAGGGGAAGAAAATTGAAAACCCTCTGCAAACCTGGAGCTGTAAAACTGTACAGTAATTCATTATTACAAACAGGCTGAAAACTTAGTAACTTCTACTTATGAGGAAGTGCTGAACTAAAATTCCCCTGTCCCATGCTCAGCACTTTTTGGGATCAGGCTGGTGCTGAGCAGAACTTTTGTTGCCTAATATTAATCCCATGTTGTAATCTGCAGTAGGTAAACTCTAATTAGCTGAGGTGAAGCAGTGGTGTGGGATCTTTGCAGGCTGCCACTGGTGGCACAGAACATGGAGGGGATTTCAGAAGTGGATTGAGACAGGGGAAATGGTGTTTTTTGCCCCAAAGCATTAACTTCTAATATTCACAAGTAATGCTAATGCACCCTTCATTTGCATGTTGCCTCTCAGACTCAAAGAGGCTTCTTGGGGTGCCTCATGTTGAAGCTACAAACCTGGACTGAGTAATTTATGGCTGAGTTTCTGTTTCCCTGTGATAGGTTGTGAGATTTCTCTGCAATACTTAAATGGTCAGAAATGTCTCCTATTGAATTGTTCACTGGGTACTGGGTCTAGTTTGGTTTTGGGTTTTGGTGTTGCTCTTTTTTTTTTTTTTCCTAAACAAATGAAAAAAAAACCCAAAGCCCAAGCACGTAAATCTGTCAGAGATACTTAATTGGTTTCATTTATCCTATCAGGAGCTGTGATAAAAACAAACAAAGTCCTTGGGATATTCACTGTGGGGGGGAGATGAGCCCTCACAAACCAGGAATTGTGGTCAAGCAGATTTCTTCCCCCCAGATTTAACTTCCTTGATCTCACAGTTGGGCCTGCTTCAAAATTTTCTGGCTTAAGATAAGAAACAAGCAAGCAGGTGGAATAATGTTGCCTGATGGTTTCTTGTTTACAATAAAACTGGAGGCAAAGCTGCATTTATAGAATCAATATTTATCAGGTTTGGGCAATTATCATGTTTCTCAATCGCTCTTGCTGCTGCTGCCTGTGTCATCTGTTTCTGCTCCTCCCAGCATGGCACAGTGAGGGACTGTGTTCTTCTCTGAGTCTGGAGCCTCAGAGGCCTGGGCACTGCAGGGCTTGCCCATGCACAGCATCAGGGGTGGCTTCTGAGGGCCATGCTCAGAGCAGTGCTGGCTGGGTTTGCTCCCCCCACTTTAGGTGCACTCGTTTTGTTGTTGGCAGTGCACTGGTTTGATTTACCCTATAAATGCTAGCCTGTTTTACATGGAAAAGAGGTTTGGGCTTTCCTAAAGCTGAGGCTGTTGTTGGGGCCATGGGTTACTTTTAACCATGTTACTACTCTAATTCAGTGTCAGCCAAAGGCTCTTGCTCCATCATTTCTGGGCCCAGCCTGCAGAGCTGGGTGTGGTCTGAAGAGTGACCTGGCCAGAGCAACCAATACTGACCTTAGAGACTGGTTTGGGAGTGGAAGAGACATCTAAATTTAGTCCACCNCAACCCAAACCATTCCATGATTTCTCTTGTGCAGAAGCAGCCTCTTTGCTATTTGCAGTATGTGACATGGTCGAAACATGCAAGAGGGACTCTGATGTCATGAACAAAGCCACCAAATCCTGCTTCTGCCATGGGCTCTGGTCCTCAGGGGTTGTGTGCAGGTCTGTGAGCCATGATGGGCTCTGCAGGAGCATGGCACAAGGGATGTGCCCTCCAGGGGCTCTGCTGTGGTGGTGGGATCTGCTTAAAGGAAAGGTCAGGTCAGTAGAAATGAATTCTGGTTTTCTGTCCTCCCAGAGTCCTGACCCCTGCACCACTGCTGGGTGCAGCACAGCTTTTGATGTTGTAGTGCAACAATCGTCAGACCTCTCAGTAGGCATTAAAATGGAAATGGTTTGCAGTGGTAGAGGCTGTGCTAATGGTAGGTGACAGCATTTCTGTTTCACCTGCTCCCAGCAAAACTGTACCCTGCTGTATTTTCCTCCTGAGCCTTGCTGCCTCTCAGACTCTAGCTCCAAGGCGTGCATCAAAACTCTGCTTGTTTTTGTTGGGGCTTTCCTCTGGAAAAGGGAACGAATTCTAATCTTCATTGCAAGCTGATGTGGGGCTTTTGCCCTCTGTCTGTGGCTGTCTCCTGTGAGTGCCAAGGCAGAGGGTCGAGCAGCCTCTGCTGTGTTTGTTTTGGCCATGTGTTCAAACAGTAAGGACAGAAGTGAGCAGCTGTATGGTGCAGGACTTGACCTTGCACAACCCCCCTGGGCTTCTGAATGTTCTCTGCAGGACAAGATGTTTAAACAAATGTTAACTTTAGGCTACATTCAGCCTTGGTGCAGCAAACTTAAAACACCAGGAAGNAGGTTGTTCAGAGTCCCAGACAACATGACCTAGAATAGTTCCATGGGGCACCTCCCACCTCTCTGGGCAACCTGGGCTGGGGTCTCACCACTCTCATTGGAAGAACCATCTTAGAATCATGGAATGGTTTGGGTTGGAAAAGCCCTCCAGGATCATTGAGTCCAACCATTGACACAACACCACCATGTCCACTAAACCCTGTCCACAAGTGCCATGCCCACACCTTTCTTGAACACCTCCAGGGATGGGGACTCCACCACCTCCCTGGGTAGCACTGTCCCTGGAGGAGTTCAAGAAAGGTGTGGGCATGGCACTTGTGGACAGGGTTTAGTGGACATGGTGGTGTTGTGTCAATGGTTGGACTCAATGATCCTGGAGGGCTTTTCCAACCCAAACCATTCCATGATTTCTCTTGTGCAGAAGCAGCCTCTTTGCTATTTGCAGTATGTGACATGGTCGAAACATGCAAGAGGGACTCTGATGTCATGAACAAAGCCACCAAATCCTGCTTCTGCCATGGGCTCTGGTCCTCAGGGGTTGTGTGCAGGTCTGTGAGCCATGATGGGCTCTGCAGGAGCATGGCACAAGGGATGTGCCCTCCAGGGGCTCTGCTGTGGTGGTGGGATCTGCTTAAAGGAAAGGTCAGGTCAGTAGAAATGAATTCTGGTTTTCTGTCCTCCCAGAGTCCTGACCCCTGCACCACTGCTGGGTGCAGCACAGCTTTTGATGTTGTAGTGCAACAATCGTCAGACCTCTCAGTAGGCATTAAAATGGAAATGGTTTGCAGTGGTAGAGGCTGTGCTAATGGTAGGTGACAGCATTTCTGTTTCACCTGCTCCCAGCAAAACTGTACCCTGCTGTATTTTCCTCCTGAGCCTTGCTGCCTCTCAGACTCTAGCTCCAAGGCGTGCATCAAAACTCTGCTTGTTTTTGTTGGGGCTTTCCTCTGGAAAAGGGAACGAATTCTAATCTTCATTGCAAGCTGATGTGGGGCTTTTGCCCTCTGTCTGTGGCTGTCTCCTGTGAGTGCCAAGGCAGAGGGTCGAGCAGCCTCTGCTGTGTTTGTTTTGGCCATGTGTTCAAACAGTAAGGACAGAAGTGAGCAGCTGTATGGTGCAGGACTTGACCTTGCACAACCCCCCTGGGCTTCTGAATGTTCTCTGCAGGACAAGATGTTTAAACAAATGTTAACTTTAGGCTACATTCAGCCTTGGTGCAGCAAACTTAAAACACCAGGAAGGAGATTTTTTTATTTTTTATTTTTTTTATTTATTTAATTTTTTTTCCCCCCTCAGCCAACCACCAGTGGAGGTCTGGCTTTGACAAAAGCAGGATCAGGAGGCATCCAGAGTGTTTGAGTTTGTGGGGGACACAGCTGGGCAGCTGATGCAGAGTGCTGGGTCCCATGGCTGAGGCTGCCCAGTGTCCTTCCATGGTGTCCATCCTGGCTCCCTCCCTCTGCATTGGGCACTGGGAGACAGAGAAAGCCTGGTGCTGAGTAACCCGGTATTAAATCTGTCAGATCCCCAGAAACTGGCTTGGTTTTATGGGTTAGGGTAGGAGTGGATGATGATATGTTGCACCTCTACCATGAAATAACAAGTTTTTCCTGTTTGCTGCAGGCCTGTAAGGTTGGCATTGTGCTCGCTGAGGTCACCAGGCTTCCGCACGTGGTCTCGGCGGGGTCAGCTTCTCATGCCCAGTGTCCACCTCATGAGGAAATGACTGATGAGATGTGGATTTCTAAAAGATATGGTGGCATGGCTTAGTTTTCATCGACTGCCTGGGTTGTTTTTTTTCCTGGTTTGGTACAAAATGAGTTCTGTAGTGGTGCGCACTGTACCGAAACCCAAATTGTCGCGTGTCTGAAATTCTTTTACAAAGAGAGAAACACAAAATATCTTCACAAGCTAAAATGTCAAGACCTTTGAGCAGCAAATGCAGGCACAGATGCTTAGTCTGGAGTCTGCCAGCTTCTCTGTTAAGCATCTCTAGGGAATTTTTTTTTTTCAGCCCTCGAACAGGGCTGTGCAAAACAAGGGCAGAAAAGCAAACCTATTTGCTTCTCTGGCTGCTGCAGAAGTTGTGAGCTCTGTCTGAGGCAGGCACGGGCAGGCCGTTTTGCTAACTGCAGTTTAGACTGCCACACTATGGCTAAGCTGGGATGTGCTCTGAAGGACTCCTTCGGAAACTCTGAGCGGGCTTGGAAAAGGCAGAGCCACCTTCTGCTGATTTTCTGGAGTGCTTGGCAATTCGAAGTGAGAGGAGCAGCAGAGCTGGTGCTGCTCATTGCGAGAGGTTTGCAGCAGAGTGGAAATGCAAATAGGAAATGTCTTCTGTCGTGTGCCTCCATCTGCTGGGAGAAGGGCAGTTGGAGGTGAGCAGGGAGGCTAATTATGACAGCCAGCAGCAGGGAGCAGAAAGGTTAAAATAATCCTCATTTGTGTGTGGCAGCAAAGTGCATCACAGGCTTTTAACCAGGGGCTTGATATGATTGAAAAAATAATTGCCATAGTTACTCAGAAACGCCACAGTGTAAGCTGACTTCAGGGCTCCTGCTCCTCTCCTTTCCGCTGCCGCTCTGCAAGTTGAACCTTGGAATGCTGTTATGTTGCAAAATAGGGTGGGAAGGTGCAACCAGACATGCTCTCAGAGGAGACCAAAGCCAAAGCAGTCAGGGTTCTTCAAGGGCATGTTTGTGCCAAGGCAGCTCCTGGCTCGTAAATCCCACGCATTGCCTCGGCTGGAGCTGCTACCTCAGGTGTTGGGGTGAGAGAATCACAGCAGGGCTTGGGTTGGAAGGGACCTTAAAGATCATCTTGTTCCAATCCCCTGACGTAGGCAGGGACACCTCCAGGATTGCTCGCAATACCTCGTGGGGAAGAAATTCTTCCTGATGTCCAATCTAAATCTAGCTTGTTTCATTTTGAAGCAATCAGCTCTGGTCCTGCCATTCCAAGCCACTCCAGCTTTCCTGTAGCTCCTTTCAAATACTGGAAGGCCACTATAAGGTCTCCTAGGAGCTTTTTCTTCTCCAGGCTGAACAACCCCAACCTTCTCAGCCTGTACTCACAGCAGAGGTGCTCCAGCCTTTGGGTCATCTTTGTGGCCTCCTCTGGACATGTCTGTATATGTTCTTGTGTGTCAGTTCAGAGATGTGCTGACAGAGATTCAGTCTTTGTCATGTGTTTCTGGAACAAACATCCCCTCTGTGGGCAGTGTGGGAGGACAGATGCCAGCAGAGCATGATCTGGAGGGATGTGTTGGGTAGGTGGTGGTCTGCAAGGGTCAAGGTCACCTTTTGGATTGCTGTGATGTGGACAAGGAAGGATCCTACTGGAGTTAGGGACACTACTTTCTGTCTCACCTGTCTGAAGAAGAGGAGGTTGAAGGGAGATCTTCTGGCTCTCTAAAGCTCCCTGAAAGGAGGTTGGAGCCAGGTGGGGGTTGGTCTCTTCTTCCTAGTGGCAGGTGATGAAAGAAGAGGAAATGGCCTGAAAATGTGCCAGGGCAGGTTTAGATTGGAGATTAGGAACAATTTCTTTGCTGCAAGAGTGATCAGGCATTGGAACAGGCTGTCCAGGGTGGAGGTGCTCCTGGAGATGTTCAGGAAACGTAGACATGGCACTTGGGGACCTGGTTTAATGACCATGGTGGTGTTGGATTGGTGGTTGGACTGAATGGTCTTAGAGGGACTTTCCAGCCAAGACAGTTCTGTGCTTCTGTGATGTGCCTGGCTGGTGTGGCTGGAGCCAGGCAGAGCTGTGGTGTCTCTGAGCCTGCAGGAAAGCCAGATTGGTTTAGGCAGTGTCCAAGAGAGCCCTGCCCCATGCTCAGGGGCCCAGCCTGCAGGAGCAGAGCAGTTTGTGCTGGGTAGTGACCTTTAGGTGAGTTCAGGTGTTATTTAAAGTGAGCCCTAAATGATAAACCAAACATTGAGTGTGACCAATTGATTTGTATCTGGAAAAAGAGTGTCTGGGTGTTGTGTTATCGATCCCGACCACAGCCAACCAGCTCCGCAGGGCCTTTGGGCTGCTTCTCTAATTTGCATTTATTCTCAGCAGCTACCTATCCAAACCAGTAGCAAAGTGGAGGAGTCTGGAGAGGTTTAGCTGATTTTTTTTTTGTGGTGTCACAGCCTCATTCCCTTGCAGTCAAAAAAAAAAAAAAAAAAAGAGAGAGAATCAGAATCCTTGTGAATTTAAATATTATTATTTTGTGCAAGTCTTTGAAGCTGTCATTTTGCTTTCTCTGGGCTCCATTTGATCTCGCCTGTAAAACCAGCCCTTCAGTGCTTGGAAATGTTTCCTTTTTATACAAATCACTCCCTGTAAGCTGCAGTGGTTTCTCTCTGCTGTTAAACACAGGGCTGCTTCTCCAGGCCTGCTATTCCCCTTAAAGAACTCCTCAGAAACAGTGCTAGGGAGCTGCTGCTTTGGATAACAGATGGCACACATCCCAGTCAGGAAAGGCAGGTAGGGGTCTCCATTCCCTGGGCTCAATGTAGTGATCAATGCAATCAATTCTGCTTGTTGTTGTTTGGGGAAAACAATCAATACCTCTGCAGGCTTCAATGAGAGCACAGGAATTCTTGGGCTAATTTTGTCAGGTTTTTGCAAGCCGAGAATGCAGGCATGAAATGAGGAGTTAACCCTGTCACTGCTTGAGCCTCCCTGTGCTGGGGAGCTGAGGGCTTTCTGGCTACAGAGGTCATGGTGCCTCCAAACTGCTGTCCGCTGGTGCTGTGCTCGTGGTTCTGCATCTGTCAAACATGGAATCATAGAATGTTAGGGGTTGGAAGTGACCTCCAGAGATCATCAATTCCAAAGCAGGATTACCTAGGGCAGGTCACCCAGGATTGCGTCTGGATGGTTCTTGAAAGTCTCTAGAGAAGGAGACTCCACAACCTCAGGCACCACAGAATCTTCAGGAATCACTTGCGACCAGCAGCCAGGGCAGCAAAACCTCATTTCAAAGCTCTGGAGGGCTGAGAGGCTTTGTTGCTGTCCCTGATTTGTTTGGGGTCCTCTTAGTGTGATAGAGGAGAGATGTCTTTAGAACAAGTCAACCTGGAAAGAAATTTCCTGCAGGAACTCCCTGGGACTTCTTTTTAAAGAAAAGCAGGGACATGTCACATGAGGAACTGCATCTTTGTCACGAGAGCACAGTTTTGGAGTGGCAGCAGCTGGGGTTGTGCTTCCCCAGGTGTAGGCTGCTATGTGGGAAGCTCCTTGGTACAGAGGTGACAACAGATGGGCCCTAAGCAGGGCATGGGGTGCTATTTGCTTCTGCTGCAGGGAATTGGGCAGGCCTTGGGGGTCCTCTCTGCTCCTGCATTTCCATTGATGAGAGGTTCATGTTGGTTCCCTCCTGGAGAGACCATCCAACAGGCTGGCACATAGCAGATCAGGGGCTGTGCTGGGGAACGGTGCCCATGCTCTGCTCTGCCTCAGCTGGGGGACAGGCTGAGCTCCCCCCGGCTGTGCCCACCCTGATGCCCTCTCTGGCTTTACCCAGCCCGGCTGTGCCCACCCGTGCCGGTGCCCTGCGCTGGCAGGCAGCACCACGAGGTGGCATTCCCTCCTTGCCAGGAGCTGTCTGTGATGCGGGATGGGCTCTGGGAGACGAGGATGTCTCCTGTGCCCCCCAGCTCTGCGGCCAGGGCTCGTTGCCTACCGGTCCTGCTGCCCTGGCACCACAGCTGCCCTCTGACACTCGGCAAGGTCCTGTCCAGAAGCTGCTTCCCGTCCTCTCAGTGGGCAACCCTGACCTCTGTGCTCAGCCCCAGCACCCTCTGTGTTGCTGCCTGGTGGGTGCAGGCTGAGAGGCAGCACCTCGGGAGCTCCAGGGATGTATCAGAGCAGGCTGGCAGCCTCAACACCCCGAGTCCTCTCTCCAGGCACAGGGTTGCCCTCCGTGGCGTGGCTGGCAGTTGCTTGGTGCAAGCTGCAGTGTCTGGGGTTGACTGTGGGTCAGCAGTGCAGTGGTAGTCACCTCTGCAGGCAATTCCAAATTTTGGAAGCCCTTGCTGTGTCCTATGACCCAGCACAGGGAGCTGGAGATGCTGGATCCAACGTCCCCTGTGACTGCTGAAGGGGTGGCAATGCTGGCCCTGTGCCCACACTGAGCAGCAGAAGTGACGCAGGGCACCGGCGTCTGGGCAAGGAGAGCACAGGACAGGGCTGAGGCACTTGGGCTGGTGGGAGCCCCTCAGACAGGGCTGGTGCTCCTGTGCCCTTGCTGCTGGGCAGGAGGCTGAGGTTGAGGAACTGCAGGGCTGCGGTGCCAGCCAGGCTGAGCTGTGCTGCTCTTTGGCATCCCCAGGGAGCGGAGCCTTGCAGGGATGCTGGCAGTGCTCTTTTGTGGCTGTTAGATGCTCCCAGCCATTGCAGCTGCTTGTAGCCTTGTAATGTTATTTCTTTTGCTGTGCTGTGGAGGAAATTGAGTCTATTTCTGTTTAAATACTGGGGTAATAGAGCCTGCTGCTTAGGGAAAGATTGATGTAAGTGGCTCTTTGTTTCACACCATTGGGCCTTGCAGAGCTTCGCTCTCATCCATAATGTGATTGTGCCACTGCTGCCACGGCCAGGAGAAGCCTCCAATTTCTCTGTAGAATAGGGCTGGGAAACCCTGCACTTTTGAAATCAGTATTTATTCTGCATTAGGAAAAAGCAGTAGAGCAGGGTTACAGAACAGCCTGTTGTGGAGCTGCTGGCCTCTCCAGCTTAGAACCCAAGATTTCTTTTAGATCAGGGTTGTGGAGCACCCATCACTGCATGGCACAGTCATAGATTCAGAGAATGGTTTGGGTTGGAAGGGACTTTAAAGATCATCTAGTTCCAACTCCCTGCCATGGGCAGTGACACTACCTGCTAGACCAGATTGCCCAAGACCTCATCCAACCTGGCCTTGAACACCTCCAGGGAGGGGACAACCAAAACCTCCCTGGGCAACCTGTTCCAGTGTCTCACCACCCTCACTCTAAAGAGTTTCTTCCTAATCTCCAGTCTAAATCTCCACTCTCCCACCTCAAAGCCATTGACCCTAATCCAGTCAGTACATGCCCTTGCAAAAATGCTAGAAAGGGACTTTTTACAAGCCTCCTTCAGGTACTAATGGCCTTACCTAACCCGAGTTACCCTCAAAATGCAATTTTCTCACCTTTCTTAAAGCTTTGAATTGTGTTTAATGTCAGGCTGGTGGTGAGTGCTGTACCAGGCTGGCATATGTCTGAGTACAGAGGTCAGAGTCACTCTCTAGTCTTACCTGAGCTCAATCAACTCCTTGTGCTTTACAATTTAGAGCTCTTTGTTCAGGTGGATGTTGATTGCTTTGTGCAAAGGAAAGTAAGGTCCTTGTAGCCTCTGTGTCTCACTTGCAGTCAGAGGAGGTTTGTAAGCTCCAGAACAGGCTGTTCATCCCCAGAAGCCCTCTTCCTGTGGCACATTTCTTACCTAGGGTGTTTGCCCTACAGGCACCCTGCACTCTGTTGGTATCTTCCCTTTTCAGTGGTGGTTGTGGAGTGACAAGTGTTTTCTTCCAGCCTTGAAGTGACTCTGTATAGCCTTAGGACAATGAGGTGACCCTGAGCGTGAGCAGACAGTGACAAGCCTTATCCTTGCTGCAGGCCAGCCCTGAGCAGAAGAGTGTGGTGGACCCATGCTGTCATCCAAAGTGACCTCCTGCTGTCACACTCTTCAACAGCTTTTGCAGACCACTCAAATGTCACATCCCAGAGGCTACACTGTATCTCTCCAGTTTTTTTGCTCAAGGAAATTCTTTACAGTAAGGGTGGTGAGACATTGGAACAGGTTATTCATGGAGGTCATGAATACTACCTCCCTGAAGGTGTTCAAGGCCAGGTTGGATGAAGCCTTGATCAGCCTGGTCTAGTGGAAAGTGTCCCTGCCCATGGCAGGGGGGGTTGGAATTAGATGATCTTTAAGGTCCCTTCCCACCCAAACCATTCTCTGGTTCTCTGAATCTATGAAGTAGGTGTTGTGGCCAAACGAGGTCACTGGCTGCAGAACCTGAGCATGCTGCTGTTCTCTGTGGGGGTCAGCATGGGGGGCTTGGGAACCTGCCACTCTGCTCAAAGCTCTGCTCAGCCCTCTTTCGAACAGCATGGTGGGGGCCAGGGGCTTGTGCCTTTTGTTTCTGTAGCATGCAGGGCATGTGGAAGATGTCTGCATGCTGCAGCAGAGCTGGTGTCTTGCTTCAGGGCATTCTCCCGTAGTGGCACTGTGGGGGTTTGCAGGGTACATTTGGTTTCTCATATTGTCAGACCTTTGCACCACCTTGGATGGAGACTGCAGATGGTTCCTGTGGTGAGGGGTTGGAACTGGATGATCTTTGAAGTCCCTTCCAGCCTAAACCATTTTATAATTCTATCAGACAGCCCATACCTGTTGAGAGAAGCTACGAAACTGGCTGCCCTTAAAGAGCTGATTAGCATTTCTCATTGCCTGTAAAATTAAAGATGTCATAGTTGGGCTTCAGTAGAAGCTGGTCAGACATACCTGGGGTTGCTGCCTACTGGACACTGTAAGCAAGACCAAGAAGCTATTCCACTGCCCACAGCCTGTGTTGTAACTGCATTGGTACTGCAATGTTCGGTTTATTCTGAGGCTGGTAGGCACATTAGACCTGGCTGGTCTGTGAGATCCTGTTTTGGTTTATGGTTCCTTGCTGTTCTTGTGGTAGTTTTCATCTACAGTGCTGCATGGATCAGATGTAAGGTCCCTGGGAAGAAGCACAGCATCATACCACTGGGCTTGCAGCATCTCTGCCTGCCAAGGGAAGCTGGCTGCTTCACTTCCCAAATGAGGAGAGACTTTCAGCAACCAGAGACTTGGGAGGTGGCCTTGTCGGATGCTGAGAGAAAGCAATCACAGAGCTTCCATCTCAAGCTTTGTCAGCTGGAGTTCCCAAAACACTGAAAATGAGATGTTACCATTTCCCAGTCATAATAAATATGCTAGGGTGAGAGCACAGTTGTCAGGCCAGGGCTGTTGATACCACCTGGAGCTTTGTTTTCCAACTGCTGAGCATGCAGAAGATGCTGGCAGTAGCACACTTGGATATGCTGTATAAACCATTCCAGGAGGCAAGTAGCAGAGGACTTTGTGTGGCAATAATCACCTTCCTTCCTGAGATGGGAACTGGGAGCAAGCACTCATTTGGGATGAAATAAGAACTTTCAGACTTTCAATTTTTAATCCAAATGCTTTAACCCCCAAAGTTATAGTTCCTAAATTCTCTATTGTGCATTTAGAGATGTCTTCTGGCCTGTGTTTAGAGATTCCTTCTCACCTGCAGCTCAGGTTTAATGTGACTCCTAATTGCAAGCTTGAGCTCTCTGTCTAAGCAAGGGGGTGGTGAGGTTGCCCTGAGCTTCAAGAAAGCCAAGCAGTAGTGCTGGAAGTGCCTTTTCCCTCTGCTCTGTGATGCATGGAGATGCTTCATGTTGTGATGTGTTTCTTAGAGTTCTGCAAACCAAACCCCATGAAGTTCTCATTTCACAGATCCACCAAATGCAGCTGTTCCAGAAGGTGCTCCTTTATCCTGGAGAAATCTCTAACCTGGGCTGCCTGCCAGTTGGCTTCTCGTTTGGTAGCATTCTGTTCTTGATCTGGGTCATTAAATATTAAAAGGCAAAGTGATTCTAAAAGGCAGACATTTTTTTTGAGACACTAAATAACTGTAATTTGTTTCCTAATAGATAGTTTTGTCCTTGTCACTGGGTCCACTCAATACAAAAATAAACGTGTGATGGGACAGGACTGCTCTGTAAATCTCACACCCTGTGTTTGCCCAGGGAACGAGCCTGGGAATATCAATTGGGATGAGAATGGAAATGAACTAAACCTCAGGGCTGTGTGTTGAGCTGGTAGCTCATCTGCCCCAGCTTTTCTTACCCAAGTCATTGCCCACCTGGTGCCTCTGGGACTGGGTACCTCATGGCGTTGTTATCCACTAGCACCACTATAAATCATAGAATGGTTTGGGTTGGAAAACACTCCAGGATCATCCAGTCCCACTGCCATTAAACCCTGTCCCCAAGTGCCATGTCCACACTTGGAGGTTCCTTGAACACCTCCAGGGATGGGGCCTCCACCACCTCCCTGGGCAGCCCGTTCCAATGCCTGACCACTCTTGCAGCAAAGAAATTGTTCCACATCTCCAACCTACACAATTTCAGGCCATTTCCTCTCTTTCTGTCACCTGATACTAGGGAGGAGAGGGCAACCCCCACCTTACTCCAGACTCCTTTCAGGGAACTGTAGAGAGCAGTGAGGTCTTCTCTCAGCCTTCTTTTCTCCAGGCTAAACAGCCTAAATTCCTTCAACCGCTCCTCACCAGACCTGTTCTCCAGACCCTTCACCAGCTTTGTTGCCCTTCTCTGGACCTGCTCCGGCCCCTCAATGTCCTTTTTGGAGTGAGGGGCCCAAAACTGAACCAAGATTTGAGGTGCAGCCTCACCAGTGCCCAGTACAGGGGGATGATCCTTGCCCTACTCCTGCTGGCTGCACCATTGCTGATCCAGGCTAGGATGCTGTTGAAGTGTTGCTGCCACATGCTGAGTAAGGGACGTCTGGACAGCAGTGATGTGTGCAGGTGCCTTTCTCCTGAGGTAGAGCCAAATGCCTGTGGTAGAGTTTTCTCAGCCCTGTGGATGGCAAAGCAGCAGAAGTGCTTAAAAATACAGTCCCAAAACCAAAGGCCATCCTGCAATGCTCTGTTAATTTCTGCCTGCTCCTTTGCTGTGCTGAGAACTCTTCCATCTCCTTTGCTTTTGTTACAGTAATGGTGATGTTTGCTGCTGGAACTCTTCCCTTCTGGTTTTCTTCCCTCATCAGACTTGTCTGCAGGGATTATTTACTGGGGGAGAATTGCCACATGCCAGAAGCTAATTCCTGACATTTCAGAAAGGTGACTGCTTGGAGAAATTCACTGAGGTTGTAAAACCTTAATGCTTCACTGTGGTTCATCTTGTGTGAAAGGATCACATTCCTAATGACTAAAGAAAAAAATAAAAATTTTACAACTCACTTTTAAAGAGAGGTTAAGAGAAAAGAATTCTCCAGGAACTGGTTTTATGTTTAACTGGAATGGACAAAATTGTAGCCTTGAGCATACCCAGATGTAACTGCTGGTGGTGGCTGTTTCACACCGTGATGGGCTTTTAACTTTTATACCTGTTTGAAAATGTTACCTGGGCCACAGTGAAAGTGAGGCCATTGCCCCCACCCTGGTGTCACCTTGGAGCATTTGCGTGGCCTTGAGCAGCTGCTGTGGATGTGGAGTGTTCTCAGCTCGGCTGTCCACAGCTGCTCCTCAATCCTCACTCCTGCCCTTGGAGGCTGGGAGTGCCTTCAAAACATTGTGAAGTGATTCTACTCTTTCTGGTTGTTAATACTGCTACTACTAACTCTGTTTGCTGTCAGTGTCCAAAAAGTGTCCAGCATCTACTTGGAAGAGGAATCTTGGCTGAACATGCAGAAAAGAAGCATGGCTGTGAAACCCTACTGTTTCGCATGGACACTGTGTCCCTGAGTGAGGAGTCTGGCCAGAGAATCACAGAGTCACACAGGGCTTGGAAGGGACCTCTGAAGGCCATCTAGTCCAAGAGAGACCTCACCAGACTGGTGAGTGCTGGGTGTAGCAGTGCTCCTGTGTTGGCCCCTGAAAATGGCTTTTGTGTTACCCCTTGAATGGTCCTCGACAGTTCAGGAGACAGGGACCTGCTGGAAGGAGCCCAGCAGAGAGCCACGAGGATGACTGGGGGACTTGAGCACCTCCCCTACAGAGAGACTGAGAAACCTGGGGTTGTTTAGTGTGGAGAACAGAAGACTGAGAGGAGACCTGATCAATGTATACAAATATCTGAGGGGTGGGTGTCAAGTGGCTGGGGCCAATCTCTTTTCTGTGGTCGGCAGTAATAAGACAAGGAGCAACAGCTACAAACTGGAACAGAGAAGGTTTCAGCTCAACATGAGGAGAAGCTTCTTTACAGTGAGGGTGACAGAGCCCTGGAACAGGCTGCCCAGAGAGGTTGTGGAGTCTTCTTCTCTGGGGACTTTCAAAACCCACCTGGATGCGTTCCTGTGTGAACTACCCTGGGTGATCCTGCCTTGGCAGGGAGGTTGGACTTGATCTCTGGAGGTCCCTTCCAACCTCTACAGTTCTGTGACTCTGTAATGAGAGGGATCTGAGCAATAATTTATCCCATCTGTCCTGGACGTGTTGGAATCAGAAGCTGTAGATATCTCCTAGCTTTCCTCTGGCTGGTTCAGCCACAAGGTCGGGCTCTCTGGCCAGAGCACGAATAATTGCTGGAAATTAATTTTCTGTGTGCTGCTCAGCAGTGGTAGCAGGCTGCCTGCTGTTCCTGCGCAGCAGGCAGAGCCAGAGCCGGAGCCTGCCTTTGCCCTCCTGTCCGCCAGCAGATGCTTGAGCAGCAGTTTAAAAATTACCAGCTCCCTCCTGATTGCCAGCACTGGCATGCAGCAGGCTTGTTCTCATACAGTTTTCTTTCTCTGGTGTTTGGCCTGCTGTGCCCTGGGGCTGCTGTGGCACTGCCTGGCAGAACATGGGCAGTGTTTCTCTCCAGTGCAGTGGTACCACAGAATTATTTCAGCTAGAAGAGACCTCTAAGATCCTTGAGTCCAACCATCAACCTCACACTACCACGTCCATTAAACCATGTCCCAAAGTGCCATGTTCACACATTCCTTGAACATCTCCAGGGGTGGTGGTCAGGCATTAGACAAGCTACCCAGGGAGGTGGTGGAGTAATCATCCCTGGAGGTGTTCAAAAAATGTGTGGACATGGCACCTGGGGACATGATTTAATGGCTGTGGTGGCATTGGGTTGAGAGTTGGACTCGATTATTTACAAGGATTTGCAATGACAGGACAAGGGGCAATGGGTTTAAACTGGCAGAGGGAGATTGAAACTGCATATTAGGAGGAAGTTCTTTACAGTGAGGGTGGTGAGACACTGGAACAGGTTGCCCAGGGAGGTTGTGGCTGCTCCCTCCCTGGAGGTGTTCAAGGCCAGGTTGGACGAGGCCTTGAGTGACCTGTGCTAGTGGGAGGTGTCCCTACCTATGGCAGGGGGGTGGAACTGGATGATCTTTGAGGTCTCCTTCCAACCTTACCCTTCTATGATCTTAGAGAGCTTTTCCAACCCAAACAATTTTCGGATTATTCCCTTTCACTTCCTCATTCCAGGCAACCCAAGGGAGCTGCAGCCTCACAGCACAGTGGGTACAGGGTGAGAAGATATCTCCTGGTGTGGGGAGATGCACTTGAGGTGTTCCTCTGCTGGAGATGGGAGCTGCAAGGATCTCCTGTACAAAAGCTTTCTCTTTTGAAGAGCCTTGTGTTGGGTGTAATTTTTAATTTAGTTTTGAAAGCCAGGCAGGCTTTGGAGCCTCTCCCTGACGCTATCTGAACAAGGATATTGTGAGACTTTTTATACTAAAGACACTTTAATTAAGCTCCCATCATGAAAACAATTAGACCAGATCTGCTGTGCTTAACCAGTCAATAATGGAGTGGTTGGGTCTCATTAATAGACTTCTTCCTGCAACTGTGTTGCAGTGGTGCCAGCTGCAGGCTATGGAAATCAACCCTAGGTCAATATTTCCCCCTTTTTTTTGTGTCCCCTGCAATGGGGAAACTGTAAAATGAATAAATAAATCCAGCCAGAGCAGCTGAGCTCAGTGGTGAATTTTCACTGGTGATGTCCATCCTGGATCTGGTTCTGGAGCCCCTATTACAATAAGGCTATGGATGTGCTGGGAGGTGTCCAAAGAGGGGCCACGAGGATGCTCAGATGGCTGGAGCTGCTCTGCTGTGAGGAGAGACTGAGGGAGCTGGGGCTGCTCAGTCTGGAGAGAAGGCTCTGAGGTGACCTTATTGTGGCTTTTCAGCATCTTAAGGGGGCCTACAAAAAAGCTGGGGAGGGACTCTTTAGGATGTCAGGTAGTGATAGGACTGGGGAGGAATAGAACAAAGCTAAAAGTGGGTAGATTCAGACAGTTTGTTAGGAAGAAGTTCTTCACCATGAGGGTGGTGAGACCCTGGAATGGGTTGCCCAGGGAGGTGGTGGAAGCCCCATCCCTGGAGGTGTTTAAGGCCAGGCTGGATGAGGCTCTGGACAACCTGATCTAGTGTGAAGTGTCTCTGCTCATGGCAGAGGTGTTGGAGCTAGATGAATCCAAGTGGTCCCTTCCAACCCTGACTGATTCTATGTGGATAGGGGGAAAATTCTCACGTTCCTTCACTTTAACTCCATCTGCCTGTCTTCTTAATGACTTGCACAGAAAGAATTCATGGATGGTCGTGGCCTGGTGAGGACTTTGGTGGGGCTGGGTTCATACATGTGCTAGAGGACAGGAGCAGGGGGGGTCCTCTCCTCACTGCTACCACCACCTAGTATGCTGCCTAGTATGAGGGGATGATGTCCTGAGGGGTCCACCAAGTGGGGTTTGCTGTTGGCTTTCAGGATTCTGGGGACAGGGCTGTGTCACTGCAGAGCTCTCTCTGCAGTGCTGCTCTTTCAGCCTTCCCAGTGAGTGGAAGCCTTGCCTGAAGCAGAGTCCAGCTGGCCCCTGGCATCGCTCACTACAGGAGACGGATGTTACAAACCTCTCATCGCACTGCTGCTCCTCTGTCTCTCTACCAGGTGTCAAACACCATTTTTTCAACACAGACTTTACACTTACTGGCTACTGACAGAAAAATGTGAGTTGTGCTCTGGTTTCTCAGGTCAAGCTTCATCCAGAAAGGCAGAATGTGGGTTCCAGGAGCAGGTTTGCTCAGCTGCATGTTAGAAGTTTTTGCTCAGTCCCTTTTAAGACAAGAGGTGAAGAAGGTAAATCATTTACTGCTTGAATTTCCTCCATCAATTATAGTCTCTCTCTCTTTTTTTTTTTTTTTTTTTTTTTCCCCCAGATCAGATCATGTGGGCTCAAAATGAAATTGTTTTAAGCCTGGACCCTTTACATCTTTTAACTGTTGAAAAAAATGCTTGACCTTTTCTTTTGTATACTGAGAATAAGCAGAACAGAAATGGCTTTAGTTTGATTATGGTAATAGTTTCATTTCAAATAGATTTTAAACCACAGCATTTATGACTGTACCAACTTCTTAATTCATTCTCATTTCTGGTTTCCCTCAGGCACTGAAACACTTCTTCCCGATGCCTCATTATAGAATCACAAAATTATTAGAATCATTTGGGTTAGAAAAGCCCTCCAGGATCATTGAGTCCAACCATCAACCCAACACCTCCATGGCCATTAAACCATGTCCCCAAGTGCCATGTCCATATGTTTCTTCAACGCCTTCAGGGACAGTGACTCCACCACCTCCCTGGGCAGCCTGTTCCAATGCCTGAACGCTCCTGCAGCAAAGAAATTGTTCCTAATCTCCAATCTAAGTCTCCCCTGGCACAATACCAGGCCATTTCCTATCCTATCACCTGCTACTAGGGAGAAGAGACCAACTCCCACCTCACAGCAACCTCCTTTCACAGAGCTAGAGAGAGCAATGAGGTCTCCCTTCAGCCTCCTCTTCTCCAGGCTGAACATCACCAGTTTCCTCAGCTGCTCTTCATCAGACCTGTTCTCCAGAGCCTTCAGCAGCTTTGTTGCCTCACATTCAGCCAGGCCCTGTGCATCCCTTACTCTCCCTTATTGAACTTGCAGTACTTGGTATGGATGTGATAGATTCTCTGTCCCTGGCAGCTGGCAGTCCATTCTGGCTCCTGGCAGACACTCCAGGTACACACCTAGAGCACCCAACAAGTCTGTGGTGCAGAAAGGTCCTTAGCCTGTCATTTCATGTGTTCCTCATTCTTTTGTCATCCCTCTGTGGCTTCAATATGCTAGCTGCAGAGACAAAGTGACACTTGCTGGAGGAGCCACCTGTAGCTGGGATTCCATTGGGAATCTGCTGGGAGTGCTCTGGAGTGTCACACTGCTGAGGGCTGTGTGGGCACATGTGGCAGGAGTACATCAAACTGTTCCATGGCTTGGCCATCAGAGAGGCTTTTAAGCTGCTCTAAGGAGGTGCAGAGTTTAATGGCAGGCAGTGTTTGTTCTGCATCTCAAGTGCATCATCTCACGCTAAGCAGTGTAAATTTAGCTGCTTTAAGCCCGGTCTCCTGGGGCTGAGATTTAAGTGTTTGAACTTTAGTTGAAAGGAATATATTGATTAGGCTTTGATTTAGTTGCTCCTTGCTGAAAAGCTACTGGGTAATGACTTGTACCTGCCCTTTCGTGTTTTACTCGTTTAATGGAGTCCCCTCTCACTCCCCTTTTCTTCCTCCACACCATTTCACCTAGGAGTCTGCAGAGCTGTGAGGAGAAAGAAAAGAAAAAGGAGTTGTCATGCTGGGAACATCATTGGTTCAATAAACACTGGTTTTAAATTTCCCAGACAGACCTGGGGGTCTTTGTTTCTGTCAATTAGTGCCTTGTCCTGCAAGGAGTGGCATGTCCTATCCCCACTGAGGGACTCAGCCAGCCAGCCCATTGCCTTCTGCAAGGAGAAGGCCTGGCAGATGAAATGGCTTCCATGGATATAAAAGGTCTTGTCTCTTTCTTTGGTTTGCAGAGCTGTGAAAAGAAATTGTTTTGGCCTGTTTGGTGAAGTGATTTGCCTTTTTTCAGTACTAGGGTGGTGAGACTCTGCCATAGGTTGCCCAGAGAGGTTGTGGATGTCCCCTGCCTGGAGGTGTTCAGGGCCAGGTTGGATGAAGCCATAAGCAGCCAAGTCTAGTTGAGAGAGGTCCCTGTCCATAGCTGGGGTGTTGGAGTAGATGATCTCTAAGGTCCTAAGGTCCTTTTTCAACCCTTCTATGATTCTTTTTTGTTAATCTCCTCTCAAGATCCCAGAATCCCAGCATGGTGGGGTTGGAAGGGACCTTTGGAGATCATCCAGTACAAAGCCCCTGCTAAAGCAAGGGCACACACAGCAGGTTGCTCAGGATCACAATGTCCAGGTTGGTTTGGAATCTCTCCAGAAAAAGAGAAGGTCAGTTTAACAGTTTAACAAGCTTCTTGTGCCTGCAGGCTTGGAATCCTGAACAGTAAATGTTGCTCAGGAATCTTGATCAGTCTGGTCTAGTGGAAGGTGTCCCTTATGATGCCAGGGGAGTTGGAACTAGATGACATTCAAAGTCCAACCCAACCCCCTCTATGAATCTATGAATAAATGTGTATGAGATGGGGTGGCCAAGACTAAATACATCCGTTAGCATGTTTGGTTTTATTGAGCTGCTGCCTTGTGTGCCTGAGGAAACTGTCAAATTACTTCTGCCTGAGCTGCTGTGCACATTTCAGAACCAGCATTTCCCCATTCTCTCAGTTTGGGTCTTTGAAACAGAACAGGAGGCATTTGGGTCCTCTCCACTCCTGACGCAGCAGCAGTCTGTGAATAGTGAAAGTCCACTAAAATCTTCTGAGCCTGAGGTGCCCATCTGCTTACTGCTGGGTGCCAGGAAGAGAAGGGCTAGGACTTGTCCTGGGAGCAAGGTGCTTTTGGTAAGGACACATTTCATTACAGTAAGGGTGCACTGGGGAGCACGGTATGGAACAGGCTGCCCAGAGATGTTGTGGAGTCTTCCTCTCTGGAGGCTTTCAGAACCAGCCTGGATGTGTTCCTGTGTGACTTGCACTATGTGATTCTGCTTTGGCAGAGGAGTTGGACTGAATGATATCTGGAGGTTGCTTCCAATCCCTAGCATTCTGTGATGCTGTGATGTGGACAGTGGAAGCTTTGACGAGGTTGGCCTCCAGAAATGAGTGTTCCAGCAGTCCTACCAGCCTCTGCTAAATACCAGGGTGGTGAACAAAAAGGAAATACCATCTTTCTGATTGTTTTGCAAAGGTAGTTAATGCACACTTGGTTAATTGCAGCAAGATTATGTTTAGAAATCAGCCAGTATTTCATTCTCCTAGAAGGTTGGATTTGATGATCTCAGAGGTCTGTTTCAACCTTAATGACTCTATCATTCTATGAATTGCATTGAGGTGTCCCAGAAAAAGCTGATCTCTGAACATGCCTGTTAAAGGGGATGTACTCAATGATCTTTAAGGTCTCTTCCAACTGAAATGATGCTGTGACTCTTTGTCTGGTATCTGGAAATCTGCTCTCCCCAGACCCAATGCCTGTTCTGTCCTGAAGAGCTGACAGCTCTCAGAATACAAATTAATTGAACTCAGGAGAGTTTTGTACTATCTAAACCCATCTTTTAAACCCTTTGTTCCAAGCTCCAGGCCTGCCTTCACTTCTGTTGTGTTTATTTCTTGTTGTGTGGATTCTGTTTCATGTTTGTCTCACTAATGGGACAAATATTTTAGTAAGAGTGGCAAGATTTAGAGCACTTATCTGCTTTAATATTAATCAGCTGCCTTCTTGGAGCACTAATGAAGCCTTGGGGAAAAGGGTCTCTCTGGTTACCTCTGCAGCTGTAGCTGCTTGCCCTTGGGGAGAGAGCCTGGGGTAGAACCCACAGCCTCCTCTGCTGTGGTATCTGCACCCAGTTGGGACACTGGTACTGGGCATCCCTGGGGTGCAGAGGTGAAGATTCTTTCATCACACAGCCTCTGGGCTTAGGGACAGAGATCATAGGGACAGAATCAGAGAATTGTTTTGGTTGGTAAAGGCCTCCAGGATTATCCAGTCCAACCATCAACCCAACACCTCCATGGCCATTAAAGTCCCCAAGTGCCATGACCACACGTTTCTTGAACATCTCCAGGGATGGGGACTCCACCACCTCCCTGGGCAGCCCATTCCAGTGCCTGACCAGTCTGGCAGCAAAGAAGTCATTCCTAATCTCCAATCTAAGCCTGCCCTGGCACAATTTCAGGCCATTTCCTCTCATTCTGTGATCTGATACTAGGGAGGAGAGACCAACCCCCCCAGCTCACTCCAGCCTCCTCCCAGAGAGTTGTAGAGAGCAATGAGGTCTCCCTTCAGCCTCCTTTTCCCCAGACTGAATACCCCTAGGTCTCTCAGCTGCTCCTCACCATCCCTGCTCTCCAGACTCTTCACTGGCTTTGTTGCCCTTCCATGGAGAAGTTCCAAATGTCCTCCTGCAGCCCCTGCTCTGCTCAAGCAGGGCACAGCAGCCATTGATCTACAGCATGAGGGATGTTCTCCTGGGTGAACTCTTAGTTCTAGGCTGCCCAGATGGCGACAGCAGACCCCAGAGTTTCCAGGTTTGGGCCAGACCTTCCTGTACCCCCAAGCATGGGGCCAGGGGTGCCTGGTGCACCTCCCACTCAGGCCAGGACACTCTGATGAGGGGGAGGTTGGTCACCTGTGGTCACACTCCCAAGCATTTATGTCACCTCGTGGCTGTTCGTGCAAACAAAATATTTTTGCTAAATCTGGTTGAAGCTTGGATGTCTTGAGTGGATGATCCTAAAGGTCTTTTCCAATCTGTGTGAGTCTATGATTGATTTTGGATTGTTCCTCCAGCTAATAAGTGGCTCCCCTTAGCTGCCGGCTGGAAACCTGCTTTGGCCAGGAGCCTAAACCAGCCAGCAAGAGCCAGGCACAGAGAAGTCGCCAATTAAACAGAGAGCACTAAATTCATCTGATGCCATCATGCTTTAGTGGCATCAGCTGGAGAAACAAAGTGCCCAGATAAACTGGCTTGGCAGACTGGCACTGAGTGCCAGGAGGATGGAGCCAGGCTCTTCTCAGAGATGCCTGATGACAGGACAAGAGGCAATGGGTGGAAGCTGAGGCATAGGAAGTTTCATGGAAACATGCAGAGGGATTTTTTCATTGTGAGGGTGACAGAAGACTGGAACAGGCTGCCCAGGGGAGTTGTGGAGTCTCCCTCTCCAGAGATATTCAAGACCTGCCTGGGTGCATTCCTGTGTGATCTGGTATAGGTGATCCTGCTCCAGCAGGGTGGTTGGACTGGATGATCTCTGAAGGTCCCTTCCAGCCCCTGACATTCTGTGAGTCTGTACTTTCCAGAAATCAAGGTTTAGAAGTGCTGAACAGCTGGTGGATGGTATTGTTCTGAAATACACACACATACACACGCACCCCCCTTATATTTTCAGAGGTGATAAGGAGTACTGATGATGGGAACCTTGCAAGGAGAAAACGATTCCATGTGCTCCCAGGGCAGGCTGGTGGGAAGGGCTGCTGCTGGCA
This sequence comes from Ramphastos sulfuratus, assembly GCA_013399055.1. Classification (NCBI taxonomy): domain Eukaryota; kingdom Metazoa; phylum Chordata; class Aves; order Piciformes; family Ramphastidae; genus Ramphastos; species Ramphastos sulfuratus. The sequence goes on along the minus strand of WBNM01036417.1, from coordinate 43,666 downwards.
GGAGGCAGGATGAGGTTCAGAGCAGGGCACTGACAAACCAGCTGCCTTTGCTGCTGCCTCCTAAACAGTGCTGTAAATGCTTCTGACATTTGAAGGGCCACCACTGTAATCTCAGGTCACTGACACTGTCTGTAGGGGAGGACGTTTGAGCATTGCCACTGATTATTTTCAGGTTTAAACTGCCAGGCGCCATCGTGTGCAACTTACATTTTTCCTGAAGTCAGGAAGTGGCTCAGCTTTGTGCAGGCGCCAGAGGGTTTGTTCTGCCCAGGCACAAGCATGTGTCCAAGTGTGGAGCTCTTGGCTCTCCCTGTGGATCAGCCCCGTGTGCCACTGCCTTGACCCTGGGTGCCCTGCATGAGGAGGTTGAGGAATTGCTTCCCTCCCTTGGGTGTCTCTGGCCCCACGTTGCTGCTGTACAAGGGCAGGTTTGGGAAAGTAATTATGGACCTGAAGGCTGCAGCTGGATTTCCAGGAACATGGCTGAGGCTTTCAGTGCAGGAAAGCAACACATGGGAGCCAAATGGGTGTGTTCCTGTGGGGCCAGAATCCTGCAGAGAATCCCCCCCCCCCCCACCTTCTCCCTGCTGGAGTGCTAGTTCCTTCATTTGGAAGGATGTGCTCAAGAGCATTTGTAAAGCTGCAGAGGCTAAATTTTGGGGTTCTGCTGCTGAACTCTGAGCATGGGAAGGCTCTTTGCTCTGGCAGGTGAACTGGGCATCCTCAGCCCGTGCCCTCACTGGGGATTGCAGCTGGGGCTGAAGGACATGTGGCCGTGGCAGCTCCTTGCCACACACTGGACGCAGAGAAGCTGCTCTTGTTTTCAGGCTCCTTCCCCACAAACACTTCTCAGCTTCTCTGTCAGCCCTCGTTTGGGTTCTGCCCAAGTCCCCTTGCCTAGCTCAGAGCCTGGCAGGTGCCTCCCCACACGTCAAAGGCAACATCCCTGCCACACAGGCTGGAGCCTTCGGCACGAACCTCCTCCTCTGCTTTTTCTGCAGAATCCACTCACGCTCATTTTTCAGTGTCTCTTGTTTTGGTTCTCAGCTATCTCACAGCCCAGCCAGGCCCCAGCCAGAGCAGCATCCTGGGCTCCCTGTGGCAGCCTGGGTCTCTTGTGAGGTCGTTAAGGTGCCAGGGTTTTTTATGCTTCTCCCATTGACACCGCTCAGGAGGACCTTGCCATCCCATTTCTCTGCCTTGATTGATTCCTTCTCATTATCAGCCCTGAATTATTTGCAGAGGTAAATGACAGGGCTTTATTTTCTCACACTGCTTTATCTTTTCACCAAGTGTTGCTAATGGAAAAGCTTTTAACCTCCTGAGGCAGAAGGTGATCCGTGGCCGTTGGGGTGAGCGTGGGACACGTGGAGCTGCCTGGTGCTGCAGCAAACCCTGCTGCTGCCTCAGAGCCCTCCCTTGGGTCATGGGGAGATTTAACAGACAGCCCAAGGTGACTGGCTACACAGCAACAGGGAGAAATTGTCTGCTTCAAAAATTAAAGAGAACAGAAAGGGCAAACCCTGCTCCAGAGGCAGGGGCACTTCATCCACACATCCTGACTCTGCTGATGGGTTTCTAGAGAGCCTTGGAAGGATGGTGCTGGTCGAGCTCCATGACAAGCTGAGAAACACACAGATTCCCAGGAACACAGGAGTAAATATGGCTTCAGGGCATGAACAGAGTGAGTGTATCTCAGCTGGTACTCCTGGTAGAGTCATACTGTCCATCCAACCACCCTGGGCAGCTCCTGCCTGTGGAGGTACCAATGGCAGGGGCTAGGGAGGGACCTGGGGATTGAGGAGCAACCTGATCTAGTAGGAGGTGCCTCTGCCCATGACAGGGGGTTAAGATCTCTTCCAACTCAAACCAGTCTATGGTGGTGGGTTTTTTTTGGTTTGTTTGTTTTGTTTTGTGTTGTTTTGTTTTGTGTTTTTTAAAGAACAACAACAAAACCAAAAAGCTGAAGATCTCATTTCCCAAGTCCTGAAAAATGCATTTTCCTTGCCCCCAGCTCTGGACTTTGCAATATCCACAGCTAAGGGAGAAGAGTGTCCCAGTGCTGTGGCCAGACACCTCCCTGGATGAGCTCCTGCTGCAAGGCCAGGCTGGGCTGGAGATGATTCCACACATGGAAATGTGTGACTTGAAGCATCTAGAGATGAGGAGAGATCCCTGCTCATCCTGCTGCTCCTGCACCGAGGCCATCACTGCACTAAGGTTTCCCTTCCTTTTGAGACTCCTGCTCCTTTCAGATCTCCATCCACAGCCTGCAGGGCTCATGATCTCCAGGTTCCATCTGTTGGTGCTTTCAGGTTATGGCCAAAGCATTTTTCAGCATGTTCTGATAGTCAAGCAGATTGAAGGCCTTGAGTGCAGACAGGTTTCTCAGATCCCTATGGAAGTCTGTCCCTGAGCTGTCACAGGGCTGCAGCCCTTCCTGATATACCAACACCAGCCTGGCTGGGGACTTGTCCCTGCAGAGACAAGGGCCACCCAGCACCTCTCCCTGCTCAGCACCCAGCCAGCAAGCCAACAGTCAGCAGTGAAGCAGCACTACATTTCCTTGCTGCAAATCCACTTCTGGAGCAATCCTGCTGCTGGTTTTGTCCAGGGATGGGACAGAAGTGGAGCCAGGTTCCACATCAGAACCCCATGTTTGCAGGTGGCTGAGCTTCCTGGGCATCCCCTGCCCCTTCCTGCAAGACTTCCACTGTTGCAGAGCTGTTGCCCATTCCTCTCTGAGCTCAGCCACCAAACAGCTGCATCCTTCTCCTGGCTGTTTGATCTGCTGTGGCTGTTGCTTTTGTGTAACAAGCTGAACTTTAAATTCTAATCACCTGTACCTATTGCATTGCTTCCTGTCCTTCATTGCCAGGGTGGGAATTTGTCCTGCAGGGATGGAACAGATGGGGGGAATATTAGGAAAATTAGATCAAATGATGGTATAAAGCCACGAGATGACTCAGTTCTATTGTGCTTTGCCTCACAAAAACAGGGCTTTGAACAAAATGTGCTTTTACAGAAAAGGGGCTTTCCATGCTGTTATTTCTTTTTAAGAGCTGCACAAATACTCTTCCTGTTTTGCCTTTATGTAAGGTTAGGTGTTGATTTGGGCTTCCTGTGCTGTCCACAGTGACTGACCAGCAGGACAGCCCCAGGACTGATGTTGCTGGGGATTGGGTCTCTGGCAGGCAGCCGTGTCCCGTCCTGGGGCTGCTTTGGCTGTCACCAAGAGCATCCCTTCTGGATGGGCACAGGGCACTTAGCTCCTTCAGGATTAAAAATGATGCTGGCCTTGTGTTACTCTATACCAAGCAATTAGCTCCCTGCTAACCTTGTAGGACACAAAGGGAGGAAAAAGCATTCGTAGGGATGTGGAAAGCCAGTTTACATCATCTGACTCAGTGCTAATTCTTCTTTTCTTGTCATTCACCAACAGGGAAGGGATTTTGGTCAGACAGATGATGGAGAGCTTGGTGCAGTCTCAGATACTCCAAACACTGCTAACACTCATGGGTTGATGCTGGTGAAGCCTCAGCAACATCTCCAATGCATTCTTAGATAAGCAGAGTATCAGACAAGCTGGGAGGGGAAAAATCTGAATATTCCTCAGGTTTTACCCTTCAAACCTGCACCCCTCCAGAAATCTAATTCCCAGCCTAATACCCAGCAGTGTGGCTGCACCATTGAAGTCATACATTTGCTGTAAGCCCAAGCCCTGACACAAACAATTTAATGACCCAACTGCTGATTTCTTTGGGCCAAATAGAGCTGTGATCTGGAATCTCCTGTGAAACTTCCCCTTCCCAGCATCCAAGGGGAGGTGCTGCTGGGTGTGATGCTTGGCTGAGAGTTTTCCATTCCTTTACACTTTGTTGGGGTTGATTTTTATCAGCCTGCAGCATTTTCTTCATGGTTAACATGAATCAAGCTGCTGAACGTTTGGGGAGAGAAAGCAGCTCTGAGAAAGAAGATGAAGAGCTTCTGCAAATATTTATGCACCACGAATCAATCAGATGGGAATGAGTCTCATTTACACAGAAGTTACACCTGTTTGTGTGCTTGTAGCTCCTGCAGCAAGATCCAGGAGAGGCAGCTGCTTGTCACAGAGGTGATTTAGGGGTTCCCCACTGATTGCTTGTGGAGAGGATTTTGTGCTGTTAGTCCCCAACCCAGTACAGCCTTGGGGCTCCCTGGGGAAGTGCTTGGTGCTGGGTGGGTTCATCTGCTCAGGGTGGTGCTGATGGGTGCAACAAAGGCACCTGGAAGCAGTTCTCTGCACCCACCCACTGCTTCTATTTAATCCTCCCAACTGACCCAGGGTGTTGTTTCAAGCTGCTGGGGAGGTGTCCTATGCCCTTTTCTGGGTCTGATCCTGCCCTGGTAGGTGGGTGCTGGTGGTGGGGCTCTGCTTGCCCATCTTCCCCATGTGCTGCTGGCCATTGCTGCTGCCTCAGGTAGGATCTCTGCTTTTAGGTGTTTCATAGTGAAGGGGGTGCCTGAGTTCTGGGCTCATCTTGTGAGTGCTTTCTCTGTAGACTACTTGTGAAGGGCCTGCACCAGAGCCTGGAGGGACCCTGGCATAGAGGCAACATGCCTCAGGGGTCAGAGGGCTGGGCCCCTGCCCTGCCTTGCTGAAGGGGAAAGAAGCAGGAGAAACAAGCAGAGTTACAGCTCTGACCCTGCTTCTAGTTGTTCTAACCCATGGAACCTGAAGGTTACCACCAACGTGGGAGGAGAGCTGCCTGCTCTCTCTGCTGGGATCGAGTTGGGCTCAAACTTCTGAAGCCTTTTTGCTAGGGGAGCAGCTTTAAAGTTGTTTTTAATCAAGTCATGTGTGAGCTTGGCAAAGGTCTGTGTGTGCCCCAGTGTGTACTAACATAGACTGTCCAGGGCAGTGTTACTCTGGAGAGGAGAGAACTTGAGCAGCTGAACTCCTGCTTAAAACGAAGTCCAACTTTTTATGTGAGTTTCCCAAGTGAACTTTTTCCCCCTATCCTTCTCCCTGTGTAGTTTTTGCCTCAATGCTTTTGAAAGAAGCTTTTAAATATTTAAAGCTGGTCAGAGAAAAGCTGTTGTGTGAGTCAGTGCACTATAAATAAAACAAAATACTGGGAATAAATCTTGTTAACAAGTAAAGATAATCCATCTGAATCTGAGAGCCCATAAATTCCCCTCCCTGTCAAGAGGGAGGCTGCAGCTGCTTTTCTTTGCAGTGTAGACCCCCAAATTGGCCTTCCCTGAGAGGACCCATGGAGTAAAGCAGGGCAGTCATCAGTGACAACCCAGCATGGCTAAAACTCTTCTACCAGGCAGAGAAGTGCTCAAAAATGAGTATTTCTTCCTACAGCATCAGCTGAGCTCTAACCACTCAGTTCCTTGGTTGGACTCAAAAGCAAATTAGTGATAATTGCTACTTAAAAACAATAGTGTGGATTTTATTTAAACTATTCTTTAGGCTTTGACCTAAGGGAGGATTTCTGTCTTTGTTTTGTTACAATGCTCTCCCCAGCAGTTTCTCTTAATTTATACAAATAAAGAAGTAGGATCATAGACATAGTTGTCAAGATAAACCTGAGAAGGGGCTTGGGGGAGATCTGATGGATTGTTTTTTTTAGGGCTGTGACCAATTGCAAGTGCTGAGGTCCCTGAGAGCAGCCCTTGGCCCTCTAACTGTATCCACCTGGAGCACTGGGGCCAGCTCTGGAGTCTTCAGCATGGACCTGTTGGAGTGAGGCCAGAGGAGACCACAGGTTGCTGTGGTCTCCCAAGGATGGAAGCCCTCTGTTTTGAGGCCAGGCTGAGAGACTTGGGGTTTTTCAGCCTGGAGAAGAGAAGGCCTTCTGGTGGCCTTTCAGGACTGTGAGAGGCTGATCAGAAAGATGGGGACAAATATTTCAGCAGGGTTTGTTGTGACAGAGCAAGAGGTGATGATTTCAACTAAAAGAGGGAGATTCAAACTGGATATAAAGAAGACATTTATTATGATGAAGATAGTGAGACCCTGACCTGGGTTGCTCAGAGAGGTGGGAGATGTCCCATCCCTGGAACCACTGCAGGTCAGGTTGTTTGGGACTCTAAGCAACCTGCTCTAGTTGCAGGTGTCCCTGCTGACTGCAGTGGTTGGACTGGCTGACCTTGAAAGGTCCCTTCCCACCCAAACCATTCTGTGAAGCAGTTCATATTTTAAGGTGACCCCAAGGCCATTTTCACCAACAGCATTCACTGGTCCCTTCCAGTATTTAGCCTTCTACTAGAAGGTGCAAAAATTTGGGAAATTCCATGCTGTACAGTGCCCTACTTTGCAGCACTAAGTTAAAGTCCTGGGAAAACAGCCAAAAAAGTGAAGTCTTAATTTTTTCTGCAGCTGGCCCATTAGCTCCTGCCTGTCCTTACAGGAAAGGAAGCAGGAGGTGAGTTTGCAGCTAAAGCTTTGCTTCCCCAGGGGAGCAGTGTGGTGCCATGGAGATGTTGTGTTAAGCATCTGCAATGATAAAACTCATTCTGCTCCCTGAGCTGCTCCAGCTTGGACCTGCTGAAGGCTGGATGTGAGAATGTTTGGTCAGCTCTGAGAATGAGGCTTTCACTGAATCACAGAATAGTTTAGATTGGAAAGGATCTTGAGGATCCTCTAGGTGCAATCCCCCAACATCTACAAACATCTGAGGGGTGAGTGTAAAGAAGGTGCCAATCTCTTTCTGGTGGTGCTCAGTGAAAGGACAAGGAGCAATGAGTGTAAGCTGGAACACTGGCAATTCTGCCTCAGTATGACACTGCTTTGCTGTGAGAGTGCTGGAGTCCTGGAGCAGGGTTCCCAGAGAGGTTGTGGAGCCTTCTCTGAAGGCTTTCAAAACCTGCTAGGATGTGTTCCTGTGTGACCTGTGCTAGGTGATCCTGCTGTGGAAGGAAAGTTGGACTTGATGATCTCTAGAGGTCCCTTTCAGCCTCTATCATGTGCATCTAGCATCTATGGTGGTGAGGGGAGCATGAGCCTGACTGGAGATGGACTTCTCAGTGACCTCAGATGGTGACTCTTGAAACATAGGAACTGCTTTAATGAAGTTGAGATGTCCTTTATATACCTAAACCCTTTGTTTAGTTTTTCCCCTCTCTGTACCCAGTTGGCACCATGTAACCTTCTTAGGCTCACTTGGACACTCAGGCTTTCTGTCTCTGGTGGCACTTTCTTCTGGGAAAGCTTCAGCTTTAGAGATACCAGAGGCTTAAGTCCCCATTTTCTGGCCAGTCCCTGCTTTCTGGCTGGATGTCAACATTTCTGATGTGAGTTGGGAAACATTTCAGCTGGCCAAAACCTGGAGCTTTCTCCCTGGTACACAACGTTAGCATCAAACTGAGCACAGAACCTGCTGTGACCTACTTCAGTATCCCCAGAGAGCCAAGTGTCCTGCAGTGGCTGCTGGTAGCACTGCTGGTTATGCTGCTTGGGCTGGTGTCAATCACAAGGGGGCACACAGCAGATGGCTGGGGAGAGCAGGCTGAGTGTTTGCACTTTGTTGTGCTGGGGGAAATCGAATTCCAGGCTCTGCTGGAGGAGCTGGGATCCTTCCATCACTTCTGGTGGGAGGGGCCAGAAGAGGTTCCGCAGTCTCTCACAATGTGGAAATGCTGACATGGTTATTTTTATTTTCTTTCCCAATTTCCACTCCTGCCAGAGACCACTCATCCCCTGCATGCCTACAGCAACGTGCTCATGGCTCTGTGAGGCCTTCCCAGCTTTTCCACCTCTTGGTTATAAATCAACTTCTGGCGACAACAGCCAGAAATTCAACGCCTCATTAAAGTCCCTGTTAGGTACCAGGGACACTCTGGGTGGGAGGATGCTGCAGCTGAGCCCTGTGGGTCCTGCTGGGTGCCTCTCCCTGATGGGCACCCTCAGGAGCTGTCTAGTAGCTCCTAGCTGCTCTCCCTCAGGCTTTGCTGGAGCCTCTCTAACCATTTCAGAGCAGAAAGAGGTTGGGCTCATCAGTCAAATGAACTTTTCCTGAGCATGCTTTGTTATTTGGCCTTAGAAGGAAGGATCAGAATTGTACTGAAGAGTGCAATTAATCTGAGCTGTTTTCTGTAGCCATCTCTGAGTCCTCTGAAACACAGAGGAGCAAGTGGGTAGAAGCTGTAGTGCTGCACTTGCAATTAGAGTGTCTTCTGCTGAGGTTCATGTGCTGCAGGTGATTTACACCAAGTGCTGGCAGTGCTCTGGATGCTCCAGCTGGATGGGAAGAGAAGGAGGTCAGCGTTCACCTGAAATATGCCTGTTATTAGCTGCACTGCTCTGTGTTTCTGCAAGGCATAATTTAAAAACAATTTTTCTGAATTGCACCATCTGGAGGAGGGAAAAGAAAAAAAAAAATCAATAAAGGATTTACATGAGGTTTGGGAGCAAAACCCACCTCGACTGCAGCCCTGGATGCAGCTTCTACTGCTTTGCCATCTCCAGATTATGGATCCAGATAACATTCTGTCTGGCATGGGCATCAGAGCTGCAGTTCATCTCAGGAGGATGGAGTGGCCTGATCACAGGGGGATTGTCTGTAAGAGGGCAACAAAGCTGGTGAAGAGTCTGGAGAATGGATCTGATGAGAAGCAGCTGAGGGAACTGGGGTTATTTGGCCTGGAGAAGAGCTGGCTCTCTACAGCTCCTTGAAAGGGGGTTGGAGCGAGGTGGGGCTTGGTCTCTTCTCCCTAGTACCAGCTGATAGTAGGGAGAGGAAATGGCCTTGGATTGTGCCACAGAAGGTTTAGGTTGGACGTGAGGAACAATTTCTTTGCTGCAAGAGTGGTCAGGCATTGGAACAGGCTGCCCAGGGAGGTGGTGGAGTCCCCATCCCTGGAGGTGTTCAAGAACTGCGTGGCTATGGCACTTGGATACATGATTTCATGGCCATGGTGGTGTTGGGTTGATGGTTGGACTGGATGATCTTAGAGGGTTTTTCCAACCAACGCAATTCTGTGATGGCCTCATGCTGGGAACAGGGGGAATGTGATGTTCTCAGCTGGGGGTGAATGTGTTTGTACCTGCTCCCTCCTTCCTAGCCATAGCACGGAGAGCCAAAGCTCAGAGGCCCCATCAAGGACTTGTCCCACCTCAGCTGGCTGTGAGAGGTGATCAGTCACCCCTGTGCCAGTGCTCTGAGCATGGCAGCCTTCGCTCAGTGCTTTGTCCTTCAGACAAATGGCTTTGGAGAGCTTCCTCTTGTGACCACACTGATGGGAAGGAGCAGTACTTTTGGCTTAATGAAAGGAGGCTGAACCCTGGTGACATTCACTGCTCAGAGACTGGGCTCAGCCTTGATTTGAAGGTGATGGAAAGCACTTGTGCATGATTTTCCTCACTTGAGAAATCAAGAGCTGGTTCCCAGTGATGCTGCTGCAGCTCCTGCTGCGTGGGGCTGCTGCAGGCTGTGCTGGGTGGTGTGAGATGCCTTCCTCAGACATCACCCAGATACTACCTGTACTGTTTGGGATTTAGGTTGTGCTGGAGCTGTAGATAAACCCAAGGTGAATAAAGGAAGGATTTGAAAAAGGCCAAGTCCAGCTTTACCTTCTGCAGCCTCCCAGCATGGTGCTGAACATCCAGCTGCAAACCAGCAAATCCCAACCCTGCAGCAGCAATTATCTCTGGAAAGCATGACTCTGAGCTCAGGGAATGGCACCTAAAGAGTAAACCAGGACAAAATACCTTAATCTTATCCCCACCATCCTCCCAACAGCCTGAAATCAGCAACAAGCCTCTCCTGCAGTGCCAGTTCCTCAGGTTCTGTGCGGTGCTGACGCACTGGGAGTTGTTGGTGCTTTGTGCACAGTGAGGAGGACGATGCAGCTGCTTCCTTAGCAAGTGGGCTCCTTCCTTTGGTTAAAAATAAAATATGCAAATTTCTTGTTAGCCGTTTGCTGCTGCGATTTCTGATGGGAATGGAATTCACACCCCAGGAGCTGTGTTGCTGTGATGTGGTGAGGACCAGATTGGTTGTGTTTTGCCACTGGGGCTATGGTGCTGTGACCCCATCCAGCACCTCTGATCCTCATTGGGGCAGATCCTGGACCAGGAAAGTTGCTCTGCTAACACTGTGTACTCAAAGTCAAGGGTCTTGTGAGGAACAGCTGAGGGAACTGGGGATGTTCAGCCTGGAGAAAAGGGGGCTCAGGGGAGACTGCCTGGGTCTCTACAACTCCCTGAAAGGAGGCCGGAGCCAGATTGGGGTTGGTCTCTTCTACCAGGGAGCAAGTGGTAAGATGAGAGGAAATGGCCTCAATTTGCCCAAGGAGAGGTTTAGGTTGGACATGAGGAACAATTTCTTTCCCCAAAGGGCTGCCAAGTCCTGCCCCAGGCTGCCCAGGGCAGTGGTGGAGTCTCCATCCCAGGAGGAGTTTCACAGCGTTGGAGATGTGATGCGGAGAGCTGTGGATTAGTGGTGACCTGGCAGTGCTGAGTTAATGGTTGGACTCAATGATCTGAAAGGTCTTTCCCAGCCCAAATGATTGTATGATTCCATGATTGGTTGATTATTCTGCTTTTTAATGTTTCTGAGTGAGGGCCCAGAAGATCATGAATTAAACAACGATTCTTCTCTCTTTGGGTTTCCATTTCCCTCCCCTAGAGTCCCTTGCTAAAGAGCAGGGGTCCCAGCTCCCCTCTCAGAAGAGGCTTTGTGCAGCAGGGCTGTGCTCTGGGGCAGGTGATCCTTCAGAACCCCAGCAGCCACCAGGTGTCAGAGAGGGACACGGGATAAATGCTCCTCTGTTTCCCTGCAGGAAAATATCCCCAAGTAATGATGACCTGCTCTGCTCGGTGTTACCTGCTATCAACAGCTGATTGAGTGTCATTGGCCGGGTTCATATTGAGCCCTGCTGCAATTACTGGGAAAGAACAGAATAGGATTTCTTTCTGCCTGGCTTTTGTGGTGTGGAAGCAAGGTTTGTACTTCAAATGATCTTTTAATTCGTGCAAGCAGTCCCTTGGAAAAACCCTTTAATTCAGGGCAGGCTGGAGGAATGCAGTTCTTGAGGTTGTTCTCCAAGGGAGACTTTGATTTTTCTTCTTTTAGTTTAGCTTCTAAATGCTGAGCTCTACCTGAAGCAGCAGTTGATCTTCATCACAGAATGAGCTTAATTCACTTCTCCATGGGCTCTCTGACCAAAGCCACCACCTGCACAGCTCAGGGAGCAGGATCTTTGTTTACATTCATGTTTCTATGGCTGTCCAAAACCTAACCAGGTCCATGTCTGGGCCTAAGACATGGTTAATCCCTGATCCCAGTTCAGTTGCTATACAATGATCTGCAGGGGGTCTGCAGGCAGCCTAGGGCTTTGCATGAGGTGAGAATTCTCTGCCTGTGGCAGGTTGTGACAAACACATGTCCTAGAATCCCAACATGAGGGGGTTGGAAAGGATGTCTGAAGGTTATCTAGTCCAACCCCAAGCCGAAAACTATACCAGGGAGGTTTAGGTTGGAGATTAGGAACAATTTCTTTGCTGCAAGAGTGGTCAGGCATTGGAACAGAGCACCCAGGGAGGTGATGGAATCATCATCCCTGGAGGTGTTCAAGAACTGTGTGGCCATGGCACTTGGGAACATGGTTTAATGGCCTTAGTGGTGTTAGGTTGATGGTTGGACTGGATGATCTTAGAAGGCTTTACCAACCAAAACAAATCTATGATTCTATAAAGGAAGATCACCCAGGGTGACTTACTACTTGCTCCCAGACGGTACCAAGCAGGAAAGGGGGAAGGTGCTGCTCAAAGTCCCACTTCTGGTTACTTCTCACTCATTCACACGTCCAAAAAGGGCCTCAAACAAGGCCAAGAACCTGGTGTTTTGGCTTTAGATTTCCATGCAGAATTGAAGAGCCATTTGGAACATCTAAGATAACTCAATCTTTTCTGTCATGGATCTGTGTTGTATTTAAAATGACAACAAACATGGAAATTGACAATTAATACCAAAATGCCTTGTTTTGACGTTTGTGACAGTATTTAGTGACATGTTGGCAGTTGGTTATTTAAAAGTGGTTTTAATCCAGTGACACTTCCCAGTGGGAAATGGGTTTGGCATAAACTTTCTGTCAATGTTTTCCCTTAGCCAGGTTGGCACGTGGGTGCCAGGAGGCTGTGACTGCAGTGGAGCATCTGGGTGCCATGGAGGATCCCAGGAGGCTTGTCTGGTACAAGCCATGTTCTCCAAATGGTTTTCATGTGAGCTTTGCTCTGTTTGAGTCTTTGGTGTGCAGCTTACAGAAGAGCCTTGTCTCTGACTGCCATCCACACCACGCGCTGTGATCTGCCTCTGAGAACATCTCAGCAGCCTTCCAGAATGTGTGCTGTGAGGCAAAATATCAGCTGTTCAGATGGAGAAAATCAGGAGGGATCTCTTCATTTCAGTTAAGCAGCATGCAAGTTAACATTTTCCCAGTGAAATTGTGCTCTTTTTTTTCCCCCCCTCTGTGGCAGCCAGTCTCAGTTCCTTTGATATTGGTCTCTGCTTTAGATGTGTGCTTGCTGCCTTTAGAACCTGGTACAGATTCCCTCATACCTCTTCTCCTGGGTGCAGACAATTGGAAGTTATTTAAATTGCCTTTTTTTTTTTTTTTTTAAAGTGTAAATGGCCATTCTGAGTCTGAGCCACTCTGCCTTCCACTGCTGAGTGTGACCCAGTCCAGTTGTGGTACAAAAGCATCTGAAGCATTCAAACAAGCAGTGAAAGAGAGTCCTGGCCTCATACTTATCTGAGTTTCTTTATGTTGTTTCTGCTCCAGATGTCCCCTTTCGTTTCCTTCTATCTAAAGCTGGTTGTGCTCTCTGGCTCTCACCTGATTATCCTCTTGTGTGTTGAGCTCTTGTTTCAATACATCAGAGGCTTGACACCAAACTGTTGAGCTGCTGGTGGCCACTTCAATCAGCTGCTCCATTCCAGAAAGGGCTGCTCAGTTTGGTTGGGTGACCTGAGATGGTTCTGAAGTGACTTCCCTGGGCTCTTTGGAAGCTGCTAGTTGGTTTGCAGCAGGTGAAGTTGAATCAATCACACCAGAGCCAAAAGATGATTAAGAGAATGGAATGCCTCTCTTATGAGGAGAAACTGAGGGAGCTGGGGCTCTTTAGCTTGGAGAAGAGTAGACAGAGGGGTGACCTTATGAATGGTGATAAAGATGTAAAGAATGAGTACCAGGAGGACGGAGCCAGGCTCTGCTCAGCGATGCCCAAGGACAGGACAAGGGGCAATGGTGGAAGCTGAGGCATAGGAAGTTCCATGGAAACATGAGGAGGATTTTTTTCACTGTGAGGGTAACATAAGATTGGAACAGGCTACCCAGGGGAGTTGTGGAGTCTCCCTCTCTGGAGACATTCAAGACCTGTCTGGATGCATTCCTGTGTGAGCTGGTATAGGTGACCCTTCTCTGGCAGGAGGGTTGGACTAGATGATTTTTCAAGGTTCTTTCCAACGCCTGACATTCTGTGACTCTGAAATCATTACTGTGTGCATCAAGTGAGGCTTACACCTGTGGTTTTTCTCTGCTTGGTGTCCTGACCCAGGGGCAGTTTGAGGGTTTTTGTTCTAGAGTGAAAGAAAACTAATGACTAAGTATTATTTTTTGAGTACCTTTACTTGTGAAATATCTTCAACTTTGAGCTGCTGGTTGGTGACACCAACGTGTTAGTGTGTGTGTGTGTGTGTGTATATATATATATTTAACATTTCTCTTCCTTGGTAATTCAAGTACTAATACCATTAAGGTAGCTCCTCATATAAGGTTTATGTCTCATCCTATTGCACAGTTTGAAGTAAATTACACCTCTGAGTAAGTGTAAAAATAATGCTCCCTGTGGCTGACTGTTCTGGCTGGACAGAGAACCTGAATACCTATCATGTGCTTGAAGGATTTCAGGTCTGGTTTGTGTTCTGAATTTGGGTGATGTTCAAACGAAGGTGGCAGTATGGAAATTTCAAGAGTGTCCTGTAGAGCTTTACTAATTTTAATAGCACAGGGCCTGGTGGCTTTAATGTGTGGTGATGATGATGAATATCAAACCCCATGATGCTTTTTGTAGTCTGGCTGCTGCATCCTCTGCGGGCAGTGGGGTCCTATCACAGCATGATCAGTGGCTGTGAAGGTTCTCTGATGTAGGTGCAATAAAACACACCTTTAATTACTGACACAATTAGTTCTGCTGATGTTCATGGTACATTGTACAGGTCATCGGATGCTTCATGAATATTTATGCTGCCATCCACGAACCAGAGGCATAAAACAGCTTCTGTTGGAGTCTGTTATTTCATCTGCCATAAATACACACTGCTCTTCAGAGCGTTCAGAAAATGCCTCTTTTGACTTGAAGAGCTGCAGTTTGCTGTTCTTTCATTTTGCATGAATTTGTCTGGGCTTGTGAATGTGTCTGGACACTTTGAGTCACTCTGAAATACTGGGACAGAAGTCTGCCTTCAAACAAAGCAGCTGCAGAAAGTGATGTTCAACCTTTCTGCTTAAGAGCATCTCGCCTCAAGATATTGGAATGCAGGTGGAAGCTCTCAGGTGGGAGGACAGGAAGGTTGATTGCTATCAAGCCTTTCCCACAAAGCAGGTCAGAGCTGGATGAGGTGACAGAGTTATGGCTGGGATGTGTGCAGCAGAAAGCCACGCAGTGTCAGCAGGGAGGAAAAGAGACATTCTACAGACAGCAGTGGAAGCAGCTGGAGCAGTGCTGGTTTGAGGGCTCTCCTGTACCTTGGCCCACGGTCCTTGGTGCCTCTTGGATGGCACCATGCCTGGTTGTGGTCTCAAGATCTCTGGCCATGGACTGTTTCATGGCTGGAAAAAGAGATGGTTACTCTGGGTAGCTTTATCTCCTACCTTCTAAATGCATTTCCTGGTGATGACTCCCAAGATATGATCTGTGGGTCACCTAAACCCCCACAGGGGTTTCATTTTCAGCACTTACTGTAGCTGTGTAAACTGGATCACAGCTGTGGTCTGAAGGCATCTGAACGTGGATGGGTGAGGCTGTGCATCCAGGGCTGCTTCTCTTCACAGAGCAGAACCTTTATGCATTTCAAAACCTCCCAAACAAACCAATCATCGAACTGTGCAAGTGTTTGCAAGCAGCAAAAATACATTTCCTTCATTAGCAAACTCTGCCAAGGGACAGGTCAGAAGGTGAAGCACTTGCAGAACCCAGCCTTGCTTGCAGCACAGTCCTTGAAGCAGGCTGCTCCTTCTCAGAAGCAGCTTTTTGTGCCGTTGCCTTCCCTCCCCTCCTCTCCCCTCGCCTATCCCTGTTGTGATTCCCCATGGGACGTGGTGGGGGGTGATGCTGTGTGATGCTAGCCCAGAAGAGCAGCCTCTCTTGCAGAGAGCTTACTCCTCCTTCATCACCACTGAGCTCCATGTGTCTGTAAATGAAGGACCAAAGGATGTCCTCATGAGACGCTGGGGGGCGTCTGTGGTGTGCCTGGTGGCTTTCTGGTGGCAGGGGTATAACATATGCCAGATGAGGTGGTAAGGACTAGCACCTGGGTGGGTACCACATTTTCCCCTGCTGTCCCCGGAAGCTGGGTGCCTCCTTGCAGTGAGGAGCTCATTTCAGGGTGCATGCAGAGATTGAGCTGCTCATAAATAAACCCATCTGGCTGCCACCAACGTTGGTGTTCCCAGGGCTCCATAATTATGTGTGAGTCAGAGCAGCGTGGCGAGCTCTCCGAAGCAGGGTGGTAGTAAACAGGATCTTACCATCTCCAAGAAAACTGCTGACTTCCAAAAGCAGCTCCTCCCCCTCCCCAAAAGCATCCCAAACACATTGGTGCTCACGTTGTCATCCATGTGCAGCTAAGGGTGGCAACTCGCAGCGTTGCTCAGTCCTCGCAGCAGCATTGAGGGCAGGGATTCTGCACCTGCATGGGGCACTGGTGAGGCCACACCTTGAGTACTGGGTTCAGTTTCGTGCCACTCTCTATGAGAAGTACCTCGAGGGGCTGGAGTGTGTCCAGAGAAGGGCGATGAAGCTGGTGAGGGTCTGTAGAAGAGGTCTGGTGAAGAGCAGCTGAGGGAACTGGAGTTGTTTAGTCCGGAGAAGAGGAGGCTGAGGGGAGACCTCATTGCTCTCTACAATTCCACTAAAGGCAGTTGAGGCCAGGTGGGATTTGGCCCCTTCTCCCTACTATCAGGTGACAGGAGGAGAAGAAATGGCCTGAGATTGTGCCAGGGGAGGTTTAGATTGGACATGAAGAACAATTTCTCTTCTGCAAGAGTGTTCAGGCATTGGAACAGGCTGCCCAGGGAGGTGGTGGAGTCCCTATCCCTGGAGGTGTTCATGGAATGTGTGGCTGTGGCACTTGGGGACATGGATTTCTTAGGTTACTGGTTGGACTGGATGAGCTTAGAGAGTTTTTTAAGCTGAAACAATAGATCTAAACAAATGCTCTCCTTGCAACCCTGCCATTTTAATTACCCTGCTGGCCTAAGATTGGTTCCTGGTGTTTGAACATTGCCTTGTGTTTGGCTGAATGAAGTCTGGGCAGCCCAGCAACCGAGTAAATAAGTTTTTAATCCCCTCACTGTTAACATCGTTGCTATTTGTAGTTGCAAATCCTTACAGTCAACAGCAGACCCTACCTGGGCAGTGCCACCTTCAGCCCACCCTGGTGGCAGACCTTGCCTTCCTCTCCTGGTGCCTGCCGTGCTCCTACTTCTGTGATATTTGTTTAATTTTAGCTGTCAGTACTTATGCAACATTTCCCTTTTGCCTGCAGTTTTTCAAGGTCAGGTTCAGGTTTCAGTTGTGCAAACAGTGAGAGGCTGCGTGGGGAACAGGAGCGCTGCAGACGAGAGGTGTGCGCAGTGCCAGGTGAGCATCTCCAGGAGTACGTTGCTGGAGTGGGCTGCAGGAGGTGTGCAGAGCAGGGAAAGATTCCTTCAGTGTAACCCTTAGCAAATTTGCTCCTGAAGGATATGTTAAAAAGCTTATCTTGGCTCCAAGATGTAGCTCGTTGATTTGTCTCTTCTGATCAGTGTCCTGTCTGACCTCAGTGCAGCTCTCATGGCTTTATCTGCTGGCTGGTGTCGTGGAGAGGACAAGCAGCTCTCTCTAAATCTAGGGAAATGACTGAAATCTGTGGTGTGGGTTATCTGTCCTGACAAGATGTAGTTGTGAAATAAGGGCAGGTTTGAATTTTTCAGTGCCAGCTCACTCTCCGTGGGTTCTGCTGATACTTGTCTGAACTTCAGTGGGGATCAAACCTGCTTCCCAGCTAATTCCTGCAATACTTGGAAGCTGTTATGACACTGAAGGCTTTGGAGCTCCAACACCATTTTGCACATTCCTCATTCCTGACTTAGGAGTCCTGTCCCTTTGCCTCCTGTGCATGGTCTTCCCAAAAGTAAGGTCCACACCAGAGAAGGCCAAATCTCTCTGAGCAATTTCTGGGTAGTTTCCAACCATGGTGGCACAGGATGCTGCACCAGGCTTAGGAGATGGGAAGAACAAAATGGGCAGTTTTGGTCCTGGCTCAGAAATTAGGACAGGGTGGAAAGCTAGGCAGGTTGGGTGGGTACATTTGGCTCAGCACAGATTAAAATTAAGTGCAGGTATGCCCTCAAATATAATTAACTAACACGTGCCTGTACATACAGCTGGAGCAGGACCTTTGGTTCTCCTGGTCTCCTCTTGCACCGTAGGGGTCTTTGTGGTGAACATTGGAGGAAATTTTATCCTGAAGAGCTCCGAGCAGCACGCTAAGGCTTTCTCAGGCACCGGGGAAGTGTTTGATGTTAGATGTAACCGGCAGAGGGTAGTTAAAAGCTGTCAGCTGCTACTTCTGACAACATCATTGCTTTTCCAGCTGTGTGGCTACTTGGCCGGCTCGTTGGGAACTGATTGACTGCCTAGCTTGAGGGAAGACACCGAGGAGTCTGTCTCTCACCCATCAGCCCTGAAGGAAGAGTATGAGAGATGGAGCTTGAGTTGTTTCCAGTGTGAAATGTTGATATCTCTGTGTGAGGAGCTTGCAAAACATCTTCCATTACTAAGCGAGGACCCTACCACCAGAGCTGCTCTTTGCCTTCAGGAGCAAGTTGTGAAATAACTCAATGTGAGAGTCATGATCAGAGGCAGGATCAAATCTCCATGTTCATCTAAGGAGAACAAATGCCACATGTTTTAAATCTGTGAACTTCAAATAGGCTGGAAACCTGACAGAATATCTTGCTGCCCCCTCTGCTTGCTGAAGGATAATTTTGTTCTGCCATAGCTGAGTGGGCAGCTATAAATACTTCACACAGAACTCTTCCTCAGGCTCCTACAAAATGCTCAAGGAGGGGGGGACCTTTCATCTCCACCCTATGGATGGAACACTGAGGCATGGAGAGGCCAAGTGGCTTGCACAGGCTTATGAAGGACTGTGGGAGACAGCTTTCTCAGGTCTGAGGCTTATGCCCTCAGTGTCTTTTGGACTTTGTGTTATAAAGTACTGTTGAGTTTTTATGTTGTTGCTACATCATGACTATTGATCTCCCAACTGAAATTAGATGGAGGAACAGATTTCACTTGCTAAGCCTGCAGCAGCTCAGGCTCTCTGACTGTTCTCAGGAACAAGGCAAGGTTTGGACTGAAAGGAGATTGAAAGGAGGTTGATAAGCAGTTGGGTTGTTTTCAGCTACCACATCCTGAGGTTTGCAGTCCTGGCTGTGAGACCAGAAAAAGTACACAGGAACCCTGAAGTTTTAAAGTTTTGACTTTTATCTGTCAAGAGTGTATGGCCTGGAGTGGGCAGGGAATGGAGTTTTTGGGGTGGCAAGAAGGTCAGTGAGTAGAGCAGAGATGGATGCTGCTGCCTTACAAGACAAGTACTGAAATTCAACAAGGCCAAGTGTAAGGTCCTGCACCTGGGTAGGCACAATCCCAGGCACAGCTCCAGGCTGGGTGGTGAATGTCTGAGAGCAGCCCTGAGGAAAAGGCCCTGGGGGTCTGGGGTGATGAAAAGCTCAACATGAGCCTGCAGTGTGAGTGCAACCCAGACAGCAACTGTGTGCTGGGCTGCAGCAAGAGAAACGTAGCCAGCAGGGCAAGGGAGGGGATTCTCCCCCTTTAGTTTTCTCTCATCAGACCCCACCTGGAGTCCTGTGTGCAGTTCTGGACCCCCAACACAAGAAGGACATTGAACTGTTGGACCAAGTCCAGAGGAGGGCCACGAAGATGATCAGAGGGCTGGAGCAGCTCTGCTATGNCAACCTTACCATTCTGTCTCCATCCTTCTGAGAAGATGAAGGTCAAAGACACCTTCCTCTTCAACATTCTTCTTCCCAGCTAGGGTGTAAATGTAAGAGCACCACAGTGCAATTAATTAAAGAAAACCGATTCCTCTGGCCTCTTAAAAGGATGGAGAAGGAGAGCTTTTCATTTTTGTAGGTGATGATATTGGCAGTGTTGTCATCATACTGCATCTCGGAGCTTGGATTGATCTACATGAGATTGCAAAACTAAAGTAGTTTCTTGAGTGCTTGAGCCCACTTGTGTAACCTCCACTTTCCCCCTTTTTCCCTTCTCTTGTATATTCTGCAACATGCACCAACCCCCAGTGTGTCTTTGGCAGTCAGACTGGAAAAACTCTTTGCTCCCATGGTGTAGAGATCTGTCACTGATCCATCTGTCTTCTATTCCCAGTGCTGGATGACAGAGTTGGGCATCATCTGAACTACCCCTGTCATCTTCTCCTTTCCTTCTGGCTCTAACTGTCTTTTATCCTACTGTCTGTGACAGGGGTAAACAACCCTCAGGTTAAACAGAGCTCTTCAACTTGACTGTGAGCCACTTGAGCTCAGGTGTGGGAATGGCTGCGGTAGCAGCCAGAGGGAGCAGTCCTTGCTTGTGCTTGGTTTTGTCTGTGGTTTATAAATCTTAGAGTCATAGAAGGGTTTGTGTTGAAAGGCACCTCCAAGGGGCATCTAGTCCAGCACCCCTGCAGTCAGCAGGGACATCCTCCACTGGATCTGGTTGCCCAGAGCCTTGTCTAGCCTGACCTTGAATATCTCCAGGGATGGGGCCTCAACTACCTCCCTGGGCAACCTGTTGCAGTGTTCCAGCACCCTCATAATAAAGAATTTGTTCCTAATATCCAATCTAAATCTCCTCTTTACTAATTTCAAACCATTGCCCCTGCTCCTATTGCTGTAGGCCTTTGTAAACAGTTCCTCTGCAACCTTCTTGTATGTTCCCTTCAGGTACTGCAAGGCTGCTCTAAGGTCTCCTCAGAGCTTTCTTTTCTCCAGGCTGAACAACCCCAGCTCCCTGAACTTGTCCTCATAGGAGAGGTGTTCCAGTTTCCTGCTCATTTTTGTGGTCCTTCCTGATAGGATATCTATGAAGGGTTCCAAAAAATACCTATCTAGGGATTAGAAAGGACCCTTGGAGATCATCAAGTTCAACCCTTCTGCCAACACATCATCTTGTGCTGGTTCCTCACCTGGAACAGTACCTTTGCTTGTGAGTTCACAGCCACCCACTAGAGAGATTCCCACCTCACATAGCAAAATTCCATCCTCCTTTTCCTCTGCAGTAATATAAATGGATTTTCCCAGAGAACAAGATTAAAGCCTACCTTGATGTCTCGCATAACTTTCTGGCTTAGATCTAAACCATGACAGGTTTATCTCATTTTGGTCAACATATTTTGCCTTCACTTGGTTCTGGCAGACACTTAAATACGTGTTAAGCAATGTTTGGTGCATCTGTTTCTTTATGCTGAGTCCCAAGACTCAAGCCTGGTCCTCCTGTTTCCAGTCAAGGTAATGATTATAATGAAGAACAACAAAAATCAGATACAAAAGATGTGTGCTGGAGGCTGTTTTCTAAATAATGGGTTTTGAAGTTTTCCTGAGAGTCACCTTGCAGATCCCCGCAAGAGTGGCCCCATTTCCCATTGCAATTGGATGTGTGATCTCCAAACCTCACTGCCTTGTGTTGTCTTTTGTTTGTTGGAAAATGAGATTTGGAAACTGTACTCTGAATGTATCTGAGATATGTTATCAGACAGATTTCACCTGATTGCATGTTTGTGACTTAACAAACCCAGCTGGCTTGGAGTGCAAATGTAGACACCTACATAAGAGAGAACAGGTCTGGTGGGGAGCAGCTGAGGCGACTGGGGTTGTTCATCCTGGAGGAGAGGAGACTGAAGGGAGATCTCACTGCTCTCTCTAGACTCCCTGAAAGGGTCCTATGTGATCTGCTTTTAGATGATCACGGTCTGGCAGGGCTGTTGGACTCTATTTTCAGATGTCCCTTCCAACCCCTACCATTCGGTGGTTTGGAGGTTGGTGGCTTCTCAGGACAAGAGGAAATGGCCTGCGATTGTGCCAGGAGAGGCTCAGATTGAACATGAGGAACAATTTCTTTGCTGCAAGAGTGGTCAGGCACTGGAATAGGCTGCCCAGGGAGGTGGCAGAGTCATCAACTGTGGAGTTGTTCAGGAAATGTGTGGATGTGACATTTGAGGACGTGGTTCAATGCCCATGGTGGCGTTGGTTGGACTTCACGATCTCGGAGGTCTTTTCCAATTGTAGTAATTCTGTGATTCTAAAAGCATCCTCTGTTGGTGTTTGTAGTGTGCAGTATTCATCTCATTACCAATGAGGACATCAGCCAATGTGACCATTGCTGGCAGTAAGAGGGTTAAGTCTGAGCTCACTAAGACCTTCTTTAAGCCTGTGCTAGTAAAGCAGAGGAGGATTGCTAAGGAATATACTCCTTGAGCTCATTTTAGCCCTGAGCCTCTCTTAAGGCAAACCCCATCAAGTGCATTAGGAAGCACAGAGCTGGTCATTACTGGGGGATTGGAGTCTTCCCCAGGGAGGTGTTGAACTAATGAGAAGGTTAACTCTGCATCCAGACTCATCAGGCAAGCAACAGCAGCCTGCAAAATCCTCCCAGAAAGAACAACAAATGAAATAAAAAAGAAAAAGGACTATGAGGAGCCTGTGGTTTCCCACATCCATAGGCACAATCTCTTCTCTCTGGATCGTTTTGTTCCATGTCAAGCGTTCCCTGACTCATGACAGAAACTCTTGCCATGAGTGTGACCTGAACTGCTTAATGCAGTGTGATATCATCTGTGTTATTTCCCTGCTGTAATAATGCAATCATAATTTGGAGCTTAATTCAAGCATAGCCCTGTTTACACCTTAAACGTGACTGGGAGTTACTGAGAAGCAGCTGGTGGCTGTGTTTCTGCTGCTGAAGACTGGAGTCATGGACAAGAGCAGGTAGGGATTTTTTCACTCCAAAGATGGAGTGGGCCTATGGGCTATGGCATGCAGGGAATCAAGGCAAAGAATTTGTAATGAACTTTGACAGAAATCCTCTGAACTTAGCAGATACTAAAGCTTGCAAATGGCCCGAAAGAAGGTTGTGAAGGTGCATGCTTGTTGAGCAGCAACCACTGCAGGTGGCTGCATGGTGTGACATTAAATCTGCCTTCACTTTCATAGAATGGAAGGAACCCTCAGAGGTCATCTTGTCCAACCTTCCTGTAGTCAACAGAGACACATTCAACTAGATTAGGTTGCTCAGGGCCCCATCACGTTTAACCTTGAACATCTCCAGGGATGGAGCCTCCACCACATCTCTGTTCCAGGATTTCATAAGCCATAGAATCATGACATGTTTTGGGTCTAGTTCATCTAGTTCTGAGCCTCTTGCTGTGGGCAGGGACACCTTCTACCAGACGAGGTTACTCAAGTCCCCATCCAAAATCTGGCTCTGAACACTTGCAGGCTTAGAGCTTCCACAGCTTCTCTGGAAGCTCATTAATTGTCAATAAGCTCTTCAGGAGAAGTTCTCCCAGAGCAAAGTCTTGGAAGCACCTGGGCACCATGGCCACAACCTGTTGGGACAGAGCCTTGATGAACATTTAGTCAGATTCCTACACTCTCACTGTGGGGTAACATCCCCAGTGTAGAGCAGATCATGACAAAGTGGATTTTCATGTGGTTACTAACACCACACAGGAGTTGCTCACCATCTTCTGTGGGCTCTTTGAAGCACCAGTGGGTGGTTCGTGCTGCAGAACTTTCCTCCACGATGTGCATTTTCTTTCTCTTTCAGTCTTTGAGATTGAATGAGAACATGAACTGCAAGACCAGGAGAACATTTTAGCTTCTAAAATAATCTGTGAATAATCTTAGCTAAACACCAACATGCTGAAGTGCTGGGATTGCAGAATTCCTGCCTGGCTCAGGCTTTCACTGTGCCCAGTTTTTACCCTTCTTCAATATTGTTTTGAATTCTTCAGTTTTTGACATCTGCCAACCTTTGGTGAGCTTGTCAGAAAGTGGATTGAATGAGTCACAGAAAAAGCCCTCTAGGCAGATCTCCTCACAGCCCAGTTCTTCCTTGTCTTGGAAACTGGAAGCTTACTGTTGCAGAAAGCTTGGGGTAAACAGCACCAGCTGACTAGTAGAGCTGCTCGAGCTGGTCTCCTGTGACACTTCCCAGGGAACTGAGCTTCCTGGGTGCCTACCTCCTTTTCCCTGTGGCTGGGCAGAAAGCCCAGGGCATTGCTGTGGCCAGGGCAGGTGCTGTGGGAAATTCTTGTGTGACCAGCTCAAGTTGTGCCTTGCTTGTTCATGACATCTTCCTTGTTCCACTGGAAGCTATCTCTGTCCCACTTCTGGCTGCAGATAGGGCTGGCACTTGGCTTGATGACACTGGTTGAGATGTGTGACCGAGGCGTGGATCCATCCCGATGGATATTCTCCACCCAAGTATGAAAACTCCTGAATGTGTAGTCTGTCATCACACTACACAGGCAGATTTTGAGGAAAAACATCCCAGTCCCCACCTGTGGTACAGGGTAACTTCTGCTGATGCCAAAGTTTGGAGGTGCCCAGAGTTTGAAGGCACTGCCTTGGTGATAGCGGGTGATGGGTTGGATCATGCTGTAGGTGGTGCTGGGGTTGTCTTTGGTAAACACAGATTTGTGGAGGATAGAGGATCCATGTCTGGAATGCAGATATGAAGTGATCACACAAGGTTATGGAAAGGTCAAGGCAGGAATAAGACTTCTGATGTGTAGTGATTTGAGAGCACTTTTGATGGCATCAGGGTGGAGGAAGGAAAATTTGAGTCAGTAGATAGATGTTTTGGGAGTTGTTTGATGTCCTTCAGACTGAGATGCTGTCACTGGAGTGGGACCATTGTCTGCTGCAGTGGTCTAAGCTGTGTGAGGTCAAACATCTGTTTTCTACCTGGGTGCAGAGCATTGCTCACATGGGAAGCAGGGATGGGCACGGTGCTGAGCCCCTCAGGAGATGGCCAGCAGGAGAGTTGCTTTTCTGGGGGAGTGGAAAGTTCCTGAAGCTTGATGGCCTTGAGACAACCTGTCCATGTTTTCAAGGGAAGCAAATTGCTTGTTTCCAGAGGGATATCTTTTAATTTCAGCTTTTTGGCCCTGACTGAAGCAACAGTAATGGGCTGTCTAAACAACATATGGCCATGCTGCACAGAGATGCATGAGCTCATTCTAGTGCTGAAACATTGATAGCTTAATTAGCTGCTGAGATCCCTCTGAGGGGGCATGGCTAGAAAATGCCCAAGGTCTCCTGCTTCTCATGAGCCCATTTCCTGCGTGCCAAAATCCCTGCTGTGGCCCTTGGTGCCTGCCCATGGTGGAGCTGCCTCCAAGCAGTAGGAGGACCTGTTGGCATCAAAGAAAGACTTCCTGGTGAGAGATCTCTGAGGGAACTTCTAGGAAAATACATGCCTTCAGCTGTGTGAGCTGAGCTTCATGAAGCAAGGTCTGGGTGAGGCCATGTCCTGCCCACCAAGCTTTATCCACCTCACAGAACAAGTTGGTTAGAGGTTCTCCAAGTACAGCATGGAGGAACCTACTCTTAACAGCAGGTTTTATTTTTCTTTTTGTCTGCTTTCAGCATGATGAGCAGCAGCCTTTGATCTTCTTTTACGGTGTATCAGTGTTTGCCACAACAATATTTCTGTAGCTTTTAACTTCAGAGGCCCTAATTGCTTCAATGCATTTTGTTAGGGAGGCACCTGCCTCTTAATTTCTTTTTTTCTCTACTCTCTTTTCTCCATGATAATGCAGCAGAAGAGGCATCTCTGCAGAGATTAAAATCCTCTGGTTCCACTCAAGTTGAGTGGCCCAGGATGATGTTCAGAGAGGTTCTGGCACAACCTGAATTGCCTCTCAGGTTGTGTAAGTGGTGCTGAGACAGCAATGGCCTCTATGAGATGTTTTCTTTATCATGAGCATCAAAGAAGCTTTTCAGTCGAGGTTGCAGGTCAGAACTTCAGATTTATTATTCTGAGAGGTTAAAAAATAGATGAATTGTAATATTCCCTCTTCTCAGACCATTATGCAGCACGCTGGGAAGGAGAAATGCCTTTTTACCTTCCCAAAAAGCAAAAACCAAAGGCCTTTTTTTTTTTTTTTTTTTTTTTGTAGCAGAAAAATCATCAGTGTGGCACTGCAGTTGATTTTATTAAAAGCCTATAAAAATGCATTTGCATATGGAAAATGTGTTCTACCTGCTCTATATGTTGCCTAGAATCATGGAATTGTTTGGGTTGGAAAAGCCCTCTAAGACCATCAAATTCAACCAACAACCCAACAACACTCGGGCCGTGGATCCATGACCCCAGGCGCATCCATCNCCACTGACCCAACCCCACCATGGCCATCGCACCATACCCCCAGGTTTCTTGAACACCTCCAGGGATGGGGACTCCACCACCTCCCTGGGCAGCCTGTTCCAATGCCTGACCACTCTTGCAGCAAAGAAATTGTTCCTAATTTCCAACTTAAACCTGCCCTGCCACAATTTCCTCTTGTCCTATTGCTGGTTACTTGGGAGAAGAGACCAACCCCCACCTCATTCCAGCCTCTTTCCAGGGAGCTGCAGAGAGCTGATGTCTATCCAAGCTTTCCCAGCCTGCTGCATGGCACAGATTTCAGTTCCTGTGAATGTCAAGCAAGATGCTCTCACTCCTTTAGCCATCCTCCCTCAAGCTGTTCCACGTGTCTGTGAGGAGGACCCCTGTGTTTGTCACAGCCACTGGAAGGGCTGTGGTGTTTGTGGAGCCCCTTGGGCTGCCTCTCTTCTCTGCTAGCCAACTCAGGGACATCATACCACGATGTGAGGTTTGCTGCCAGCAGCACTCAGCCTGGGTTTCTCCACACCTCACTCAGAATGCAGGATGTCTTCCTGCATTTGTTACCCATGCCGTTGCCTCAGCACTCCCAGGATTTTATCCGATGTGACTTTTCCTAACCCTGTGGAAATTGCAGGGCTGGGAGATGCATCAGCAGTTTTCAGTCCTGGTTCTCTTCCAGTGGTGCCTCTCAGCTTCTCCAGCTGCATAATGAATGAGCTCCCAGGGGGTTATTCTTTCCCTGCCTTTGGGTTGTTTGCAGGGAGCTGTGCTTTGGTCAACGAGCTGGCAGGGAGGCAAGGTGAACTAAAGTTTACCTTTTTTCCTATACTTGTCTAACATTTAATATGATTAAACATTAAAACTAAGCAGTTAATTCTGCTGTATTTACCAAAAGAAAATCTTTTGAGGGTGGTTGTTATGGAAACAGTAGCCCTCTGTCCTGCCAGTTGGAAAAGATTTATTTTAAGGGAGCTAAAAACCTTTAAATATTCAGCAAGAATAAAAAGGTGAGATCACAGAATAGAATTACTGACTCACTGAGGTTGGAAAAACCCTCTGAGGTCATTGAGCTCAACCATCAACCCAGCATCACCATGGCCATTAAACCACATCTCCAAGTGCCATCATTACATGTTTCTTGAACACCTCCAGATGAATCTTCCACCTCTCCAAGCAGCCTGTTCCAATGTCTGACCTTTCTTGCAGCAAAGAAATTGTTCCTCGTGTCCAGACTAAACCTCCCCTGGTACAGTTTGAGGCCATTTCCTCTCATTCTATCACTTGGATACTAGGAAGAAGAATATCCAAGTGATAGAACAAGAGGCTCCAGCCTCCTTTCAGGGAAGGAATTGTTCCTAATATCCAACATAAACCCTTCCTGGTGCAACTTGTTTCTTCTTGTCCTAGTGTTCATCTAGCATTCTTTATGAGGCTTCAAAACTCTCATGATGCTGAAGAAATGGGGCAATGTGGCAAACAAGAGCCTGTCTTGAAGGTGGAGAAGTGAAGGGATTCATGAAGAAGGGAAATGGAACATTTTGGAAGGGACACAAGGCTGGTAGAGCAGGGACATGCCATCATGTGCAAACCCTGCCTGGGGGAAGAAACCTCTAGCCCCAAGAGCTGCCTCCCTGCAGGCACTTACCTCCCAGGGAGCCCCCCAGTCCTCCTTTGCCTACTCCCAGCAGGACTCAAGGTTCCAGGGTACTCACAACGATTTGCAGAGCCTATTTTGGGGGGGGTCTGTGGCCTGGGAGCTGTGGGGCACTGACGCTCCTGAGTAGCGGGAAGCATTCCCCCTGCCCATCAGAGCAACCGCAGAACAGGGCTGTGGTGTGGGAGAGAAGCTTGGGATGAGCCTGGCAGGGATCAGCATCCCAGCAGCTCAGAATGCTGTAATTTGCTGAACAATCTCATGCATTAAAAAGAGAAAAGAAGTTCCTGGACTAATAACAAAATAACACACCCAAAGCTGCTGCAGATCGCAGGAAGATTGGTCCCTCAAGTGCCTTCAAATAGAAAATGAAGCTTCAGCTTCTCTCTGTTCCTGCTGCTTTTGTGCTCCCTTTCAAAATCCATTTCAGGCTCAGCTCTAGATTCAAAAATTGGCATTTCTTTTTCCCACTGAAAATGAGTGATAAATATATCCTGAGCTGGAATTCTCTGTTTTTAAAATGTTTTAATGTTTCCATGCACACATTGTGGTTTATGTTGGTTTTCTGAGGCTTTCCTGAGAGAGATTTCTTTCTGCCTTGGTTGTTTTCAGGTAACAACCTGGATAGAGCTGAATCTGAGCATTATGATGAGGTAAAAACCTTGGATTCATTTTTGTTCTGGAACCAATCCATAATGACTAACTGCACTGATTAGTCATAGCACCATCAAAAAGCCCCCTGTGGGCTTTGGTGGTGATGTGGACAGTGGGAGGAGGACGTGAATGAGCCTCAGGTGAAGGATCACAGAGCTTTGTGCCATGTTCTCTCAGATCTGCTGTTGTTGGCCCTTGGTAGAAAAGGTGAAATCCAGGGAATCTCGGATGGAATGAGGTGCTTCATCTTAGGAGACAGCTGATTAAATCAGAACAATAGAATTGTCTGAGTTGGAAAAGCCCTCTGAGATCATTGAGTCCAACCATCAACCCACCATGGCCACTAAACCCTGCCTCCAAGCGCCATGCCCACACATTTCCTGAACACCTCCAGGGATGGTGACTCCACCACCTCCCTGGGCAGCCTGTTCCACTGCCTGACCACTCTCAGAGGAAATAAAACATTCCTAACAGCCAGTGCAGAACATCATGTTGTTTAAAGGCTCTTTGGAGTGATGGCATGTCCACCCTGATGCAGAAACACTGACAGACAGGTGGGTTGATGCCCTTGCACTGATGGCAGCCTCCCTTATTCCCATGGACTCTTCACCAGTGCTGGCTCCAGTGTTTTCCCACGTAAGCATTTTGATTCTAATTAAGAAGGACACTGCTTGCAAACCTTCATCTGAATTTAGCTCCTGATCCTTCACTGCGTGCCAGAAATAGTTTATTAAGCTTTCAGATCAAGCAGGAACTAACACAGGGGATGGGAAAATCAGTGCTACTTTAATTAATCTTTTGTTTTCGAGAAGGGGAGGAGGGACACATAGCTTTCAAAGGGGAAAAGGGAAATGAACTCTCTTCCAAACTCTTACAAAAACACAGCTTTTGGTAAAAGTCCCAATGGTGCAGGTGCAATGGAAGAGGGATCTGTGAGCCTGCCAAGAGCCAGGCTTTGGTGTGATAACCATGTTTGGAGTGATGACTCTGTCTGGTGTAATAATGACCACACTTATACCTGCACTAGTAGCTTTCAGTCTCTGTGGTTTGCAGATGCCCATGTGGAGCCACAGTTGTGGCTGTTTGGTTTGGGATTTCTTTTGTTTGGTTGAAGATTTGGGGTTTGTAGAAATCATTAACTTTGCTCCACACTTTATCCTCTGTTCTGCTGGTCCTTTGTGGTGTGAGTGTCACCTCCTCTGAAGAACCTTACCAGCTGTCTGGGGAAGAGAATGAATCTCGGCTCCACCTGAGACATGTGATGTGTTGCTTCTCAGGAGGTTTTACCACCACATGATGTTCTCCTTCAGGATTGTGCACTCCAAAAAATGTTGTTTCTGTAACTCTGAGGATCTTTGTCCTGTCAAATCCCTTCTCCACATCTGTTAGACTGTTTCTGAGCAGTGGTTTGTCCTTTCAGGTTGTATTTTAAATATTCTGGTATGGGAAGCGTTAGCAGAAAGAGTCTCAGCTTCTCCCACTTAGGACAGCCCCCACACTGGGCTAAGGAGCAGCTCCTTCTCCCACAGCATCTCCCACCCTGTTGCTGCTTCTGGAATTTGACCCTGCTGCAAGCTCCCCTTATGGCCAGCACTGAGGCTCTCCAGATGGCTGCAGAGGAAGGTAGACTCCTCTGTGGTGGAGAAAGACCCTGGTAGTGATGCCATCTTCACCAGAGCTGTTTGTTTCCTTTTCTGTGTGTGTGTGAGCAGAAGGCTTTAGGCAGCAGCTATCCTTGAAGAATAGCATGGTCCTGTTCCTACACCTCCATACCATATGTTCTGGTTGGATATAGACCTTCAGCTGAAACCCATCACTGCTGCTTCTCTTGTCACAGTTTTTGCAGGTCTCTTTCTTACCCTTGGCCGTGGTATGTGCATTGTCAGTGCTGTGGCAGAGAATCAAGCTGCTTGAGAGCAGCTCTTGCCTCTTGCAGAGATGAGGGACAAACTCCTGCATAGAGAAGTCCTCTGCTCCTTCTCTGCTGATGCAGGTATCTGAGATGCCCTGGCTCCTGCAGTTTTTGCAGCTGAGGTCTACCCTGCTTCTCGGCTGCCTTCGAGTGGTCGGCCCATGGCTGTGGGGTGAAGGTGATTCCTGACTGTTAAGGGTGCCTAAAAAGAGCTCTGGAGTGAGGTACAACCTTGCAATTGAAGTGGGTTGTTCTGGACCAGATCCAGAGTAGATCTACCCAGGAGGGGAGTTGTGTGTTGTGAAAAGTGTGGGGTGGTTTTGGTTCGTTTTTCTTTTTTTTAAAAACAAAACAAAAAAAAACAAAAAACAAAAACACAAAAAAACCCAAAAAACAAACCAAAAACTTCTCATGGATTTCACTGCAAATTAGGCAAATTTCCAAGGAGGCTGTCATGAATTCATAGGTGAGAGGGTTGGGCTTTTGAGAAGATTCTGAAAGCCTAATAAACCTGACTTGGGCTGGTTGAGGTCTGTGCAGAAGTTGCTCTAGCTGTTAAATATTGCTGCACATGCTGCCAGGGCACAGCAGCCCTAGGAGAAGGGAAGGCTCTAGCTGGGGAGAAAAGGTCCTGGTGGAGAGCAGAGCTGAGTGAGTGCTGAGCAACCTGATCTTGCTACATGGGTGGTATCACAGGAGCTGTCTTGGTGTGGTGCTACACCTCTGGTGGGGCAAAGGAAGGTGGTTTGTACCTGCTGCCAAAGCATGTCCAGAGCAGAGGACATGCTGGTGTGTCCCTGGCCAGGGAGGGATCCTGTAGCCCATCCTGCGTGCAGATCTTGGCATGTCTCAAAGACAAAGGGCATTTAACCCTTTGTACTTGTCTGTTGAGCTCTGGGGAAGGTAAATGGTGGTGAGATGGGTGACTGTGGGAAGCTCTTTCTCAGAGGTACAAATCAGATTCGTGCCTTGGGCCTTGTTCAGAGTGAAGCTATGTGATGTCTTCTGCAAGCTGGGGTTTGGAGGCTTTGATGATAGTGCTGTCTTTAGAGAAGGAATTTGCCAACACAAACAAACCCAGGGGCCCTCCTGTTGCAGGCAAACCCTGAAGCAGCAAAAGTCTCATTGCTGCACCTTGTTATCCTCATTTAACAGTGTCCAAGAGACCCTCTTCAGTTCTCTGCCCTCATCTCCTTACCCTGGACTTGCTTCCCTGTCCATATTCTCCAGCCTGCTGCAAGCTGTGTCTGGTAATGGCTGAGCCTTTTTGTGAGCTTGAAGAGCAGCTCCTGGACTGCTGGGAAGGACACAGCTGCCTTGGGGCTCCTGTGAGAGAATGGCAATGATATCAGATCTTCATCTCTGAACCTTCTCCACTCTGAGTCTTCCTGGGGAGCTGTGCCCTTGGTGAAGTCACACTCTCCAAGCACATCAAGGAGTGGGTCTGGGAGCCCTCCAGGAGAGTGTTTGAGCAATGGACCAACAGCCTCTGAGCTCTTTCTTCTGTCTGTCAGCACTGCCAGTGCAGATGTCTGAGGGGCCTGCCCTCACCTTGGTTGCTTTCCATGTAGCTGAGCTGCAGGTGCCACATCTCTAAATTCTGACCCTACTGCTTCAGAAGGTATTTAAAATATGTGAACTTTCCTGGGTGTGTGGAAAAACAACAATCTGCAGCCAAGAGTTTGTGTAAGGGGGGCCTTTGGCTGAACATTTGGGACCAGGAAAAGGAGCTTTGTGATGAACTAAAAAGGTGAACTTACTGCCTAGATCTTAGTGCCTGTTTTCTCCTCTGTGGTCTGGTGACAAATGACCTGCCCTGAAAGAAAAGATAACTGCTTTGGCTGCTGCTGGGCTGATCTTCACAGGTGGTCAGCATTGGAAAAGCAAATTCCACCTCCAGATGCTGATTCTGCAGCACGCTGTGAAGGTTTTACAGCCCATTTGTTAAAGTCCATTTCAGAAACTCCAGAACAAATCTATTTTGCTTCTCTGCTTTGATTTATTTCCATGAGAAGTAGAAAAAAAAATACAATTGCTGTCCCCCTCCTCCCCCCAAAAAAGATACTTAGAGAGAAGCTGTTTTAATCAGTGGGAAAGGCTTTTAAAAAAACAAATTTCAAAACAAAAAGTGTTTTTGGTGCTTTTCTCTGTGTTGTGCTCTGGCTGTTAGAAAATAAACCAAACTCCTCTAGAGCTGTAAAGCTGAAGGGTTCATTGCTGGTGTCTGGATCCCCTTCAGAGCTGTTCCATGTTGGCTTTTAAGATATGTGAGGTCACTACAAGTGATAGTCAGTGATAAAAATAATCTCATTCCATATGTTTCCAGAGAAATTCAGATTATTTCTTGTTTGATGGCTAGAGATCATTCCAGCCAGGCTGTTTTTAGAAATGTGTAAGTATGAAATGAATTCAGTATGAAACAGTTCAGCACTTTTAATTAATTCTAGTGAGCTACTAGTTTGAACATCCCTGGATCAGAGCCTGGGAATGGAAAAGTAGCTGAGGCTTTTATTAAACCCTCATAACTCTTGTTTTGGGTGCTGCTCATGATCTCCCATGCTGGGGGTGAAAAGGAGCTCAGGGTGTACCCTCACCCTGACAGCCTCTGTCTCTGGTGGTTAATGTCACCAATAAGGAAACATTTGCACAGAGTGTCCTGGGCTGCTGCTGTGGTAGAAAGGGAATCACCTGGAAAGAAAGAGTAGCTTCAGGGGGGCTTCAGAGTGATGGGAGAAGGGGGAGCTGGGCTTTGGAGAGCCTGTTCTTGTGATATATATGTGGTGTACCTTGTGTTGATGTGAGCAAGTAGCCAGGCGTTGGCTATTTGCTCTGAGTGCACCAAAATAAACCAGGAGGACCAAGTCTGTCAGGTTTGGTGGTTGCCACATTCTTCTTTCTTTTGGCTTCCCTCTTCTGCTTACAGATGAAACAGGACCTGAAAGGCAGTCTGAAGCCCAGGCCATGACCATGCATCCCAGTTACCTGCTGAGAGAGGACTCAGCACCTTTCTGAAGAGGAGGGATGGCTAAGATGAACCTTGCATTGCCCATGGCTCCACTTCCCTGTCTTTCTGTGGATGGACAGATGGACAGGGCTGCATCTGGGGTGCTGCAGGGTTGAACTGGCCCAGCCTGGCCACTGCAGTGGGACTGGAGGGACCATGCCCGATGGTCTAGTGACTTTTATGAGATTGATGCTCTCAAGATCTGTGAGCAAAGCCAGGAGGAGTGGTGGGTAGAGTGCTAGTTTGGTGACCTGCAGGTGTGGTGTCCCAGAACGTTGCCCATGTTCCTACACAACTTTTGAATCCCAGATGTACTGCTGCAGGCAAGGCAGTGCAGAAAGAGTGGGAAAAGAGGGGGGAATGCTGCTGGGTGCTTTGGCTGTCAGAGGGAAGAAACCCTCTTTGATGCTCATCTTGATGGCTATGCACAATAATCTGGAGTTACAATGGAGGCTTTTTAGCTCAGAGGTTTTGTATTCATTCTCTCTCCAACTTATGTAAAAAGAAGAGATGAGAAGAGAAGGGCATCTACTCTTGAAATGTGGCTGCTTCTGAATGAGGAAGCATTTCAGGACAGGAGTGGGAAGGATGAATCCAGCAGGGAACTGGAATTCTGGCAGACGGCAAAAATAAGCATCCCAATGGCAAAATAATGAGGAAAACCCAAAAGCTTTTTGGTGGGATCTGAGAAGACAAGGAGTGGGCAGCACCAGAGGCAGCCTCAGCTGAGAGCTAACTGCTGTTCTGCACATTTAGGAGAAGGAACTGCAGCCAATTGCTCTATTTTAGCAGCAGGCTGTATCCTGAGGAGGCCTGAGCCAAACACCTGATCCAGCCCTACCTGGGTTATGAGATCTGACAGGAACCCCACACAAGCTCTGCTGGCTGCAGGCAGGTGATTAGTGTGGCTCTGATGTCTAATTAGCAAAGATGTGTGTCCTGCAAATGGATAGCAGTGGAATCTTTTACTTGTGCACATGAAACTGGAGTGGCTGTGGATGTGCAATGAATCCCAGCACTTCTGCCTGCCCTTCAGTCAATGCACAGCCTTCCCATGCTGATGTGCCTTTGGAGCTGGTTGTGGCTCTGCTGAAGTGACCTTAGAAGATCCAGAAGCTGCTTTCTGGTGGCATCATGGTCACAGTCCTGCTCTGCATCCCACCAGGCTCTAGTAGCCTTCCAGTATCTGAAGGGGGCCTACAGGAAGTCTGGGGAGGGACTATTGACAAGGTCTTGCAATGACAGGACAAGGGGCAATGGGTTTAAACTGGCAGAGGGAAGATTTAGACTGGATATTAGGAGGAAGTTCTTTGCAGTGAGGGTGGTGAGACACTGGCGCAGGTTGCTCAGGAAGGTTGTGGCTGCTCCCTCCCTGGAGGTGTTCAAGGCCAGGTTGGACGAGGCCTTACCTGACCTGTCCCAGTCGGAGGTGTCCCTACCTATGGCAGGGGGTTGGAACTAGATGATCCTTGAGGTCCATTCCACCCTTACCATTCTATGATTTGTGTCTCCCCTTGCTTCTCACAGCACTTGCTCTAACCTAATTCCCACCTGTTGAGCTCTCCATGGGATGGGCACATCCTGGTGCAGTTCACCATGAACCAGCAATGTGCCCTCATGCCCAGGGAGGCCAATAGTCCCCTGGTCTGCATGAAGAAGAGTGTGACCAGCAGGTCAGCAGAGGTTCTCCTGCCCCTCTATTTTGCCCCGTTGAGGTCACATCTGGAATACTGGATCCANAAGAACTTGTGTGGGGCAAGAGGATGTGGCCAAGCTCTTGTCAGTGCCCAGGGACAGGTTGCCCAGGGAGGTTGTGGCTGATCCCTCCCTGGAGGTGTTCAAGGCCAGGTTGGACGAGGCCTTGAGTGACCTGTTCTAGTGGGAGGTGTCCCTGTCTGTGGCAGGGGGTTGGAACTAGATAATCTTTGAGGTCCCTTCCAACCTTATCATTCTGTGATTCTGTGACAGGCCAAGAGGCAGTGGTCCCAAACTGGGACCCAGCAGGTTCCATCTGACCAGGAGGAGAAACTTGTTTGGTGTGAGGGTGCCAGATGCCTGGAGCAGGCTGCCCAGGTTGATGGTGGATCTGCCTCTGGAGAGCTTCCAACCCCACCTGGCCATTGTGATGCTGGGCAAGCTGCTGTGGG
The DNA here is from genome assembly GCA_013399055.1 of Ramphastos sulfuratus. Taxonomy (NCBI): domain Eukaryota; kingdom Metazoa; phylum Chordata; class Aves; order Piciformes; family Ramphastidae; genus Ramphastos; species Ramphastos sulfuratus. The sequence goes on along the minus strand of WBNM01036417.1, from coordinate 8,620 downwards.
TGCCCCTGCTTGAGCAGGGGAGTGGACTGGATGGTCTCCAGAGCTCCCTTTCAATCCTGCCATGCTGAGATTCTGTGATCCCTGGTGCTGTTGTGATGTGCTCAGTGCCAGGGAGCTCCTCTGTGCTGGCAGAGGGCAGAGCAGCTCTTCAGCTCCTCCATTGCTGGGTGAACCTCTCAAGAGTGCTCGGAGCTAATTCTGTGTTTTCCTATTTCGTGTTGCAAAGTGGGTGGGGTGAGGGAAGGGAACTAGGAGCAGCTTGATGCAGGGGGTGTATTTAGAATGCACTATGGGGTGACCCTTTATCTTGCACACGCTTTGCCTTGGGGAAGGCAGAGTATTTGATTACCTCTTAGGGTTTTTGCACTTCCAAATAAAGTCCCTGTATTGGGATGCTGTTGTCCAACCCCCCTCTGCTTATATCATCACTGTGAAGGATTGCTCCAGAAAAAGAATGCACTGCAAACATGACATTCAGAATGAAAGAAACAGCAATAAACTCTCTGACCAGAAAAGAAGTGATTTGTTAATTCTGTCATTCCCTGGTAATCAAATTATACCCAAAATAACTGCTCCAAGCAGGAGTTTGGCTGTGACTCAGAGAAGTGTAGGGAACTCTCTGAAAAGTTGGAAGGACGTAGCTATTTCTGTTGATTTTTAGGGGGAATGGAGTTGGAGGAAAACCTGATGGTGGAGTTAGATAAATAACTAAAAATCTTTGGGCAGAGTTAGGCACTGAGTTCTAAAATTATTAGTCCAGCTTCCCACTGATCCTTTTTCTTCCTTCCTTCTCCTCACAAGACACCTCAGTTATCCTCCATCTGAATGCAGTTCTGAGCATGCTTTTTTTTTTTTTTTGTTTACCCTGCTTTTCTATCTCTCTCACCACCTTGCTCTGAGGAGTGAGAACTAACATTAAAAAAATACTCTGCAAAAGGGTTAATTAATCAAGGCCTTGCTTTGTGGTTCAGAGTTGTGTCCTCCCAGTTAGACCCAGGATTTAAACACACCTGGGTTAACGATGGAAGTGGACAGTGCAGTTGATGAGGGGTGGTGGCTCTACGTGAGGTCCTCTGACACACTAGGAAATGGTCTTGGGAGAGCCATGAAATGTCTTTAGTTCTAGCACTCACAAAACAGACTCATTCTGAATCTTCAGAGAAGCAAAGCTGAAGTTCACCTGGGTTGTCTGATGCTTTCTGGTCCTCTGGTGAAATGCTGTGAGAGAAAAGCTGCTGTTGCAAGTGGACGTTGATCTGCAGGGCCAGGGCTTGAAGTGGCTTTGTGGGGTGTCTCTGGGGCTCGCTGGGGGAACGTTCTGGAGAGCAGGGGGCTTGGGCTGCCTGGTCCTCCCCAGCATCATGGGCAGAGTGGTGAGGATGAGGATAATGAGGAGGAGAGATGCCTGCCTCCCTTAGCTGTTCTGTTACCTCTCACTGCCCAGGGCAAAGACACGGAAATGCTTTTTTTTTTTTTTTTTTACCCTCCCCTCTCTTTCACCCTGGGGTGAGCTGATTTATTTCCAAACTGAAGAACAAAATCAGGTCCCTAATTCCCAGCAACGAGTCAATACAGAAAGGTTTGCATTTGTTTGAAATTCAGTTCCACACAATACTGATTGAACTTCAGGTGATCAGACTAAACCACTGGGAGTTTGGGTTTGTGCCTGGATGTGGGGTTGGGGGTTATGAGGACTGGTAGAGCATTGGTCTGGCTGTGTCCTCTCCCTCCATTATCTCTGTGCCACCATCCCAACATGAAACCTCAAGAAATGAGTAATTTGATGTTGCAAGTCTCCTCCACCAGACCTTTTATCAGTTTTGTTGCCCTTCTTTGGATCTGCTCCAGGCCCTGAATGTCCTTCTTGGAATGAGAGGGCCAAAACTGGACCCAGGATTCAAAGTGTAGCCTCAGCACTGCCCAGTGCAGCACTGGTGTTATGTTTGGTTTGTCTCTGGATCTGTAGGTGGCATGGGCATGGATCTTACTGCAATCACAAAGGATAAAAGTGAAGAACTCTTTTTTTCCTCTGCATCTGTCAGAGAGACACTTTCTGTGTCTATTGCCCTTGATTTTTGGCAGGGGTGGTGCAGATCTGATGAGTAGGACTGAGGTGTGGCAGGAAAAATGCTTTGAAGTGGAAAGATTTTAACCCTCTACCGTAAAAAGAGTACTCACTGCAAACCTCCTTTTGAAAGGCTGGAAAGCAGGCAGCCTGCTCTGCTGTCCTTCAGAAGTTCTTCAGAAATGCCATCAAAGTTTATAGCTTTGATATTTCATTGGTCCTCTCATCCTTTGCTCTTTACTTTGTCCCTGGCTGCTGGCACCAGCGACAGTCCCAGCTGATGTTTGGCTCCAAAGGCAGCATTTTAGTTCCAACACAGAGATTTAGAATGCTCTATTCTCTGTTTCCCAATGACTTTCATCATTAAGTGTAACCACCAGAGTTCTCTTTTTTCTTGGGCAGACCAGGGGCAGACCAGAGGCAGCACATGGACAATGAGAGGACATCTCTTCACTTTATGCCTGTCAAAGGGACACTCTTTGATAGCTGCAAGTTTTTTTTTTTTCTTATTTGCTTTATATTGGGTTTGCTCATTTTATTTTTATTTTATTTTGTTAATCTACCTTGAAATATTGCAGCAGGCTGCTTTTCGGGTGAAAGAGCATCAAGGTGTCTTGTTGCAGACTTCAAACAAACTCTGCCACAAGGAAATCCATATCAAATTCACAGAAAATTGGGCTGGCTAACATGCTTTTGATGTCCTTGAATTACTGTATGGAAAAATGCTCAGCAGAGATGATTTCTTAAGGTTTCCAATCCAGTCAGGCACTGCTTTAAACAAATAAGAATGTTCCACCTCCAGCCAGCCCAGTTCTCTCTTCCTTCTGATACCAAAGGGATCAATCGGTGCCTTCCTTGTCAATAACAGATCACATCCAGCTTCCTGCTGTAGCCACTGTCCTCAGGCATTCCCAGAGAGTGGTGGGTGAGGTGGTTTAGCTTATACCAAATCCTCCACCTCTGGTGGAGACAAGGACACAGATTCAGTACATAAAGCTGTAAAAGGCACTGGATTAATTTTTCACTTTGCAGCAGAGAGGTGTGGAGGTGCTGCTGGAGAGGACAAGAGCACAGATAACTGCATCCCGACCGCTTTTAGCTATCCTTGGATTGAGCTGCAGAACAATGAGAGTGGGGTTGCTTGCTGATGCTATGTTTTGAATGGAGAATGGGATTCTGCTAACATTTCTGGCATGTCAGGCATTGAAATAGGTTGTCCAGAGACACCCAGAGCTCAGCATAAGATGTGCATTGAGTTAGGGTAGTGATGTAGGAGACCATGCCCAGAGGTGGGTGTGATACATTTGGTTACAGACACAGAGGCTTACAAAACCAAGGGACTCCTAGTCCCTGTGTGCTTGCACTGGGCTCTTCTCCAGGGTTATCAGGAGCAAAGACAGTAGGAGCAGGAACCAGCAGAGCAGGAACCCCATGTTCCAGTAGAATTATAGTACTGTTTGGGTTGGAAAAACCCTCTTAATGTCAGTTGAGTCCAACCATCAATCCAACACCACCATAGCCATTAAACCATGTCCCATAGTGCCATGCCCACATGTTTCTTGAACACCTCTGGGGATGGTGACTCCACCTCCCTGGGCAGCCTATTCCAATGCCTGTCCACTCTTGCAGCAAAGAAATTGTTCCTCATGTCCAACCTAAACCTCCCCTGGCACAACTTCAGGTTCCCACCGGAGTCTCCACCAGTATACCCAGCTCCTGTGGGCTCTGGGGTGGCTCATTTTCCACCCAAATGTACTCTCTTGGTCTATTACATGGTCCCATGCTCCTGAGCGTGTTATTGCCTACACGCATGGGTAGAGCCCCTGGGAAAGCTAAGGATGTAATGAAGAGAGCCAGGGTGTTTCATGGGGAGAGTGAGTAAAGGAAGCAGCTTTTCTTGTTAGGAATGGTGAGCACCTGTCAGAAGAGATTTGTGGCAAAGGGAGGTCAGCTGGGAAGAAAGCTGCTGCTGGAGAAGCACCAACTTCCTTCTGGGGTGGATGTCCTCACGCTCATCAGGACTGTGACTTCTCACAGCTGCTGTGTGCATGGATGGGCTTGACTCTCCTGGGGCATGCATTGCAATCTGAGACTGAAAACTCCTAAAACCAAAGCCCCAGATCTCTCTGAGTTTCCTCACTTGCCACTCCAAGGCAAAATGTGGGGAAAAGAGTGAGGAACAGGAAAGACAGAGCATCAGCAGGTCCTGCAGAGCCAGATGACTGAATCCCAGCTTCTGCTTCCTTGGAAGTGAGGGCAGAGGAGGCTCTGGAACAAGGAATTGCTCTATACATTGCTTTCTGCAACTCCCTGAAAGGAGATTGGAGCCAGGTGGGGCTTGGTCTCTTCTTCCTAGTGTCAGGTTATGGAAGGAGAGGAAATGGCCTGAAATCGTGCCAGGGGAGGATTAGGTTGGAGATTAGGAACAATTTGTTTGCTGCAAGAGTGATCAGGCATTGAAACAGGCTGCCCAGGGAGGTGGTGGAATCACTGTCCCTGGAGGTTTTCAAGAAACATCTGGACATGGCACTTGAGGACATGCTTAATGACCATGGTGGTGTTGGACTTGATGGCTTTAGAGAGATTTTCCAGCCAAGACAATTCTATGATACTAAGGGAAGTGGAATTCCCTGAAGCATGCAGGCTGGCAGCAATGTCCAGCCAGGATCCAGTAATGAGAGAAGAGTAATGGGGAAAGTCAAATCATCTTTGGTGTGGTTTTGGTTAAGTTCTTGGCTGACAGCAAGCAGCAACCTGTGTAGAAAGCCCAACATCACTCACTGCTCCTCTCTATGTATAAAGGGCTCCACCATTTTCTTTGTTCAGTGTATTTCTGCTGGGGTTTGTCTCTAAGAAGGGGTTTATCTGCTTAGGAGGGCTGCTTTGGATGTTGCTTTCACAGGGAAATATCCCACCAAAGAGTGGTTGGAGTGCAAAGAGCCCGGTGGTATCTGCTGGCTGCTCTCAATAGCCTACTGTGGTTTCAGTCTTTTGGAACAGCTCCTGGGGGTTTGGATTGAGTGTGGAGCGTCTTTGAGTGATTCCTCTCCTCCCACGTACACCAACGAGGTCTTCATAGCCAGAAGGCTTTTGTATTTGTCCTTAAACAAACAAATTAGCTAATTTAGCAATGAAAGAGGTGAGGACACTTTGATGTCTCTTAGTGGAAGCCACGTGTAAACAAGAGCAGGGATTAGCTTGAACCAAAAGTGTTTGGTTTTGAGCTGCTTTGCTGATGTCTCTATGCAGCAGTAGATCCATGGATAAATAAGGAGAGAGAAGGAAGTGGTTTAGTGAAATGTTTGGGTTGTTATGCTCTGCAAATACTTAAAGCAGCAGCACATTAATGGATCTGACTTGTTTTCCAGTAAGTCATTAGTCGCTTAAGTGAAGTTGCTCATGCCAGTTTTCCCTTTCATTAAATATTCATGGTTACTAATGGAAATTGTCTTGACAAATTGGTCAAACCCAGCAACTCAGGAATTTATGCCATAGACTAGAAAAAAGTTGCTTTGGATCTCCTAGTGAGCTGGAGCAATGCTTAAAATCATTACCACTTCATTGATTTTATAATTAAAAAAAGCCCTCAAATAAACAGAGCATCCTTTTCAATGCAGCATTGTTGTTTAGCTCCCTGCTTAGTATTAATATTCATAATTTCCCCCTCAAAATATCCATGAAGTTCTAAAGATGCCTTTTTATTGCCCAGCCTGAGGATCCACTCTCTTCTCCAGCAGCTTTAGCTGGTGGCAGAGGTTCTTCAAGAGGAATCTGATAGAACCATAGAATGGTTTGGGTTGGAAAGGACCTTAAAGATCATCCAGTTCCAATTTCCCAGCCATGGGCAGGGACACCTCCTGCTAGACCAGATTGCTCAAGGCCTCATCCAATTTGATCTTGAATACATCCAAGGAGGAGGCATCCGCAACCTCCCTGGGCAACCTCTTCACAGTGAGGGTTGTGAGACACCGGAAGAATTTTTTCCTGATCTCCAGACTAAATTTCATGATTTTTATGTCCCCCATCCAAGCACCAGGTGGGTGGCATCAGGGCTGGGGGGGACATAGTGGTCAGAGCCTGTGATGGGACTGCAGGTCTATAAATATGGCATGTGAGGAGACACAGAAATTCAGTACTGAATCTCTCATGGTCCCTGGAGGTGTTCAAGAAATGTGTGGACATGGCACTCAGGGACATGGTTTAGTGGCCATGGTGGTGTTGGGTTGTTGGTTGGATTTGATGATCTTGGAGGCCTTTTCCAACCTAAACAAGTCTATGACCCAACCAGCAAAACACATAGGAGTGGGACATGAGCAGCACAGAGCTTGAAGGTGATAGGCAATGGAGCTGTGAGGAAAAGGGTAGATCTGGCCCTAAAAATGCCCAAGCTGGCCATTAATGGCAACTGGGTGAGACAAGAAAATCTACCTGGGGATTGGAGTGCCTCTGGGAGCTCTGAGCATGGATGGATGCCTGTTCCATGGAGAATAATTAGACTGGAAAGCCAACTGTCTGAGCTCAGGCAAAATGAATGCCACCCGAGGAAACAATAACAAGTATTAATTAATAGATCTCTATCTCCTCTGAGCTGCTCCTGCAGCCAAGGGCTTCTGAGAGAGTCAAATGGGGGTAATTTTTCATGGAGACTAATTCAGCCCATTAACTAATAACTAATAGCTCATAACTAGTTTCATGGAGACTGATATTTCCATACTCTGCCCCAAAGCACAGCTGCTGGAATGTCTTGAGGAAAGATGAGATCTTTTCAGCAGAGACACCACTCCTTTTTATTTTTTATTTTTAACCTAAATTAATTTTTTGGGTATCACCACACTGCTGCTTAAAGTGGAACAGATAAAACTGTTAAATGGAAGCACTCTGTGTGCTCATACAGACACAGATTCACAGATTGCTTTGAGTTGCAAGGGATGCTCCAAGGTCATCTTGTCCAACCCCCCTGCACTCAGCATCTCCAACTAGATCAGGATGCCCAGGGCCACACTGAGTCTCATCTTGAATGTCTCCAGGGGTGGGGACCCAACTCCTTTCTGGGCAACTTGTTCCAGTGTCTCACTACCCTCATTCTGAAGAGCTTCCAACTGATGTCCAACCTAAACTGCCCCACTCCAGTTTCAAACTACTGCTCCTCATCTTATTGCCACAGGTCCCTCTAAAGTGTCCCTCCCCAGCCTTCCTGTAAGGGCCCCTTCAGATACTGAAATGCAGATGTTGACAACCCTGTGCAGAAGATGAGGAGTCTTGTTCTGTGGAGGTCCTCAGGGGAGGATGGAAAGGAGGATTCAGAAGGTTCATCCCAGGGGCTGAGGAGGGGTCAGGAACTGCCAGCTCAGCCTCAGCACCAACAGCAGCTGCTGGTGATTTTGTTGTGGCCCAAGTGACAGATTATTTCTTCTCCAGTCCTCTGGAGCAAGCAGGCTGCCCTTATTAGCCCTGCTCAGTGCCCCATCCACAGCTCAGAGCCAGGAGCACACCCAAAGGAGATGGTGAAGCACAGACTGTGGGAGGAGAGAAGGTGTTTGACTCGCCAGCTTCGTATTCCTTGCGATAATGAGAGCCTTCTGTTGCCTCATATCAGTCTATTTTCTCCTCTAATTAGTTTTCATCTGTCTATAAAATACATTCTAGGGGTGAACTCTTAGACCAGCAGTGGATCCTCACCTGCAGAGGCTTGTAAGAAGCCATCACAGAAGCATTGAACAGGCCATTAGCTTTTAGGAGTTCAGGACCTGTTGGCCAATATTGCAGACACGAAGCCTGCCTATACCTGCTGGGGTGGGAGGCTGTGTGGCTCCAGCCTGGCTGCTGGAGAATGCTATTTTTAGCATCCTGAGCCATCACAAATGGAAGCAGAAGTGTCTGACCTGAAACCTCAGTGACAGCAAAGCTGGCAGTGCTGGGTTAATGGTTGGACTCGATGATCTTAAAGGTCTCTTCCAAGCTAAACCGTTCTGTGCTTCCACACAACGCAGAGCTCTTCTGTTGCGTTTGCTGCCAAGCCACGTCTGCAGCTTTGTCCAAGGAGATCCCACGCAACTGGTGGGCTGCATGCCGTGTTCCATGGATGCCTCACCAGCCTGGAGCCCGTGTCTCCACGTGCAGCATCACGTAGGGGTCTGCAAAACGAGGTTGTGTGAGGAGAGCCAAGGATCCGGCACTTCCTAGTCAACTGTGAGTGATCCACAACCTGCAAATCACAGGTCGAGAGTTTCAGCCGTTAGTGGAAATGACAGATGGTCCCCACCGTGTATATGGATCACACCAAGGACAGAAAACAGCAACGTGTTGGTTAGAGGTGGGTACTGAGCAAATCATGAGCTAATTAGAATAAAAATATGAGAGAAGTATTGTGGCCAGCAGCACAAGGGAGGTGATTCTGTCCCTCTACTTTGGTGAGACCCCACCTAGAGCACTGTGTCCACTTCTGGTGCCCCCAGCAGAAGGAGGACATGGAACTGCTGGAGTGGGTTCAGAGGAGACCACAAAGATGATCAGAGGGTTGCAGCACCTTCCTTATAGGGACAGGCTGAGAGATTT